>JARUPZ010000028.1:2600014-2790633 GCA_031213475.1 Nereocystis luetkeana
GACAACGACAGCAACAACAGCAACAACAACAACAACAACAACAATAACAACAACAGCAAAGTCATGGCATTGTCCATCGAGCTGCACTGCCCACATTCAGTTTCCTTGAGGTCAGGTTTAGACATCCTCAAGCGAGGAGCCTCAGGAAGGAAAAACTACGTGTGCACCTCTCATCATCGTAGCATGCGTCCGAGAATTGGGGGGGCCACACCGCGCCCGCCCCCAGCAACCCCTACACTCCCCCTTAACATGTTTGGCGCACGTCCACCTAGCAAAACCCGATAGCCTAAAGCAACTACTACTCTTGGCCGAAATTATAGTCCCCGGTTGGACTCCGATGTGAACATCAAACGGACCTTTTGTTCCCAGACAGAGTGGTACGAGTGGCGTTTTTTTTTTAATTCTTCTTGGCAGACGGATGCGGCTCTCACCCAATCATATGACTCGCCGAACACCTCACGTTTCGCTTCGCGCTTGGTGCAAGCAAGCAATGCCTTGCCTGGTCGGTGGAAACCCGACGTTCTACTCCGTCCCGGCAGTGTAGGGGTGCGAGGGTCCATGGTCATACCTGGTGCGACTCTACGGCCATGCATGATATCGAGCGCAGCCCCCCCCCCTAAAACGAAAAGGAAGCACCCACTACACCCTCTCTACAGTAGTCTCTAAATATGATGAACGCACCTGGTAAAAGCCTACGATGGAAAGCCCGACCTTGGCGGCGTGAGCATCAACCATTGCGGCCGACATCTCCAGCAAGGGCGCGAGGGTGGACGTGTGGAACAGCGGAACCGCATCCTTCACCGCAACCTGTTTTTTGTTGTTCAACGAACAAAAAAACAGGATAAAACATACCAGTAGGTTACAATTAAAAAAAAATAAAAATGTCATGGCAGTCAGTCATAGTCAGCTGTGATGAGTCCGACCGCTATTGGGCATCATCACCCCGTTTAGCACCAACCATTGCACACCTCCGACATATAATTGGAGAGCAGATCATGATCTGTCTGCTGTAGATCATCTCAGTTCCTCGCCTTCTCGTTGTGGGAGGTTGTGCAGGACCTGCCCTACAGGGCAGATCCATCCGACCCAGCAAACTACCAGTATGTCCCGAGGCAGTAGCCTACCTCGGGGCAGACTACACGGCTCCCCACCCCGCGACGTGAAGTACGAGTAGGTGACACAGTCTGCAGCAACAGATTATCAAGCCCCGAAAGCTCTACAGGAGAACAGCAGGCTACCCAGCGGGAATGTATAATCTCTAATTAATGGAACTGCATTCAAGTGTTTGGGGGGGGGGGGGGGGGGGGGGTACTCTTTTGTTTCTTGGCTTAATCATGTCACCGTTGACCACGCATCCCTTTCGAGACGGAGCACCGTTCCTAATCCTAATAGAGACACCTCCAACAATTGGGCGCTCAATACGTCGTTTCCATATATTACACAGAAACCTTTTGCTAATATTACCCCCTTCCTGTTTGGCCGCCTGTGGCCACCATCTTATCTCCTAGGATAGCGATCGTTTTCTCGCTGCTATCTAGTGTGTCAAACTGGGGGGAGGGGGGGGGGGTGTACTCGATAGAATAGATGTACTCGATCTCATGCATGGCCGTAGTCGTATGACCATAGACCCTCGCATCCCTACAATGCCGGGAAGGAGCATGTCGGGTTTCCACCGACCACGCGAGACATTGCTTGCACCAGGGGGGGGGGGGGACACATAGATTTACTGTGGGACAAATACTGCAGGTTAACCAACCCATTCAGGACCGCAGCCCCGTTTCCGCGATGAACCAGTCAAATTCCAAGGGGTTTCTCCCTAAAACGGGACCGCGGTACTAAAAGGGTTAACTACTGGCTTGAGGAAGGTGAGACCGACGTCTTTGTGCGGGAAAAAATACATCAAGGCAAATAATTTGTACGAGTATGGCACCAACAGATTGTCTCTGGAGACATCGTCAAGCAAGGCAAAACTTGCGCTGTCCAGGGTGTAGGACCGCGTGTTCCACACTAAAACCTAGTAGTTGGGTGTCAGTCAGGGCATGTCAAAGCAAAGTTGCTGGCTGTCAAGCAAGTATGCCAGGAGTCAGGAGATACGTCAAGCAAGGCAAGACTTGCGCTGTCAAGGGTGTAGGACCGCGTGTTTCACTCTAAAACCTAGTAGTTGGGTGTCAGTCAGGGCATGTCAAAGCAAAGTTGCTGGCTGTCAAGCAAGTATGCCAGGAGTCAGGAGACACGTCAAGCAAGGCAAGACTTGCGCTGTCAAGGGTGTAGGACCGCGTGTTCCACACTAAAACCTAGTAGTTGGGTGTCAGTCAGGGCATGTCAAAGCAAAGTTGCCATCTGTCGAGGGTGAACATGCTGTCTCCTAGCGTCTTGCTGTCAAGGGGTGAAAATTCCGTTTCCTGACATACCTGGTACGCACGAATTTGTATATATACCACCTTTCAAAAATCAAGAATTCTGAATCTTCTCCCCAAAACGGGAGTGCAGTCCTATTACGAGGGACCATAGCAAACAGGACCAAATATTGACGGTAAAAGTAGGTAAATATATAGTTTTTTTGTGTGTACCGTAGGTCCTATTTACTATGGCCCCCCGAAAATAAAAGGGCTCAAGACGAAACAACGTCAGCTATTTATCTTACTGCTGTAGTACCAGGTATAATATTAATAGTTGGCTTCGCCGATTGTAGCGACTAACCCTGGGATTAATATTACTACTACGGGGGACCATAGTCCATAGGACCAAATATTGTTAGTAAAAATGGTTAATTATACCAGGTATAGCTTTTTATGTGTACCATAGGTCCTATTATCTACGGCCCCCCGTAGTAGTGATTATGTCGTAGTCGTAAAATCCTGCCTGCCGACTCACAGGTCACAGCCTCACCCGGTGCTCATGGTAATGGGGTGATGATGGTTGTGGTGCAGTAACAGCGGTGTACCCAACCTGCACGTGCAGCTGCAGCAGCAGCAGCAGTCTGTTACATGGCAGTGAAGTGTTATCGCCCAAGTGTGTGTGCGCGCCATACAACAGCAGCAGCAGCAGCAGCAGCAGCAGCAGCAGCAGCAGCAGCAGCAGCAGGAGTATGGGTATCGGTGCTGTCGATGGTGCACCATACCAGTACAGAGTATGGACGTGCACCGCCAACGTTTACGTGTTCCCCTGCTGCTGGAAAAAATCGCAACGCAATGCAAAATGGAAGCAGAGTCCGGCGCGGCTCGAGCTCAGCACACAGCACGCAAGTCGCAGGCTACCCGGTGGCCCAAGAACACTACAACGGCGAGAGACGCACGGCTTCACAAAACATCGATGCCAGGCAACGACTTGCCTGCCCTCCTTCTGAAGAACCGGTCTCTCCCAGCAAGAACCCGCTGACAGAAGCCCAGGGGTATTTGGCAGCGTGCAGCATAAGCTTCAGGTAAGCAGGCTTCTCCACGGTCACGGCCGAACCCGACATTCTGAAGGGATAGGGAGCCACGTAGAAATGAACCTGAGCGTCTACCAATCCTGGGCAGGCGACGACCTGTTACCTCGGAGCGGAAGGTTGCCTGCGCGGCCAACTGCAGCCTGTCACAGGCCCCAAGTGAACATGCTTCCCTTGTTTCGTGCAAACCCATTAAATCCCGGAAATGCCCACCAATCACATCTCAGCGAAACCGTCGGATTGCAAGGACACACGACGATCCGCGACGACCCGCGATCTTCTACGAGTATAACACGACGATCTTTCCGAAGGTATCCCATCAAAATATATATATATCTATATATATATGCGGAGGGATCATGCTAGCCACATACGTAGCAGCAGCACGCGTAAGAAGCTAAGATGCCGCCCTCGAAGCATCACTTCAGTCGCTTCCGAGGGATCCTATTGTAGGATTTGTGCGTGTAGTCGGTGAGCACACATACATGTGTGCTTCGGTTACTTCGTACTTTCTCCCCATTGGCACCAACACGTCCAGTGTCCGCGTGCTCATTCATCATTCTCACACGAGCTAGATCGTAGACTCTGTGTTGACACAAAACTACGAGCGAGCACTGGTCATACCGGGCACCCAGAGTCTCGCAGACACCCTACAGGGAAAGTCACGTATATCGCTATTGCCGGATCTACAATATGTCACCAGGGATGATCGGAAACGATGTCCCTGCGACAGCATTTCTAGGGCAGATGGAGGCACCACCCGGCAGCAGCGGCAGCAGCGGCGCAATACTAGCGGCGATGGACATGGGTGCTGTTCGAGGCCCCGCAGGCGAGCCCGCTGGGGACTGCGGCTTGAACCTGCAGCTGCAAGCAGTCGGCAAGATCCATTCGCAAAAGGCGAGTCTCGAGTGCGTTACGCCGTTCGTGCATACCCACCTGCGGTACGCACCTGGCACTGTATACCCTAGTACAGTAGTACACTGTACCGGTAGCATCGTTGCACCAAACCAAGCGGGAGTTTGACGGCATCCGCTGCGTGTGCTGCTGCGAACGTGCTACGTATTTATGTGATCCCGGATATAGGTTACGAAAAGTTGAGGAAGTTCTCGTAGTGTGCACAAGATGATAGATTATGTAACATAAACGAACGAACCAACAAACAAACGCGGTGTCGTATACTGCGCGTGTGCCGGAGAGAGCAGAGAGCGGAGGATGGCGAAACCCAATGATGGAGGTGACTGGTGAACACCGTATGTATGCAGTACGAGTTGCATGGACTAGAACACACGCGTGGAACTGGAACTACCGTATGCCACGTTCAAGATGCCGCTTAACACTTACCAGTACCACTCTGGGCGGAAATATTTTAAGGGGCGTTTAATCAATGTTAATATTAATAGTATAAAAACGACAATAACTACGCTCAAATTTCGGTCTGGTATATATTGACACGTGCTATTAATGCGATAAGCGTATATATATCACGTATGTAGCACATTGTGGCCAAACTGTCACTGGGACTGACGAGGCTCGTCAACTGAGGAAATACCCAACCAAAGATTGTGACCATGGTCTGATACCACAGGTATTACTTCTAAGGCATGCCTTCATCGTTTCTTGTTTTACACTATTAATACACTTGTGGCCCTTCTATTACGGGGGACCATAGTTAATAGGACCAAATATTGTGAGTAAAAATGGTTAAATATATAGGTTTTTATGTGTACCATAGGTCCTATTAACTATGGTCCCCCGTAATATTATAGTGCCGAATGAGTAGTGCCGGCTGTTCGTGTGTAAAGGTTAAACCACTGAGCTACTCAGTCAGCCGCGGCTGACTGAGTGAGTAGCTCCGTGGTGTAACCCTTTGCGAAATAACAATCTGGGCTCGATACGGCCGAATACCGGCCGCCCGTTTTTGTGCCGGTGCAATCGCTTGGCACGGATGAGGCTAATCAGTACGGCCGTCGCCCCCCGTGGGCTAGAGGTACCCTTCAAATACCGCTGCTGCTAAGACTTGCTGCTGGAGTTCGAATCCCACTTGGGTCGAGCTTCAGAGTTTCTTTTCAAAACCATGAATAGAGCGGAACTCAACTGCGGAGAGCGCTCGCCTATTTTATGGGGGTAGGGTAGGCGCGATTCGATGCGAGTCGGAGAGGGAAGAAAGGGGCTGACAAGTCCTTCTCTCGCGAATAAAAATGCAAGGCGAGAACCGTAGCCGGGGGGGGGGGGGGGGGTTGCTTTCTGATTCCGGATCTGAGTAACGACCAGAAAGGAGAGAGAGAAGGGTGAAGTCAATACATGGAAAGAGGAGAAAAGAAAAAAGAAAGAGAAAAAATAGGAAGGCTGGAGTGCCGCTAGAGTGCCGGTGTTGTTAGCTGGCGTATACCAGTACTGCTGTAGACGGACCATCACTGAATTGCTACACGGCAGTGTTCATCGATTAAACAAGCCCACGCGCTTTTGGATTGGTGTTGATCTAGGCAGCTTCGGCTGCGCCGACCTTCGGTATTTACCAGGTACAATATTTGAAATAGTACCAAGTACACAAGCACCTGGTACCTGATACCAGGTACGTACTTGCTGCAGGCGCTCTCGAGCCAGGAGAAGAGAAAACAAGCGAAGGTGATGAGCATCCCATCGCCATGTAAACATAGTTTTCGCAACGAAAAATGGTGCTGTTTCGGACAGGTCCGCACATTGATGAGGAGCATAGCGGAGCTCAAGAAGAAGCTGGTGCTGGCCAACGCTCAGGGCAAAGATCACCGACGCTCTGCGATGATACGGGCGATGCGGACCCGACTCAGAGAGCAGGTGCGAGCGCAATCTTGCAAAAATCAGGCAATATGCAGCATGCACATACGGGTCTGCAGCAGAAGTATGCGGCATGCTCTCAAAAAGGGCCGAAAAAGTTCAAAATAAAAAACAGCAATGCCCATGCGCCGAATCGTTGAGAGAGGTGGAGGTACAACACTGAGGTACGTAGAGTACAGCAGACAGTGTAGGCCCAGCATTACGGGGGACTACAGTAAGTAGGACCATATTGATGTTCCAAAAATAGAAATATATAGTTTTTTTGTATACCGTAGGTCCTTTTTAAATATGGTCCCCCCGCAATAGTATTACGGGGGGCCATAGTTAACAGGACCAAATATTGAGAGTAAAAATGCTTAAATATATAGGTGTTTATGTATACCATAGGTCCTGTTAACTACGGTCCCCCGTAATAGTAATCCCTACGCAGGGAGAAAAACGAGGAAGAATATGCTCGGACTCATCCCTCTCTACTACTACGACCGGAAACTAATCGACTTTGTTTTTGGTGTTTTCAAGCGCCCAGTAGCACTGGTACGGGTAGGCTGGTACTGATCATGTTGCGCCCGTGCTGTACAACTCTCGCTGCTTTACAACTCGAGCATCAAGTGGCATCAGCCCTCAACCACGGAAGAGATCCTCGCTGCAATCGACACTTGCGATCCACGTTTTGTTCCCCGGGCCCGCTGAAGTCTCCCGAGAGGGTCAAAAGATAGTTGAGTTGCTCGTGAAGCATTGAATGTTCCGCACATCGGATAGATAGATCATCTGCAAACAGGCGATCCACAGCTAGATCATCTACAGATATAGCATCCACAGATGTATCATCTACAGACTATCATCTACAGATATATCACCTACAGACAGATGATCTACGAGTACAAATAAATAGTCCAGATATTAACCGGCAGTTAGGCGACTTCGTACAGGATCTCTGCAGGACAGATCCTACTCTGAAAACGTGCCCTCATCAACCCTGCGGATAGCACAACAACCTCCCACCCGGGAACACGACCTATTATTATGCTTGCCATCCGACTATTTGTAGCACGAGCTTCAACGCTGATCACTCAAGACCTTCCCGAAAGAAGTAAATCCCCGAAAGCTAGGTAGTTGAAGAGAATGTAGATCAGGAATGTTTCTGCCCCCTGAAGGATCTACAGCAGCACCAACAGTAGATCAGAAAACCTATCCGCCCTGAAGTATCTACTCATCGTGGAACAGGAGCACGCCTGCCGCAGGAATATTCTAGATCCTGCAGCGGGGATCGGTGCCTTCTCCGACGTGTTTGTTCGTGGTTGCGCCTCGCGCCCAAACGTCGATGGTGGCAACCTTTTTTTTTGTGCCCTCTGTGGCCTCTTTCTTGCCGCAGGAACTGGTGGTAGACGTGGTAAAGGAGGAGTTGGGGAGGAAGGCCGGCATGGGCAAGGAAGAAACGAACGACTGGGTCATCCGCAAGACTGTCGGGGGCCCACTGAGGCGAGGAAACACGATCCGTCCCCATTCATACACGAACACGCGCAGGGCCTCTGCTTGTTTTTTTAGAAATGGTGGTCTACGAAACGAAAATGCTTGCGATATTAACCGTTTTACTCGAAGTGGCTTGATATGTTTTGCCGCTTTTGGCCGATTTTGGCCGATTTCGCCCTATCCTCGAAATTGTTTTTGTCTTGATGGATAGTCGTGTAACTACTTGAATTCGGTGTTGGGCTCTGTTTTTTCTTGTCTTTGCGGTCACGAATAGGATTGAATCCTCTGAAAACATCCAAAAACATGTTTTATTTCTTCACTGGTGATGGCTGTAGACGATAATGGGAAAGCCGCACGCGTCGTGAACCATACGTACGTATCTACCTGTGTCCTTACGCCAGTTTCCTATCGAAACTCGAACCCGACGAACAGCCCCCCCCAGGAGAGGTTGGAACCCACGCAACACTCACCCAACGGCACGTGAACAGCTCGGCAACGTAGCGACGGTTCAGCCAGAACTCATACATATGTACGATAATGTAGTCTACCTGTCTCGGGTCAGAAACACGTGCCATCAGGGGTAGCCACATGTGTCGTTTCCCTACATGCCCGCCCGGATGCTTGAACCTACCCAACAGCTACGTAACGCGGAGCTCAACTAGCGACGGTTTAGCCGGAGAATGGCATTCCATTTTTGAGGGCTTCCGCGATAGAGGTTCACCCTGATTTGTCTGAGGCGCCTCGCGTGAGGAGGCCCATACTAATAGCAAGTCACCCGAAAACTGGCTTCGGCAAAAAACCAAATTGCATCCCAATGAATAATCCCATGGGTCAAGTATACCAAAAGGCCATTTTTCGAAACAAGATCGACATTCCGACGATTTTGGGTTAAGGAGCCCCGCACTTCAGAGATAATTTTAGAGGGAAATGTGCTCGTACCTCTATCCTAGAACGTTTCTTTTAGTCTACATGTTTTCTGGTCAGAAATACGATACCGGTCTGACCAGACTGGTATTACCCGGTTGAACTCAAACGTTAATAGTATTCCCGGCCTCGCCAGAGTGGTGATAGGTGTGAAGACCGTCAGAAGCGAGTTTCAGGTACTACTACGGTATCACCATTTTTATGTTTGGTCACCTTCAGACAACAGCCCTTTTCTTGTTGGATTAACATTCAACAAAATAACGTTAAGACGCCACAGTCTTCACGTTTTCATTGCTGAATCACGCTCATTCCCGTTCAGATGTCACCTTCAGCATGCTGAATCAGTATTCAATCACGTACAAAAAACACCGCTTTTATGTTGCATCCCATTCAACAACGTTCACATATACAACGTTTTTCGTCTACAGTAGAATCACATTACCGCAATATTTGATTTCCTGGTTTTTTATTTTAATGATTTTCAAGCGCCTCCGTTTTCTCCGCTTTTCCTGCGTACCGTTAATAATAGTGCTTTTTTTTTTTTTCTTTGTGTTTGTTCGTTGTAATATTTTTGATTAAAAAAAAAAAAAAAAAACTTTATTGCGACGAAGATTCCGACCGAAGACTCGCGAGGAACTGCAAAACGAGCTGTGCCAACTGGAGAAGAAGCACCGGCAGGCGTTGAACAGGCTCAAGGCAAGAAGGTGCGGCGATGATGTAACCGTCGGACAGACGTATCATGATCTATTTGTCTACAGATAGATCACCTGAACATCCTAGGCTGCCGTTGTAAGATATGCAACAGACCGTCGGATGACGAATATATCATGTACAGATCATTCGCACTTCATGATCTAGATATTTTGCGTGCCAAGTAGACTCCTGATCTGTATGATCTAGTTCTCGCTGCTCGGTTGGGAGACGTATACAATCTGCACGGTCGAAGAAACGATCCCAGCGTTGGGTACGTATGTGTCATGTCTACAGATCCTGCACACACTACCGACGGGTGAGGATCTGCAGATTATATCTAGCAGATCATGATCTCTCCGGGTATGCTCCTGATCTGGACGACTTAGCTCATGCTGCCGAGTCGGGAGACGCATGCATGCAGTCTGCACATCTAGGATAAACTTCCTGCATTGAGTATGTCCCTGATGTGTACTGCCCAACTTCTGCACGACTACCCCTGAGGCATGAATGAGCGAACAAACCGCGCAGAGGTTCTATTCTTGGCACACGTCGAATAATACCATGCTATGCAGCCCCTCTAAATCTTTAGCGCTACGCCTACCCGCTTCTGGAAAACCCTCCGCTTGTGCTTTGTGACCATGGCCGAACTCCCAGCCTTTGGAAGTTAGTATGGTTTTGTCCCTCGCGTGTAGGACGACGATAAGTCGGGACAATCGCCCACCGTGTCATCTAGTCCCGGTAGATAGATCATGAAAACACTCTCCGCCTATCCATTCCTTGGAGCACCTCCTGCCGACACGGATGCTACGTACTGGCCCACCGAAAAAACAAATGTGTTCCTTTTCGTCCCGCGATGAAAACAGAATATCTCGAGACCACAACGAGAGGGGAGTCGGTCCCGAGACGGACGGGGCGGCCTCACCGGCCGGGCGTGGCCTAGAGGAACAGGTAAGCTCGCAGGTCGTAAACATGCACCAGATGTTTCGTCCGGTGGCTTATCACTACCAAAACCCGTTATTTTGCACCACACAGGGGGGAAATATTACGGGGGACCATAGTTAACACGACCAAATATTGTTATTTAATAGTAAAAATACTAGGGTAACATGCAGGCTTTCGTGTGTACCGTACCGTAGACCCTGTTTACCATTATTTACCATGCCCCCCCGTAATAATAGGGCCTATCGGTGTTCGTGTTGAGGTGCAAACGGTCCTTCTACCCCCGCGCACAGAGCGGTACAGCTTCTTTTTTTTTCTCACTATACTAACGGGGACCCACAACGAAGAAACTGTTGTACATACACCCAATATCTTATTTTTTTTGTTCACCTATTGCGTTTTCTACTGTATTACGGGGGACCATAGTAAATAGGACCAAATATTGTTATTAATAGTAAGAATAGCGAGATATAATATAGGTTTTTGTGTGTGCCGTAGGTCCTGTTTCATATAGCCCCCCGTAATAGTTTACCTGCCCCAGATAAGGCCACACGGCTCTGTCAGGCCGACTTCTCTCACAGTTTTTTTTTTCGTAAAGTCAGGGCTTTTTGTGAGTACGTGACGAGTTCCTGAGGTGAGGGTCCCCTACGTAGTACTACAGGGGACCATACCAAATAGGACCTGTGTCACACACAAAAACCTGTACCAGGTATATTTTACTATTTTTACAAACAACATTTGGTCCTGTTTACTATGGTCCCGCCGTAATACCGCTCTGAACGGAAATGTAAGGGCCGTTGAGTCGTCATGTTCATCTTATTTGTAGCGACACGGTGGAAACGTGCTAAATTCACAATATTTGGGCAAATATGTTTTTGTTTTTTTTTTCTTATTTCCAAATGTTCCTCCTTCCTCAAAACTTCCCAAATGTTGTAGTTATTTCACCATTTTTTCCACAAAAAGCTAGCCAACGAAGGTTTGGGGGTCAAATCTATACCTGGTATGCTACATATTGGGGGGGGGGGGGGCATGAATTGGCAGATTCAGACTTCATTATACTTGCCAATCTGGAAAAATGTTCGCCTGTTGGTAGAACCAGTGTCGATGTAAACGATCCTATGTGTGTACTCGAAACATCAATTTTTATTTGAAAAACATTTCGTCGCCTTATATCCAGTACGTACGTAGTTTAGTCGATCTGATAAGAAACTTCCGTTGCTCCTTGTGCATAGGTTTATATATACACGCCTGTATTTTATTTGCTGTGGAAAGCATCGGCGTTGTTTCTGTTAATACTACATTTAGGCACTTCATGAATGTTTAGAAAACATTTGCGCTTTTTGTGCTGATTGTTTCGCAGTATTCAGATGTGTTTTTTTCCCCTTTGATCACGGGGGACCATATTAAATAGGACCTACGGTAAATACAAGCACCTAAATATTTCCCAATTTTTTAATAACAATACTTGGTCCTATTTACTATGTGCCCCCCGTAACAGAGAATATCCGCTCTATCCCATCAGCTCAACCCTCCGATAGGGATGCGCCAACGTTTTCTGGGGCTGGTTACTTGAGCAGCTCCGCACAGTAGGGTTCCCCCGGCAAGGCGGTGTTTTCGTGTGCCACAGAGCAATATAAAAAAACGCACTTTTGGGCGAAGCCGCCTTGTTCATTCCAGGTTAATCACTGCCATTCTCCACAGTCGCGCCGTGCGGTTTCAACCGCCTTATATCGGGATGACGCTTTTCTAAGACCGCCTTATATCGGGATGACGCTTTACTAAGACCGCCTTATATCGGGATGCCGCTTTACTAAGACCGCCTTACATCGGGATGCCGCTTTACTAAGACCGCCTTATATCGGGATACCGCCATACTCAGACCGCCTTGTATCGGTACACGGCTTTACTAAGACCGCCTAATATCGGGATACCCCCTTAAATCGGTACACGGCTTTACTCAGACCGCCTTGTATCGGGATACCGCCTTGCTCAGGCCGCCTTATATCGGGATATCGTTTCACTCAGACCGGCTTATATCGGGATATCGCTTCCCTCAGACCGCCTTATATCGGGATATCGTTTCACTCAGACCGGTTTATGTCGGGATATCGCTTCACTCAGACCGGTTTATATCGGGTCGGGATATCGCCTCACTCAGACCGCCTTATATCGGGATATCGCCTCACCCAGACCGCCTTATATCGGGATACCGCCCTATTCAGACCGCCTTATATCGGGATACTGCCTTACTCAGACCGCCTTGTATCTGGATACCGCCCTATTCAGACCGCCGTATATCGGGATATCGTCTTACTCAGACCGCCTTATATCGGGATACCGCCTTACTCAGACCGCCTTATTTCGAGACATGGCCTTACTCAGACCGCACTAAGGGGGCGGGGGAGCTACTGTACCTAATGTAACCGGAAACACTGATTTTCAGAAAACAGTAAGAAAATGGCGTGGCACCGTATACCACTCTGGAAATGGAATCGAAGGATCGCTCTTGGCATGTCATATTCACGGAGAAACGGCCCTTACCTTTTCCGCCCAGAGTGATTCATCTCCCTTACGATAAGACACCCCCCTATGATCGAACGAATTACCTGTTTGATTTTGTTTTTTTTTCGACGACGACGATGGCGAGTGTGTGCACATAAACGCCCGCCGAGCGATGCTGACGTGTCTAGAGAATGAAAATATCCCCTTCGGTATATGTTTTCCAAAGCACGGCCCTTTTTTTTTTTTGGCGAATGTTGTTCGTTCGTTCTCAGGCCCCGCCGATTACTTCGGGAGGAAACCGGCTCGGATTTTGCTTCTCGCGCAGTAGGTAGACGAACCATTTGAGTCGCAGAACCGCCAAGTAATGGTTGTTGTGACGGTTTCGGGTCGAGATTTCTCGGCCGAGGAGGCCCCGGCAGTGACACAAGGGTTGGAGTAAAGCATGCTGCCTCTAATAGCAGAAACCTGAAAATGGCCACCTACTGTGTGAAATAGCGCTGTGTGTACTGCGGTGCTCTTTGCTTGTACACACCGTTTCTTTCGCTCGGGCTTAAAAACACCGCTGTCGGAGCTGCAGGCGGACGCAAGGGGGACGGAAGGGGGCGGGGGCGGGGGGGGGGGGGGAGGGGCAGGGGCAGGAGGAGGGGGGCGGGAGCAATCTGCGAGGGAGTTGATGCGCCTGTCGGAGGCGTTGGAAGAGGCTGACGCACTCAGGGTCTCTGTGCGCAGCAGGGATGCAGCACTGCAAGCTCAGGTATTGTTGAGTCAAAGAGGAAGGGAGGGGGGCGGGCGGCATACTCATACGTCGCTGGCCTTGGTCATTTTACCATTGACCATGCATCCCTATCGAGACGGAGGGGGGGGGGGGGGGGCACTCGATAGTAGGGATGTACTCGATCTCGTGCATGGCCGTAGTCCTATGACCACAGACCCTCGCATCCCTATAAGGTCGGGACGGAGCACGTCGGGTTTTCACCGATCAGGCAGGCATTGATTGCACCAAGCGCGAGGCGCCGTGAGGTGTCCGGCGAGTCGCAGGAACGGTGAGCTGCACCCTACCAAGAACCGCTTGTGAGGCGGACTTGCATATGGATGGCAGCTCCAGTGAGTTATTCTTTTTTTCCGGTGTAGCCACTCCCAGAAACAGCAATAGGAGTGGGGGGCAACTCTTGGCATGCACAGACGAAGTCGTATGATCACAGACCCCGCATCCGTTTAGTCCCGAGGGGCGGAGCGCGCTTGGGGGGGGGGGGGTACTCTTTTTTTTTGCTTGCAGTAGTAACTGGAACATTGACCACGCATCCAACTCGAGACGGAGCACCGTTCTTACTCCTCATAGAGACATCTCCCACATTTGGGCGCTCCTTACGTTGTTTCCGTATATTACATTAAAGAAAATTGCTAATCGTATTCCCTTCCTGTTTGGCCGCCTGTGGCCACCATCTATTTCCTAGGATAGCGATCGTTTTGAGGGAGGAGGGGGGGGGGGCGTACTCATTTGTTGCTTGCCTTAGTCATTTGACCATTGACCACGCACCCCTTTCGAGACGAAGATCGTTTTGAGGGGGGGGGGGGGGGTAACTCATGGCAGGGCATGCACGGCCGTAGTCGTATGGTATTAGACCCTCGCATTCCGTTAGTGCCGAAGGACGGGGCGGGGGTGGAGGGAGGATGGTGGCCATTTGTTACTGATCGGAACATTTGACCACGCAACGAATTCGAGACGGACGGAGCACCGTTCCTACTCCTCTACTCCTGCTAAAGACGCCTCCAAGATTCGAGCGCGCATTCTGTCTTTTTCACATGCCTTGTGGTGTTATACAACAACGTGTTGCTCATTTTATCCCCTTACCGTTTCGCAGGGGGGGGAGGAGCTACGAACACGGTAAAAATATGTCTTTCGAACGGCGGAAACAACCGACACCGTGAAAAAAGGAGAACCGTGGAATAAAAACGTAGCTATTAATAGTGTGGTGCGACACCTCTGATGAATGCCTCACGTCATGCCCACGTCATGTCAAAGCATATCACGGCGTGAATATGTATGTATACCTATCAATGTCACATAAGGACGGTGATGTATCGATACTTACACGCACCACGACAGCAGTAGTATTACGGGGGACCATAGTTAATAGGACCAAATAATGTTAGTAAAAATGGTTAAATATATGGGTTTTAATGTATACCATAGGTCCTATTAACTATGGTCCCCCGTAATAGCGTTCTTACATTTCCTCCCAGAGTGGTGCAGTTTATTGTTACGGGGAACCACAGTTAATAGGACCCGCGTTCCACACTAAAAACGACATGTTTTACCTGTTTCTACTAACAGTATTTGGTCCTATTTTGCTACGGTCCCCCGCTACGAAGCAGTACGAAGGTGACATATATGTTCTTGCTTTGCTTGCCTCGGCAACTCTTTGTACTGCTTCGTAGAAGAAGAAGAAGAAGAATCAGCCACCAACACCAGAAAACGCCACCCCCCTTGCGTCATACCTGTATTTATTTTCCCCATCACGCCCGCCTTCCTTATATCCCGGAAACCCGTGGACGCCGTGCGACCAAGGCTGCCGCCGTGGACCAGCTCCAGGTCGAAAACAGAGAACTCAGGGGTTTACAGGAGAGAATGCGGCGCAAGGAGCGGCGTGCGAGGGACTTGAAGAAGAAAAACGGCGAGCTGGGGGAACAGCACACGGCGCTGCTGGAGGACTACGAGGCCTGTCAAGAGAAGGCGGGTTTTGGGTTACTGGTTGTCCGATCATTAAACCACGCACCTGAACGACCATTTGTTTTATCGCATTTGTTTGTCTTAAGGCTTCCTTTTTCTGTTCATTTCGTCATTGTTTGGGTGGTTTGACACTCACGTAGCAGCAAGTGGTTTTGCTGAATGGCAACTTTAGTGGTATTCAATATACCTTGTACGTGTAGTCTTAAATTCTCTGATGCTCCTGTTTTTGGTTCTCCTGCTCCGTTTTTCGGTCCGTTTTTTCTTCTGTTTGCACTCAAAAGCGTTCCTGACTTCTTTTTTTTTCGCCTCTGCTACTCTAGTTTCCCGCTCTTATTACAAATTGGAAATGTTTCCTGCTTTTTTTTCTAGTTTTTTTCCGTGTTTCGTAGTTTTACCGCAAGACAAGAAAAATCAGGGTAAAAATATTTCCATAATAACGACCTAATAAAAGGCGGGTCTTCCAGTCCGAATGTATACACGAGTACAACTTCACCGTATACAGAAAGAACCTATGGTTGTCCATGGCAATACCTACAACAGTAGGCAGTCTTCACAATTTTCCGGCCATCAAGGAATGATAGTTGTGTCTGCCCCCCGAGGCCAGGTTTCGTAGTGATAGGCGGGATTTGTTTTCGGCGAGTTCTCTTCCTCGAAACATGTCAGAAAAAAACATCGGGAAACAGCCGTATTCCGGCCGGAACACGTGTGAGCATAGCGGGATTTGACTAATTTTTGGTGTACAGTAGTCCATTGTGAGTTATGATTGCTGCATACCACCACTCTGGCCGAAAATATAGTGCTCGTTTGGACAATAATATCTATATGAAGCGGTCCTTATACTTCCACCCAGAATGGTATGCCCCCCCCTCCCCCCTCCCCCCCCCCGGAAGCAGCAGTAAGTAGAGCGGTACCGTGGTGCCTGTGAAATGAGCTTGGCACAGATGAGATGGGCCTGTGTTGTTGTGTGTTTGCCGCTAAAGGTACTGTCGGCTGGCGCATACCGTATCGGAACTGAAAAGGGAACACAAAAAACACGTAGTATTACGGGGGGCCATAGTAAACAGGACCAAATCTTGTTAGCAAAAAGAGGTCAATATATAGTTTTTTTAGCATACCGTAGGTCCTATTTACTATGGTCCCCCGTGATAGATGTATGTTGTAGAGTTTTCAGCTCGCTGTGCAACGCTCGTATGTATCCCTTTCGCCGAAGGTATTTTGCCGAATTTCCGCTGTACCGGCAACGTAGGTAGCGCGCGGAGTAGAGCCGGTTGCCGCTATATATTGTGCCGCAGAGAGGCCACTACTGTAGGTTTGCTGTATATTGTTGCGCTCCAGAGAATATCTTCTCAAAAGCAAGACAGAAGCAATAGTCAAGGGGGTGGTTGAGTCGTGTAGAAGAAGTTGTGAACTCATCGTCAATGGATGGCTGCCTGTTTGGACGACGGGCCGGTGGGGTTTAAGCCCATTGTGGCGCGTCCCTTCGCTTGCATGGTTGCCCGACTGTTTCCGATATCGTCTGCCATAGAAAGCAGCAACTCGTTGATTCACGCTTTGCTCATAGTCACGAGTTAGTGTGATTGCACCCACCCATACCCTGCGCTATCTGCTTAAGAGTCGGTTTGTGTTGTTTTCGTTTTAGTTTCACCTCTCCCATGGGTGTGTTCCTTCGTACACACGTGTCGCCCCCCGTAGATTCATCATCTTAATGCCCAGCTGACCCTACGCACCGAGGAAGCTCAAGCCGAAGCGAATGGATTTCGGGAGCAGTCGCAGAGGCAGGTGGAAGAGGTGAGCGAGCGAGCGAGCAGTTTCAAGCATGCCTCCCTTTGAACTGAACTGAACTGAACCGACATGAACTCCTTCGTAAGCCCACTCAACCGATTTACTTCGCGCGTGCTTCTCTGCAGACACCGGCACCAGGAGCGCTGGAGATTTTTTGAAGAAAGAAAAAGGACTGTGTGTGTTCGTGTGTTTTTTTCAAACGAATCGTGTGAATCGCACCTGCCCCGCGAGCAGGAACGCGCGATGGCAACAATAAATAGTTGTGCCCGAATCGCTCGCGACAACTCACGGCGCGCCTTTTTAACCACCGTATCTTACGTGCTCAAATGCCTATGTATCTGTCCTCGCGATTGCAAGAGGTCCCCGTTGGAAAACGGCCCCAGAAAACAAAAAAAAAACAATACGGGACGGGGTCCGGGTCCGGGTCGTGTAGCGGCCCAAGCAATGGTTGGTATCCCCTGTTTACGGTAGCGGCCGAAGCAATGGCTGGTACCTTTAAAACGATGTTTGGGGCCTTCACTGGATTCAAGTGTCTAGAAACACGGGTTTTATGAACAAAGACGTCAGGAGACAGGTCCTTTTCACCCCTTGACTGACAGCAACGCTGCCTTGCCATGCCTTGACTGACACCAAACTATAACTGTTATAGAGGTTATAGCGTGGAACGCTCGCCCCTAAAGTAGTACACCCTTGATACACGCACGTTTGGCTTCCCTTTGACATGTCTCCTGACATCGCTGGTTCTAGGACCAATGCTGCCCGCACCCGCGTGCCGTACGACTCTGTGCGTTGTGACCCCCCCCCCCCCCCCCCCCCCCCGATCACGCAGTGATGGCCATCGCTGTAAAATGTCGTCACATTATGTTCATCGACAATGGTCGGACTATTACGGGGGACACCGTAGTTAATAGGACCTATGGAGTACACAAAAACCTATATATTTAATCGTTTTTACTAGCGATATTTGGTCCTATTAACTATGTCCCCCCGTAATAACAAGCGTAACACTGCAACCGTAGCGCTCTCACGCCACGCCACACAACACAACACGACGGTCGGCGAGTGAGAGCCTCTTCTCTCTACCACCCTATTGCGGGGGACCACAGTAAATAGGACGGACCTACGGTAACACAAAAACCTATATATTTACCTATTTTCACTAGCAATCTTTGGTCCTATTTACCATGACCCCCCGTGATAACAGCGCCCATATATACGTCGTATACACATGCATATAAACGGCACTGTGGACCAATGCGGGTCCTTTTCTGGTCAACCTGATATATGAGCAGGGCTTAGATCCCCGAACAGGTGTTGAGCATGGGCTATTACATACCTGGTAGGATTTATTTAGTGTGGCCATCATGTTCTAATATTCAATACTGTGTACCAGGTGGGTCGCTGCACACAGGATACTTTTTTCTTTTTTTCATGTCGGCCAGATCACTTCTACTTCCCAGCCTTGTGAACAAGCCGTGATGGTCAGTCACAGGTGCATCTTCCCCCTTTCCCCCGCCCTGCTACTAACAGACAACCAGGGTACCGGGTTTTTTTTTTGGCGGTCGCCCACACAGCTGGTTGTCGAGTTAGATCATTTCTGCGAGGTAAAGGACCTCTGCTGCGCACGAGGGGTTGTTCTTGGTAAGGCACTCAAGAGGCAGTTGCATAGTACTCCCATTGCTGTCTCTAGATGTGGCTACACCGGAAATTAACGTCCCCGGTGGCTTGCTGGGTGGTCCTCGAGCCTATCAAGATCAATTTCGTGGGTTCAATCAAGTCTCACCGAGTGCATGCTTGTAGGTTTTTTTTTCTTCTTGCATTGAAAATTGATTTAGCGGAAAGCGCGAGAGCGTGAGTTGGCTATAGATTCGATGAAAATCGACGAGCAGTGGGAATGCTGAACCCTATCTACGCGCCACAAAAAATAAAGGCACGTACCGGGGGGGAGAAGGGTAGACGCCCCTGACCACGGCTTGTCCAGAAGTTTGTTGAGGGTAAAACCTCCTGCGAGTTAGGCTGGAAAGTAAAAGCAATGACTAAAAACAAAAACAAAAAACAGTTGAAGCTGCCATCCGTATTATGCAAGTCCGCCTCACAAGCGGTTCTCAGTAGGATGCATCTCACCCTTCATGCGGCTCGCCGGACACCTCACGGCGCTGCGCACTTGGTGCAAGCAATGTCTGCCTGGTCGGTGAAAACCCGGCATGCTCCTTCCCGGCATTATGGGGGTGCGAGGGAAGACGGTCATACGACTACAACCATGAATGAGGCCGAGGACATCTCTCCTATAGAGTACACCCCCGCCCTGCTGTACTTAGTTTCATTTTTATCGCGGAGAGGGTTCAGCATTCCCACTTTTTCCCCGTTCATTATCTTCTCGCCCTTCATTTTCTTTTTTTTCCTCCTACTTACGGGGGCCATGGTAAACAGGACCAAGATATATTTTAATAAAAGTAGCAAAACATATTGTCTTTTGTCTGTACCGCAGGTCCTTCATAATATGGCCCCCCGTTGATAGTCGTGTCTCAGATCCGGGGTCACATCGCAGGCTGTCCCCCCCCTGTCCCCCCCCCACGTCATTTGTGCCTTGAAAGGCGTTTTTGTCGCGAAAATGGATAAGTACCTGCTTCCCTCTCGTCGATTCGCGCCCAATCTCTCGTGCTTTCCGTGACGAGCAAAAAAAAACAAAAACAAAATACAAAGAACTTTCTTTCGGCCGATGTACGTCATCGTATCAGGTCGCCGTGGATTGTTTCCGGCAATCGCTTCTGGTCGGTATCGGCGGCTATGTTTGCCTTAAGTCGCTGAAAAGTTGCTGGGGGTCGCTGCAGGTTGTTGTGCGGCCCTGATCATGGCTGCCAGCCATGGCCGGTCGCTGAGGGTTGCTGTCGGTCGCCGTGATATGCTTCTCTGATCGACAGACGTCGCCGTGGGTCGCTGCTGGTTACTACGGCTCGCTGCTAGTTATGATGGATCGCTGTCGGCAACTGTAACAGCTCCCTATCGGGGTCTGTCGGTCGGTGTCGGTCGGTATCGTTCGGTATCGGTCGGTGTCGGTCGGTATCGGTCGGTATCGGTTGGTGTCGGTCGGTGTCGGTCGGTGTCGGTCGGTGTCGGTTGGTGTCGGTCATTATCGGTCGGTGTCGGTCGGTATCGTTCGGTATCGGTCGGTGTCGGTCGGTATCGGTCGCTATCGGTTGGTGTCGGTAGGTGTCGGTCGGTATCGGTCGGTATCGGTCGGTGTCGGTCGGCGGCATCGGTTTTCCGTCGGTTGGTGTCGATCGCTGTGAGTTTCTCTCTGTTTCTACACTTCGCCGTGTGCCGTGTTTGGGTCGCTGAGAGCCGCTGC
The DNA here is from genome assembly GCA_031213475.1 of Nereocystis luetkeana. Classification (NCBI taxonomy): domain Eukaryota; class Phaeophyceae; order Laminariales; family Laminariaceae; genus Nereocystis; species Nereocystis luetkeana. The sequence goes on from JARUPZ010000028.1 coordinate 2,620,646, forward strand.
GGCTCACCATCGATCGCTCTTCGTTGCTGTCGGTCGCCGTCGGTCACCCAAGCTCGCTGCCCGGTCCCTGTCGGTCGCTGTCGGTTGGGTGTGGACCTCTGATGGGACGTGTGCTGCTTACATTTTGTTTTTGTTAAAAAAAAACAAAAAAAATGAGATGAAACGTATTGGGTGGTTCCTCAGTTGAGAAAACAAAGAAACAAAAACAAAGGACAAAACAAAACGAAAATGAAGCCGCATGCTGACCCCATGGCGTCTCAACCCTTTTGGGACTGCGGTCCGGTCTTGGGGGAAATCCACTCGAAATCATGAAGAACGGGACTGCTGTCTTTCCGTTTTCATACCATGTCGGGGGTTAGCTCCTCGTTCGACGTGGGCGCTGTCAAAAGTGTGATAGTCCCTTGTTGCAACCCCTGATTGGAACCCCCTAATTGCAACCCCTACTCGGAATCCCTGACAGGAATCCCTGATCGCAACCCCGAATTGGAACCGCTTACCGGAATCCCTAGTTAGAACCCCTTGATACAATCCCTGTCTATAACGTCGAATCGCAAACTCTTGTTGAAAGCCCTGATGGCAACCCCTAAATGCACCTACCCCTTTATCGCAACCCCTCATTGGAAACCCCAATCGCAATGCCTAATAACAACGCCTAGTTGGAACCCTAAAGTACCCTCTAATGGAAAACTCTAATGGCGACCCCTAAACTGCAGCCCCTATTGCCAACGCCTCGTTGAAACCCCATAATTGAAACCCCTAAATGAGCTGTCGACTCCTGGGTGGTTATCCTTAAAAGGGTTGATTCTGCGTGGTACAAATGGACTGGAACAGGTGCACAAACGAGGAAGTGCATTGGACGAAACAGTTTTTTACCCAGACCTCCTAAGAGGATGAAAAAAACGAAGAACAACGAGCTAACTATGTGCAACCCCCTCATTGCAACCCCTGATTCCAACCATAGTCGCAACGCCTAACCACAACCCCTAATGGGAAACTCAAACTGCAACGCCTTATTGGAACCCCTAATTGCAACCCCTAAGAGGCGTTTTACGAAAGAAGTTCGCCCTTTTTTTCCTGAGGCTCCTGTCCCCCCCCCCAAGGTACAATGCGGAATTCAACGGGGATAACGAGTACTGATGCTGCACGCCTCTCGTACGTGTGCGTACGCATTATGCCCATCAATGATTATCACAAGTTACGTACGCACATATTGTCATATAGGGCCTAGTGTGGTCTGAAACATACGCCGCCCGGTTAGGATGCCGCGGTGGCTCGGAAATAGTTTCTCCTAAATGTGATACCTCCACCATCGTGTGGAACGCCTCCTAATTGCAACCCCTATTCGCAACCTCTGCCGTAGGGCGGCTCGTGCTTTTAGTTGCTGCTGGTTGTATTTTATTTGGAGGACCCGACCTCTTGTCCGGAGACCTCAAGGCCGGTTTTCGTTGCTCGTGTGTTGCGTCCTTGTCTGCGCTTTGGTTTGCCACACTGAAATTACAACTCTAGGTGGGCATACTGCTGAAGCGAGAGGACGACCTCGCGACCGCCCTGGAGGGGGAGGTGGAGAGGAGGGAGCGGGAGCAGAGAGAGCACTACCACACCGCCAGACAGGCGAGATGCCTCCAACTTTTGGAAGAAGGACATGGCCGATGTATGGCACGCGCTCGATCGAAGTACCCTCATCGCGTGCAGGCCGCAAATGTTTAGTTGCGACGCAAACCTTTTGACCTCAAAAGCTGATGTTTTTCTTCTCGTTTTTTTTGTGTTTTCCGAAATTTATACTCCAAGAGGACACTGTCTACCCACAACTGCCGGGCAGGCAAGGTACCGTCAACCTGACGGGAGGGCATACACAACTCGCGTTCATCTTCAGCGTGAACAATGGTTACTTCGAAGTAACTAGGCGCTCTCTTCAACTTCGGCGAGGGTCAGGCCTCCGCACTAACGGACGGGCAAAAACGAGCCCCCTATTGGCCACTCCCTTTTATAGGTAGCCTTAGGGGCTCCTTTTTCCCCACCAAAAAAATGCGAAGATATCGGTTTCATCCAGTCACTTTGACGCGAAGAACCGAAACATCCTCGCGAGACTTAGGGGGGCGGGGCGGGTTGTAGTCGATCTCGTGTATAACCGCAGTCGTATGACTATAGACCCTCGCATCTCTACAACGCCGGGACGGAACACGTCGGGTTGTCACCGACCAGGCAAACAGTGCTATCACCAAGCGCGAAGCGAAACGTGAGGTGTTCGGTGAGTCGCATGGAGGGCGACCTTCATTCTACGAAGACCCGCTTGTGAAGCGGAGCTGCGCATGGATGACAGGGGCAGGGGGGGGGGGGGAGAGGAAAATAAACAATTAGATCAGCTTTTTCGTACCGCCCGTATTGGTTTTGTAGTGTGAGCAAATCGGTATATTATTGCTGTATACCTGACATCTAATATATACACACGGGCAGGACTATGCCGCTGTTGTGTACAGTGAGTCGTACGCCTCCTTGCCTTCTGGTGCGGACACCGGTAGGACAAGGCGCACAAAGGAAAATGCATCCATCACGGCCGCCTCTATGTTGTTCTGGTTGTAAGGCCGATGCTCGGTAGCCGCTGCTGAGGGCTAACATCACGATTTTCACTCTGAAGTCCCGACAGACCCTCTCGGGGCGGGAGTTTAATATATGTGCTACATTTTTGATTCTGCAGGGTTTCACGACTAAGAGCTGGTTGGTTCGATGCCATCTGCCAACAATCTGACTTTGTCGGCTTGCCGACTTGCCAACTATCTGACTTTGTCGGCTTGCCGACTTGCCAACTATCTGACTTTGTCGGCTTGCCGACTTGCCAACTCTCTGACTTTGTCGGCTTGCCGACTTGCCAACTATCTGACTTTGTCGGCTTGCCGACTGGCCGACTCGCCTGTTTGAGTCAGGCAAGCGAAGAGAACCTAACTATGCCCTTTCCCGGGGTGTCGCCAGAGAATGGTGCACCCTACAAGGATATTCGACCCTCCTTCCAATAAGGAAAATGTGGAATCCCATAATCAGTCGAATAGTCGGCAAGTCCTATGACGGGGGACCATAGTAGATGGGACCAAATATTGTCAGTAGAAATAGGAAAACACATATTTGTTTGCGTGAACCGTAGGTCCTATTCGCTATGGTAGCTCGACAAATAACCATTAGCAGTTGACGAATCAACCTTTTTGGAGACAGACCACTCTATCTCTAAGAAGTTTTTCCCCCCAACACGAGACTCTGCGGTACTGAAAGGGTGAAGGCGTGCCGACTCATAGCTTCAGTGTTTTTATTGTATTGTATTTTATTTTGGTTTCGTTCGTTTTTTCTTACTGTCGGCGTCCCCCCCCTCCCCCCCCTCGGGTGTGTTATACCCCCCCCCCCCCCCCCCCCCCGTGTTTCCCGTTCTGCAGGCGACAGCACGGACAGAAACGGCCGAGAAGGGTCTGCGGGACGCCACGAAGCAGGGGCAACGCCTGCGCGATCAAAACGAGGGGATGGTATCGGAGTTACAGGTATCAACAGAAGCTTTGTACGATAGAGGTAGCAGCACATTTCCGCTTCTTTTGTTTCTGAATGACGGGCCTCCTTAACTCAAGATCGTCGGAACGTCAATCTTGTTTTGAAAAATAAAATGTCGTTTTTTGTATACATGGGTCACGGAATTTTTTTTATCGGGAAGCAATTTGATTTTTGCTGAGGTCCTTTTTCGGGTGAGGTATGGAGCTTCTCAAGCGAGGAGCCTCGGAAAATTCAGGGTGAGCCCCTACCGTAGAAACGCCTCGGTACTGGTTCGCGCTCGACGATGCGCAGCAATACTAGTAGGTCTCCCCTCCTGCTCGGTGAGGGGAAAACGACACAGCAGAGTGAGCTACCCGATTTAAGAGCGTCCATGCTACTATTACGGGGGACCATAGTTAACAGGACCTATGGTACACCCAAAAACCTATATGTTTAACCATTTTTACTGACAATATTTGGTCCTGTTAACTATGGTCCCCCGTAATAAGAGTAAGAGAAAACGGGCTTGAGAAACATATTAAATTTGGCTCAGCTCGGAAACTTGCAAAATAACCCAGGTTTTTGCCCGACGTTTCCCGCGTCACGAGCATTCTTGCGTTCTTCAAGTGGAAGCATATGTGCCCCGATTTAAGAGAGATGTTTGCTCGTGTCCCGGGATACCATCAAAATTGCTCTTGGACGGGGGTATGAGCGGTTCGGAGTTTCGGGCGTTTACACCGGCCCCGTGTTGTTCCGAGGGGCTCTAAAAGTGGGTGCTTCCGGGTGTAACGCCCCTCCCTCGGCGGCGAAGGAGAAGGCGGCACGTAGATTCGAGTACAGCAGCAGTCCTCGTTATCGGTGTGACACTCGTGTGGCACGCACGTATCGCCGTTCGCTGCACGCCCACTCGAAGATGAAGAGCATTACCTCCAAAACAGGACCAGTGAATCGGCTTCGATTCAAGCCTTTTAGTCAGTTCGAAGTAGTGAAGTCGTGAGTTGGTCAACTCCACCCAGACAGGCCTCTTTCTGGATTAAAAAAAGCCCATGGCGCAGTTTTAGTTTTACTTGAAAACACGGGCGATCGAGCCGTTGTGCTGCCGTAAGGGTTTTGCAGGGGAGGGTTGCAATCTGGGGGTTGCAACTATCAGGGCTCGTCACCCCCAAGCCTTGGTGGCTTTCGATCCGAGAAGCATGTTACAAATCGTGTTGGTGATAGTACACTCAAGCCCATGGAGGTTGCCTCATGTATTGAGCGTGGGACTAGAAGATTTTAATTTTTCCAGAGGCTGTTTCACGGGTCGTGACCCGACCCGCGGGTCGCTTCAGGATGTCTTCGAAACCTCAAGGATCGGATCGGATCGGATCGGGCCGGGTCGGATCAGGTGTTCAAACCCTCAACGTTTGTATCTGGTCTGGTCGTTCTGGGTGGTCTTCAAACGCTCATGGGTTGGTTTGGATTGGGTTGGGTTGGGTTGGGTTTAGTCGGGTCGGGTCGGGTCGGGTCGGGTCGGGTCGGGTCGGGTCGGGTCGGGTCGGGTCGGGTCGGGTCGGGTCGGGTCGGGTCGGGTCGGGTCGGGTCGGGTCGGGTCGGGTCGGGTCGGGTCGGGTCGGGTCGGGTCGGGTCGGGTCGGGTCGGGTCGGGTCGGGTCGGGTCGGGTCGGGTCGGGTCGGGTCGGGTCGGGTCGGGTCGGGTCGGGTCGGGTCGGGTCGGGTCGGGTCGGGTCGGGTCGGGTCGGGTCGGGTCGGGTCGGGTCGGGTCGGGTCGGGTCGGGCCGGGTCGGGCCGGGTCGCTCCGACCCACGAGTCTTGATCCGACCCTCGAAAAGCCCTACACTATAATCAAGTGGTTGGGGTGAGAATTTGAGATCTTGTGCTACGATAAAACGAGCAGTTCTAAGAAAACGTAGGCGTCACCTCCACGTACGCCCCGGGCGATGTAGGTTCGTCCCGACAGGGTAGACGGGGTCAGAGAAGAGTGCTCTCATGGGCTTTTTTTTCATCAAACACAGCAAGAAGAACAGACAAATACCCACGAATACCCCCTTAGGATGTCGATAGCCCGAACCGAGACGTGGTAACTGTCCCATTTGTAGAAAACTGAGAGAAACAAAAACAGTATCACCCTGGACGCTCGACGAGTACCGCACGCCTTTGTCGGCCTCAACCGGCGGCAGGTCGTAACCCCTCCTACGGACTACTGATCTCTCCCCCTTCCATTATCTAGATCAGTCAAAGGGATGATCTGCTCCTGGTCGGCAGTCTATATGATTCTACGGCAGCTCTTGTTTGGCGGGTGGGAGCCGGACAAAATGTGCATGATCTGGCACACGTTTCCTGCGGCGGGTCCGCACCGTACATATCCACGATCTACGTAGCTCTCTCAGATCATTGCACACGAAGATTTGCATGATCTGGCACACGTTTCCTGCGGCGGGTCCGTACCGTACATATCCACGATCTACGTAGATCTCTCAGATCCTTACACGAAGATTTCACAACGATATCTGCAGTGGATCCTGCGGCGGCCTTGAACAAAGACTTTCAGAGCGGTCGGTCAGGATGATGGATTTTCCAGACCATGACCTGTCAGACGCGAGAAACGTTGTGGTCCACGCCGGTTTTCTCTGTGTCCCTTCACGAAAGCATCCAGCAGCATTCACCCACCCACACTCTCCCACCCACCCACCCACCCACCCATCCACCCACCCTCCTAGTACACGGCTTCATCAAAGCACCACTGACCTCTCCTAGCTAGTCCCCTGCCCTCCTTCCCCCCCCCCCCTCACAACCCCACAAACCCCCCCTGGAGGAAACAATAGCGATATCCCGTACCGGTTTAAAAAAAAAAGCTGTTCGAGGAAAGCCCCGAACGGAACCCGCGTTCGTATGAAAAAAGGCTGAACAGATCGCACGGGATTATGTTTATGGGTCGGGGCTTCAAATAAAAATGATTTTACGTCCGGACGTCTCGCCCCTGACGCACTCCGTGCCGGAACTGTACACCGCGACGAGTAACTTTCCCCTCCCCATTCCGTCCAGAGCTACGTAAAGGTGCTTCAATTTCTCACGCACACACCCTTGGCACACACCTTTCACCCGCCCACCGGCCCCCTCCGCCCCCCCCCCCCCCTCCCGCCTCCCCCGTGCTTCCCCTCATGCCCCCCCCTCCCCCCCCCCCCCCTACCGCATTTCGCTGGTTTTTCGATAAAATTTGGTCGTGATTTTCGTGTTCGTTTTTTTTTGTTTTCCTTTCCTTAACCCCCCGCTGAAACGCGCGGGGTTTTGTTTTCTTTGTTACCTTTCGCACCGAAGTTTTCAGCTTTTTTCCCTCGGTTGACTCACATGAAATCTGCATTCTTTCTCGTTGATGTATGTGTAGGTATTTTGACAACAGTGCTCTTCCCTTCTTATTCCGTTTCCCGCCTCACAGTGTGCAGCGCTTCTTCCGGACGTAGCATCCTCACGTAAGTATAGCGTAACTGGGACCCGATAACCTCGAACGACGGAAGGCTGTATCAATAAAGACCTGAGACATGCATCCTTGTTGGCCCGTGTGGAAGCATTGGGTCGAATCGGACCGACGGATTTACAATACTGGTGCCCGCTGCCGCTGCCGCTGCCGCTGCTGCTGCTGCTGCTGCTGCTACTGCTGTCCAGCGCCTGGGCAAGGAGGCGGCGGAGGCGGCGGGGCTGCGCGAGCGGGGCCGAGAGCTGGCTCGGGAAGTGAAACGTCTGACGCTCGAGGCCGACGCCAGGCAGGGCAGGCTGGAAGAGGCCAGAGAGAGGGGGGCGAGGGCGGAGGAAGCTCTGCGGGCATCTCAGGTTTTGGTCATTTGGTCATTTGGTGGGGTCGGTGGTGTTTTTGCCGTGCCGCCAGCTACGTGCGCTTGGCTAAAGGCAGTAATAACAGCGACCAAAAAACAAGAAACGGTCATCGCGGATCTCCGATGGCTCTTTTCTTCTTCTTTTTTTTTCACTTTTGTCTGCGTGTATCGGCTTCGCCCAACCTTGAAAAAACAAAAGGCGGGCGCGATTGAGACATTTCCCTATCAAGGCACGCCATACACTGTAGGAGGCGACCGAACGGATACATAAGGACCGTTTGATATTCGTGTTTATGACCCAATGGTCCTTACAAAACGAGCATTTATGTCCGATATGTCGCGGCCGAAAAACGCACGCAGGAGCTCCTCGAGGCGGAGCGGTCGACGAAGAAGAGCCTTGCCCACGAGGCGAGCGAAGCCAGGGAGTTGCTGAGCGAGGAAAAGGCCTTGGTGGCGGCGGAGAGGGGGAAGCTGGCGGAGGAGGTTGTGGTCAGGCGGCGGCTGGAGGCTCTCCTGGCCGCCGAAACGAGAAAGGAGGAGGAAATCGTGGGTTGATTTTTGCTCAAACACGTTCAAAACAATCTGCAGCCAAAATTGTTGGAGCGTATTTTGCTCGGATTTTGGTGTCAGAACAATGATTTTTCAGTTACAATTGTGTACTCGTAAGGGTTATTGTGTACTGGTACCCTTTTTTGTCATTTAGTTTCAAGTCGAACACTACAGCAATAATCCAGAATGCCCCAGCAAGAAACAGGAAAGCCATGCTGCAGCAGCTGCCCAATATGGGTTTGATAGTATTGAAAATACGTGTATTTCAACAATCAACAGAAGTGCAGCATCTCGATTCCCGAATGTATGTCGTGTTTTTTTGTTTTGTTTCACTCAACCTGTCCCTCGTTGCGCATGTTGTTGCGCTTGCTGCTGCAGACTATACGCTGGTCCGCGTGGACACATTCCGCATCCGCTTCCCAATCTTCCTTGCCTTGAGCAGTCTCTCTCAACTGTTTCCGGAAGAGACCGCCTCACTTGCCACCTTATCGCTTTCCGCTAGCGTATCCCCTTGCCTGCTGCTGGTGGTTGCTTGCTCGCTCGCTTGCTTTTTGCCTGATCGATCGTTTGCCTCTGGCATTGCGCGTGCCATCCACCAGGGTGCAGCTGCGGTAAAGGCCGCCGAAGGCACCGCCGCCGCCGCCGCCGCCGCCGCCGCCGCTGCGACAGCCTCCACCGTTGCTACAACTTCTACTGCTGCTGCCCGCCCGGCTCTCACCACCACCACCACCACCACCACCACCACTCCCGGTACCGCTCCTACCCCTGCTAAGGCGGAGGCTGCTGCCGCTGCCGCCACTGTCGCCACTGTCGCCACTGTCGCTGCTGCTGCTGCTGCTGCTGCTGCTGCTGCTGCTGTTCCTGTGGAAGGCGTCGAGAAGGAACCGGGAGGCACTTGCGACCTCTCCACACGGAGCACAGACAGGAGCACCGATAGTGTCCCCTCCAGCAAGGGGGGACGGGATTTGGCGGAGTCTCGCGCGTTGATCGAAGAGGTGCGAGGAATCGAGGAGAGAGAGAGAGAGAGAGAGAGAGAGAGAGAGAGAGAGAGCCTTGGGAGGAATGACAAAGAAGGGGGACTCAAATAGCCTTTTTAGCATTCTCTTTTAAGTTCGTTTCTCGCGTTTATCTTGTGTTTGTTTTCGAAGGCTCTCGCATTGTCTTTCTCACGTTTTTGTCTTCTTTTTTTCCTTCTTCCTTCTCTTTTTTTTTTTTTTTTTCTTTTTGGGTGCTTAATAGTGGCAGCGGTATTGGAGGAGCTCGTAAAGAGTTTTTGCATTTTTGTTTATTTACCCCCTCCACCCGTCATCTACCCACCCCTTGCCTTCCCCCCCCCCCCCCCCCCCCTGCCCCCCCCCCCGCCCGAGGCAGTGCATGACGCGAGCACACACACCGCTAACCCCTCCTCTGCTCCGCCTCGAAAGTATGCGTGGTCAATGGTCAAAAGGCTAAGGCAAGCAACAACTGAGTACGCCCCTTCCCCCCCTCCTTCCTCGATGTTCGTACAACTACGGCCGGCCATGCATGATACCGAGTACCCCTCCCAATCCCCACGCTCAATCTCTCAACCTCGCTCCACCCGGCCATCTACCCCCTCCCTCCCGCTATTGCTGGAGCACCCATTCGTTTTGAGCGGTGGCCTTTTTAACTTTCGCGGTTTGCGTCTACGTGCGTCTTTCGGGAGATGATGTGGGAGTCGACGGCGTGGTACACACACACCAGGGGACGATAATACGGCGGGGGAACCTCGCAAATAGGACCAAATATCGTTAGTGAAAATAGGTATTACGGGGGACCATAGTTAACAGGACCTATGGTACACATAAAAACCTATATGTTTAACCATTTTTACTAACAATATTTGGTCCTGTTACCTATGGCCCCCCGTAATAGATATATATATATATATAGTTTTTTTTTTTATGAATACCGCTGATCCTATTTATTCTGGTCTCCTCCGCAAAAGTGTCTTTTTTTTCCCCTGTGGCTTCCTTCTTGAGAAGGAGCGTGAAAATGGTGCTATTCCCGTAAGCGAAATATTTTCCCCAAACTGCGTTGGGGGGGGGGGGGGGGGGGGGGGGGGGGTGGCTTGGTGGGATAGCACATGGCCTCCTTGCATGTTTCGCCTTGGAGCACATGTTGTATCATTTTTCCGTTTTGTTTTTTTTCTGGTTCGGATTTAACCGTCGGATAACGTATGGCCTATATGCCATTTTTGCGTCTACCACTGGCGAAGAGCTACCTGGTGCAGAAAACAGGGATGAGACAGATCGAATCGATATCACAGAGAAAATATCAGATCAGATCAGACCAGATCAGATCAGATCAGATCAGATCAGACCAGATGAGATCAGACCAGATCAGATCAGATCAGACCAGATCAGATCAGATCAGATGAGATGAGATCAGATGAGATGAGATGAGATCAGATCAGATCAGATCATATGATATCGTATCATATCATATCATATTATATCATATCAGACCAGATAAGATATATCGTCTTGGTCCTCAGCTGCGGCCGTGAGAGGTTGTGCAGGATCTGCGTACTACAAATCCAACGCCCGAAAACGCGCCCTAGATCATACGGATTTACGGGTCCCACCCCGCTACATGAGCTAGATCGCACAGATCATACCGATCATACGGATCATACAAGATCGAGAATATATATATATATATATCTGCCTCAAAGGATCTAAATCATGAACTGTGGGGATTGGTCATCTGCCCGAGGTGTAGATCCTTTCTGCGGTCGTTAAACAACCCCCCGAAAACAACTTAGTACGCGCGATCGAAGTGTCACACGCCGCTTAAAATAAAATCGAGTTCCGACGAAATCCTTAAGCTCACGCCTGAGGTGCATGTTTCTAATAACTTATGAACACAACCCAGTGGGGAACAAAAAACGTTGCTTTTGCTCGTATTCGCCAGCCGACACTGTCGCAACATACGGCAAAGGTTTTGGGACAACCACTCATGAACAGAGCTCACATGACATAGATAGGGAGAGCTCGCCGAGGGGAACAAACCCCAGCTAATAGGATAACGACGCACCTAGGACATACGTGAGGCACCTCCAGCACTTTAGTTTTCTTTCATTTTTCTTCTTCTTTCTTTTGTTTCCGGGAGTGTTCATGAGTGGTCAAAAACGTCGAAGCTCATCAACCATTGTTATGATTATTTCCCTTGCCATCCGACAACGTGCAGCATGCTCTTCAACATTGATCAGTCATCACTTTCCCGAAAGCGTTGTCTTTCACGTTTGTCGGATGGACGTTTTGCTGCTCACTTTTTAAAGCCCACGTCCTGAAAATCCTTGAAAACTAATAGGTGGTGTGGTGTTGTCTTTATCCAAGGTGGTGGTGTTGTCTTCTCTTGCGCTGCTGATCGTGCCTATCCGTGTTAGTCTTCTTTTTTTTTTCTCGTGACAAGCCGACGTGACCTTCTGTCGATAGTCTTATCTCCGGACATGGTCTTCTTGAAGCGGGTACCCCGCCTCAGGAGGAAAGCATCAACGAACGCGGTGCCTTGTGCTGTGTGTGTGCCTTCGGTTTCGTTCTGCCGGCGACACCGCGGCCAAAACGAACAGATGGATGCCGAGCTGCGCGAGCAAGAGGGTCTCATCGAGAGGCTGGAAGCGGAGAGACGGTCTGCCGAGGACCGAACCGACTCCGCGATGAAGGCAAGGCCCGAACCGCCAACCACGGAACTATCCTTGGGGATATGGCAGCAAGAAGGAATGAGAGAAATAAAACTACATGCCGAACATCCTGCGGCCATATCTTGTCCACAGATGTGCTGCGCGCGGGGGTAACACCCGCTTTTTTTCCAGCCCCGGCCCCCCGTGCAGGAAGCCAGCAGTTGTCGGATGAGCAGAACTTTACAAACGTGATGATCTCCGCAGAAAGCCGGCAAGGCCCGGGTAGGTAAGATGACGCTAATAAGAGCGTCGTAATCTGTGCGCCGGCTACGAGTGCGAGCAAATAACAGTGTGAAAACCCGGCAAGTGTTCGATAGTATCGATTCTTGCTAGTCCTATAGGGCGTAGATCCAGATGAAGCCCCCCGTGTACATCATAAGCGATCTTCTGGTGGTCTCAGAAGGGTTCGTACTATATGTTGCCGCTCCCCACCACCCCCTCCAATTCGATGTTGATGCTTCCACCTCGCCCACTGACGGCACTCAATAGCTAGGTGCCGAGCCCCGAGCTCACAACTCCGCCGTTCGTCCCCCCCCCCCCCCCGCCTCCCCCCCCTCCCCCCCCCCGCTGTTCGGTTTGAATGCTCCCGCCCATCCGCTGATTGCGTACAACAGCTAGCTGCCGAGCTCCGAGCTCAGAACTCAACCATTCAAGCGGAGCTCGATGCGGACCGTCAAGCGGATCGAGAATCAATGAACCGCCCATCGGATCGCCAATCGGATCGCCAATCGGATCGCCAATCGGATCGCCAATCGGATCGCCAATCGGATCGCCAATCGGATCGCCAATCAGATCGGCAATCGGATCGGCAATCGGATCGGCAATCGGATCGGCAATCGGATCGGCAATCGGATCGGCAATCGGATCACCAAGCGGATGCCGCTCCGGTCGGAAAAATGGATGAGGAGGAGCAGTTGATCACGGCGGCGCGCCCGCGACTTCGCCGTGTTTCCACGTTCTCGGGGGCAGAGGTCAGAGCAGCTGCTGCCCAACTGATGCTAGGCCCCTTCTATCCCACTGTCGGTAACTTTGAAAAACATGATTGCGGCATCGGCCACTGCTTTCGTTTGAGAGGGTGGGGCGCGGGGGGACGGGGGGTCGGGGGGTGGGGGGGGCGGGGGCGTGGGCGGGGGGCACACTCATTCGTTTCTTGCTTTAGCCCTGTGACCATTAACTACGCGTCCCTTTCGAGACGGGGCGCCCGTTCCTGCTCCTCCAACAAAGACGCCTCGAGCGGTAGGGCAATCACTCACGTTGTATCCACGTGCACGCCCCCCCCCCCGAGTCCCACAGCGGCTCTCGGGTGTTCTTTCCCCCCAATATGAGATGTACGCATGCAATCTTCGCGTGCTCATGTCAAAACCCGACGTGCGCTTTTGCGAACGAAGTATCACACGCGGGTTCAAAACATGAGCTTCAATAAAGAAACCCCGACTGTACAGCTGAGGGGTGGTTGTTGTTGTTGTTGTTGTTGTTGACGTTGTTGTTGTTGATATTATTACTCTTATTTTGTATTGTTTTGCTGTGAAAAAAAAGACGATCATAACTGTGCAAACAAATTGCCAAACACTCGAAGGCAGCGCCGCTTCTTGGCGGTTGACGACAACATAGTAAATAGGACCAAATATTGTTCTGAATAATAGCGATTTATATAGGTTTTTGTGTCTACCGTAGGTCCTATTTAATACGGCCACCTCGGGCAGACCCGGGGTTGCATGCTTCATCCTATACCACGGGAGGTCATAGTAAATTGGATCAAACATCGCTATTTCAGGAGACCATATTAAATACCTGGTAGGATCTATGGTACACACAATAACCTACCAGGTATATATTTCGCAATGTTTACTAACAGCATTTGGTCCTATATATCTACTATGGTCCCCCGTAATAGACACTTCAGGGTAAAGACATAGATGCCTGATTTTCGTGCGACCTACTTTGTATGTAGCTCGTTGTCGGGTGGTATCTGTGCTGTGCAGACGATTTAGATCTCAACTGTTCCCCGTGTGTATGTTTTTTTTTTTTTTTAACACCGCCTTACGTTTGATGCGTGTCGCGATGCCCTGCTCGCGCACGGAGTTCTAATAGCCAACAAACACACTCACACGTATTGTATTGTATCGAGACGCAGGAGCGTGTGTTACGAGAAGAGCTGGCGGCGGCCAAGGCTTCTGAAAAGTCGGCACGAGCTGAGGCAAGAAGAGCACACTTCATTGGTTTTTTATTTCTCGTTTTCGAGAATATATCCTCCGTATACCCTGTATATACACTATTAATACACCCAGTAGTCACATGGTGGTCAACCCCCCCAGACACGAGCGGTAGCTGGGGGATTTCAAATAGACGCTTGCTACGACAGAATGGGCTTGTTAGGACTGCAGTCCCGTTTTGGGGACAAACCGCTCAAACTCCAAGTAATTTTTACCCCAACTGTCCCCAACACGGGACTGCGGTCCTAAAAGGGTTCATTAACCCAGGTTCGCTGGAACACCATCATGAATAGTATTTTTACAATAGCATTCGATGGTGCACCTACTGTAGCAATAATAGCCTTTGGGACGAATCGTCGAGTTGAGCTTCTCGAAATTAGCTCTCGGGTGACTTGGTAATGACTTGCTAGTACTATAGATGGCATACTAGTAGTATATATCGCTACCTAATAGTGTATATGACTTATGAATAGTGTGTATGACTTACCAATAGCATGAATGACTTACTTATAGTATGTATGATTTAGTAGTAGTATGGACAACCTAAAGTGAGGAAGTACCACGCGTCTTCCTAATTTAAACTATTACGGGGGACCATAGTTAATAGGACCTATGGTATACATAAAAACCTACCTATTGAACCGTTTTTACTGAAAATATTTGGTCCTGTTAACTATGGTCTCCCGTAATACCTGTCGAAAGAAAAGTCCCGAAAAAGTTAAATACCACAGCCGTATATATTAATAGTAGTCTACCGAGCTACAGTACGTACACGCGATACTACAGTAGTAGTCCCACCAAACGACACACCTGATTGGTACCCAATTCTCTCTCTCACAATAGTTTTTTTTTTTTTCCCAACGTTTATTTTTTGTGTAAGTTGTCCTGCCACCCCCCTCCTCCCCTATACTATTCCGCCGTGTGTGTGTCTGTGTGTGTCTGTGTGTGTGTGTGACGAACAAAACTCGACACCCGCAGTCGAAGCAGCTCAAGCTGGACCTCGAGGACGAGAAGGCGAGCTGCGAGCTGCAGAAGGCGAGGGTGAAGGACATCGTGGCCAGAAAGGTTTCCGCGCTTGTCGGTGATGATGATGATGATGACGACGTGCGGACGGTGCCGACAGAGCCGCAGAGCTCTTGATTGACTCGCGGTGGGTGGTTTGTTTCCGATTCGGTAAAAAAAAAAAACGAACACAAATCAGCCGCTTCGAAAGAGTACATGGTTTGTTGGTATGCGAACTATATGTATACATCATATATATGTAGGACACGGGCATGGTACCAAACGTTTTTCCGAGCGTTGAAATCAAGGCCCAAAACATAAAAAAAAGTGTCCGTTTTAACCAACAGCATCACCTACCTGGTGGTGTGTAGTATCGGTACTACTACTAATACTCTATTCAGGTTTTGTTGGGGCGGCTCCTTGCACGTCTTTCACGCCATTGGGTGTGTAGTAATAGTATTACGGGGGACCATAGTTAATAGGACCTATGGTATACATCAAATCCTATATATTTAACAATTTTTACTAACAATATTTGGTCCTATTAACTATGGTCCCCCGTAATAGTGTCAGAATCGACCAACAGCAGCAGCACCTACCTGGTGGGTGTGTATTGGTGCTGTATTCAGATCTGATTGGCGACGCCTTCCACGTTGTTTTACGTCACTGGATGGCTATTTACCGGGGACCATAGTAAATAAATAGGACCTGCGGCAAACAAAAAAAAACCCTTGCATATTTCGCTATTTTTGCTGGCAATGTTTGGTCCTAGATACTATCTATCGTCCCCCGCAATATTACGGGGGACCACAGTAAACAGGACCAAATATTGTTACTAAATAATAGTAAAATACGTAAATATTTAGGGTTTTGTGTGTACCGCAGGTCCTATTTACTATGGTCCCCCGTAATTCCTCGCCCTTATAAATGTGGGTGGTACACATGATACACGAATTGAAATAAGGGCTTGCGCATTGCCGGATGGCAAATGGGGCAACACAATCGGAAAATGTACACACAGAACGACATCCCAGATATACGTATTGGGTGTATGTTTTTCCTGCTGTAGGTCGAGGATCCCGCCCGTCGGCAATCAGAGAACGCTCTGGACGAGCCGCGCTAACTCTTACGGGGGGGCATAGTTAACAGGACCCATGGTATACATAAAAACTATATATTCACCTATTTTTTTTTACAATATTTGGTCCTATTAACTATGGTCCCCCGTAATTCCTCACCACGGCGGTGGGGTACCAACTTTAACCCCTTTAGTACTGGAGTCCCGTTTGGGGGACAAACCACTTGAATTTAGAGTGGTTTGCCCCCGAAACGGGACTGCGGTCCTAAAAGAGACCAACATCAGTTTCTTGAGACTGTTTCGGGAGATAAGAGCGAGGAGAATCGGCTTGTCGCTCCTACTGTAGAAAAAACGTACTACCTGGTGGGAAATAAATACAGCGCAGTTGTAATATGGTCAGTAGAATAAAAAAAAATACCAGACTACAGTAGGTTAGAGGTTGTACGAGTCATTGCATGTGTGAACTTTTATAACGAAAACCTAGCATTTGTGTGATGATCTGTCTGGTCGTCGTCGACCGTTCACACGTCGCTGCTTCGAAAGCACGCGGCGAAACGCCCACTCACTGTTCCCTTCCCCTGTTCCGTTTTCCTTTCCCTTTTCCTAACCGTTTATTTGTATTTGTATTTCTTTATTTTGCTCGCGCTTGTTTTCTTCCGGCCGATGCAGATATTACCGCTAGCAACGTTCTCGCATAGGCGTCGTCGTGAACGCGGAGCGATTTGGAGCTGGGTTCATCAGCGGCGAAGCTCATGCCACAGGAATCTCACGGTTATACACAACCAGGAGGCAGTTCTTTCGAAAACCTTACGATCCTGGACGCCGGCACGATGAGCGCGAGGCATAGTAAGGGCTCGATCACAGTAGAGATCTGTTTACACATTTATTGCCATACCTAAAGCAGATCATGATCTAGATCAACTGTTGTAGTTCTTCGCTTGGCTTGCCGCTGTGCGAGTTTTTTTTGCACGCAGGGTCTGCATAGTACATGTCCAACCCAGGAAACATGTATGCGCTACATTATATGATGCCGAGGGGCTCACCCGGCAGCATTATCTACCTGGTAGATCATAATAGTTCGGGAGTAGATCTTCCTTGAACATCTGTCTGATCTATCTGATATATCTGATCTATCTGATATGATCTATATGATCTATCTGATCGATGTGATCTATCTGATCTATGTGATCTATCTGATCTATCTGATCTATGTGATCTATCTGATCTATGTGATCTATTTGATCTATGTGATCTATCTGATCTATGTGATCTATCTGATCTATCTGATCTATCTGATCTATCTGATCTATCTGATCCATCTGATCTATCTGATCTATCTGATCTATCTGATCTATCTGATCTATCTGATTTGTGAAACCTTTGTGTTTCGTTGACGTCGTCGCTCGCGGGTCGCGGGCAGGAGCTTCGAGACCGTATCAAGGCAGCTTGCGTATCGTCGCTGCTGTGCCCCGTACGGATTTGGGGCAATACTGCTCTTGTGTAACGTTGCTGCCTTGTATCGCGATTTATTGTCGCGTTTTGATACGTGTGCGAATTGGTTGGTATTGTGTACCGTTGCTGCTGCTGTGTCGCAATTGCGTTGTGTTTTGGGACGTTTGTGATTTGGTTGGTATTGATCGGTTGTGGTTGCTGCTGTATACCGCGATGGCGTGTATTGGTGCCGTGTGTGATATTGTTGTTGTGCATCGCGAGCACGGATTCCCTAAGAGCATTAGTTTTTTTTGGTTTGTTTCTAACGCGAGAGGGGAGGAGCGTTGTAATGCGAGTACGTGTACGTACACAGCAGTGCGAGAGGTACCGCAGGCCGGTAGGATACCGCTGAATGGCACGGGATACCGTGGGCTCGGGCAGCAGCGGCTCTGAGCACAACGTTCCAAATGCGACAAGATATGTCCTCGGCGTTTCAGCAAAGAAGGCGGGGGGTAAAAAAGACGCCCCGGAGGTTGAGGTAGTGCCGGTTTTAGTTGGCGTTCCTTGTTTGAGGTGCTCCACACTATCACTGAGTAAAAACTGACTTTCGACGAATGTATAGGTAAGCTTAACCCGAAAACCGGTACGAGTATCAAAAAAACAAATGCTAGCCGTACCCCTTTGAGGGCGGCAGCCCCGTTTCGGGGGACAAATCACTCGAATATCTAAGTTGTTTCACCCCCCCAGAACGGGACAGCAGAAGTCCTAAAAAAAGGGGGGAAATTAACCCGATCAAACAGTTCCGCAGCCTCGGCATCTCAACGATAGATAGGATTGTCGTTCTCGCTACTCGACAGTGTGCAGCATTAGCCTCAACGTTGAGCACTCCTGAAAAAAAAAAAAAAACGTCCGCGCGACAAGAAAACCACGGGAGGACAAACAAAAAAAGCCTCGTTACTGTAAAAAAGAAAGAAGAAGCGCTCGGTGTTCGGGGGCCGTTTTTTACTCGGTCGCAAGTGTAGCAAGCAAGCGTCATCTCGGTGGAGATGGGGTCAATTCTTATCATTCGTAAGTATGAAAGCCTGAACGTAACTCGTGTTTTTCGCCACGAGTGATGGCGCCTGATGAGTGCTACTACTGCCGTATCGGGCGCTCCTGCGCTTGCTGCATGCCGATCGATCATTTCTGTTTTTTTTTCTTCTTTAAGTTAGCGTCAAACTAAAGGAGGATGGGTACTTTAATAGCCTCCATAGATGAAAACGCCCAACACGGCAGCAGCAGCAGCAGCAGCAGCAGCAGCAGCAGCAGCAGCAGCAGCAGCAGCAGCAGCAGCAGCAGCAGCAGCAGTAGTAGCAGCAGCAGCAGCAGCAGGAGGAGGAGGAGAAACTCAGAGCAAGTGTGATGGCCACGTGCCGACAAGCCCCCGTAAGCGAGCGAGGTGGGCCGGCCTTAAATACAAAAGGACCCCGCTCCACGCTGCGTGTGAGCTTGAAACCATCCACAACGTTCGGTGCAGTTGCGGGATGTGGCCGTGCCTCGTGCACTAGACGGCCCGAAAAAACGGACCCCCCATTGACGCTGACTCCTTCCACCCCGCTGATTTTGAATGCGGGATGCGGCGCGACTCGTACACCACATTGCCCGAAAAACCAGGGCTCTCGCGGGTCAGGTCGAACTTCCCGGGTCGGGTCGGGTCGGGTCGCGTCAGCTGACCCGACCTGACAACGCGAAAAGCTTGAGGTAAGTTGATTCAACCCGACCAGACATGCGGGTTTTTGAAAGCCTCTTGACCCGACCCGACCCGGCCCGCGAGATTAAAAAACTTGTTTACTCGACCCGACCCGACCCGACCCGACACGACCCGTGAGGTGTAAAACTTTCCTGACCCGACCCGACACGACCCGCGAGATTTGAAAACCTCTGACCCGACCCGACCCGACCCGACCCGCCACCTTCCGATTGATTCGTGAGACACGGGTGTCATGCGGGTCAGGACACCTTGACCCGCGAAGCCATTCATCTTGGCCCGCAGGTCGAAACTTCTTAACCAATTTATGGGCTGGGTGAGCTTTTCGCGGGTCATGCCGATTTCACCCCGTTCATTCCGACGCGGGTGTAGCGTGCCTCGCACATCAAGCCGCGGGGGCGCGGGGCGGGCGGCGGGCGGGGGGGGGGGGGGGGGGGGGGGGGTTCATGACATGAAGTTCAGGAGCTGACAGAATTGTGAAGGGGCCTATACCTCGTCCCTCCCCCCCCCCCCCCCCCCCCCCCTCCCCCGACCGGAACTTTGGCGCAAGCAGCGTCTGCCTGGTCGGTGAAAATCCTACGTGCTTCGTCTCGGTATTGTGTATAGGGATAGAGGGTTAGGGTGTATGGTCTTACCCCTCCGGCCATGCATGATATCGAGTACGCCCTAGTACATGGCCGTACGACTACGGCCATACATGATATCGAGTACACCCGGCCTACCCCCGCCTTCCCCCCCCCCCCGCCCGGCCGGCCGAAGCACAGCAGCAGTAGTAGGCCTCATCCAATGAAGCGATCGGCGGCGGCAGGATACCACACAGCATGAAAACAGTCGTGGGAATCCCATCATAACGTCTCGACCGCAAAATCGGGATCCAATCGGGTTTCAATAGCGAAATCGGGATCTTATCAGCTTCCGGACCGGGAAAAAACGGGATCCAAACCAGATTACAACCGTCAGATCGGGATCCTGCCCGTTTCCGACAGTATCATCAACACCAACCGATCGGACGACGGACGATCCCGAAATAGAAACAAAATGACAACAACAACAACAACAACAACAACATCAACAACGACAACAACATCTAGGTCATGGTCTCGAGACCACCCGCTGGCTCCCCTGCATAGGTTGGAAAAACATAATCGCAGCCGCGAAGAAGGGGTGGAGCGGGGTGGGAGGAGGGGGGGGGGGGGGGGGGGCGGGGGGGCGGGGTAGAGAGGTGTTGCGGAAACGGTATTTCGAAAAGAGGGCGGAGTGGGGTCGGGGACGATAATCATTGTCGAGGCTCGTATGTCTGTACGCGGCCGTACAAAAAGGCGGAGGACGAGCGGGGGGGGGCGGGGGGGGGGGGGGGGGTTGTACGCTGCCGCATGCACGGCCGTAATCTTGTGGAAACGGCCTGACGAGGAACTAGGCAGGGGGGTGTCAGGGGGAACAACATTGTGAAGACGAGAACCTACGCGAGGAGCACGTGACGCCGTGTGCGGTCTGAAAAACAAAAAAACTCGTTAAAACGTCTGGAAGCATTTGTTTCGTTTCAGAGAAACATCGTGATGGTGTTCTCAAGCTCGGTATCACACGAAAGAGCCCAAACTGTGAGGGGACGGCAGCGCCCGCCTGGTGTTGCCGATCTCACCTCTGCCGGGTTTTTTTCTGGTTTTCTCGCGAAAAGGGGTCAAAGACACGATTACGGGGGGCTATAGTTAATAGGACCTATGGTATACATCAAAACATATATATTTAACCATTTTTGCTAACATTATTTGGTCCTATTAACTATGGTCCCCCGTAACACCAGGTACGTGTTTGGAAGTATTTTGTGGCCAAAAACACCGGGTAATGCCGAAAAATATATATTCCGCTTCCGGTGAACCGTGCATGTGTACACCAGGTCCGCGGAAAGAAAAACAAAATAAGAACACATACCGCCAAGGAGCTTCGCGTCCTCACAGTGACCCCCCCCCCCCCTCCCGCCCTTTCTGTATCTAGCTGTATCGATCTCAGCGGGCAGGACCATTTAAGGTTCGCATGCGCATAACACTCTAACTGCCCTCTGACGGTATCGGAGGGTACTCTAACGGCATTCTAATGGTACTTCGACAACACACTAACGGCGCGCCAACGGCACTCCAAGATTTACGAACGGCACGCCAATGGCACGCTAACGGCTCTCAAACGGCACCCTAACGACACGCCAACGGCACTGTTGTCGCGCCATCTCTATCGTCACTCTAATAGAACACAAAACGATATCATACCGATGCTCTACTCGCACTCAAAATACGATAAAACGGCACGCCAATGTCTCTCTAACGAATCTCTCACGACACTGTAACGGTACTTGAATGGTTCTCTCATGGCACACTCACGGCACACTATAGACTTTATAACCCTACCATGACGCTCTAACTGTGCTCTAACGGTACGCGGTCGGCAGTCCAACAGTTCAGAACAGCATGCACCTTAACAGCAAGGCAGCTGCACGTTGACGGTACTCTAACGGCGTGCTCACGATGGCTACACTCTAACGGCACGCTGACGCGATTCTAACCGCACTCTAACTTCACGCAAACAGTGCTCTAGCAGCACACCAACAGCACTCTGAAACGGCACGCTAACGGTACTCCAAGGACATTCCAACGGCACGCCAACGGTACCCCCAACGAAACATTAACGACGCATCAACGACACTCTGACCGCTCTCAAGACGGCAGCCCCAACGACACTCCAACGGCACTCCAGCGTCACTCCGCCGGTCCCGAGCGCTCTGAAACCGTCGCGGCCACTCACCCCCGGGTGTTGAGAAACAAAGGGCGTCGCCGCAAGAGGCGGCGAGAATCGCTGAGGGCGACCTCCAGCTCAGCGTAGGCCATCTGCTGCATCGCCTATCCTCGCCAGCCCAGGTCGAGCGAGGCGCAACGTTGGAGGTGTCAAGCGATGAGGGGCGGGAGACGAACGGGGAGGGGGTAGACGGTTAGGCGGCGGACGGCCCGGGAAACGCCGAGGGGGTCAGAGCCACTGAGAGTATCAGCAGGGTCGGGGGGTGGACAGTAATTTGGCAGATGCATGAGGGAGTCAAAGACGATAATCTGCGGTAGTGATGCGCAGGCAGTAGCATCGACGGAGCCGCACAGCAGACAGAGGATTTGGAGGTACATTGTCGCCATAGTTTTCCTAGTGTTTAGATGAGGGGCGGGGGACGGGGGAGAGGGGGCGGGGGACGGGGGCTTTAAGGGTGGCGTTGCGCCGACGTTTCTGGGGCGAGAAAACGTTCCGTCGACGTCGCTGGGTAGGCTGGGGGGGGGGGGGGGGGGGGGGGCAACAGCACGTGTAGCAGGCAGCGAAGCGTGAAGCCGGGCAGTCGAGAAACAAAAACAAATGTGCTGCACTCTTGTATGTACGTCTACATAAGCAGCGTCGGTACCGCAGCGGGAAAGAGGTGGCAACGGCATCGCTGCGTACGTTCCGGAAGCTGGGCGCGGTCGCGGAAATCGGAGCGTAACGGCATGCCTCGTTCGTGGGGTAAACGACTAGTATACAGTATCAGGTAGAAAATATAGTATTACGGGGGGCCATAGTTAATAGGACCCATCGTATCAATAAAAACCTGTACCTGGTATATTTAAGCATTTCTACTGACAAGATTTTGGTCCTATTGACTATGGTCCCCCGTAGTAGGATAAAAATTTTGCAGCGATGGCGTGAAAAAAAGGGATGCGTTTTTCACCCCACTCCGTGAAAAATCGTTTTATCACACTAACTCTAAGGTCGTACTTACGTACGTACGTACGTACGTGCGTGCGTGCGTGCGTGCGTGCGTACGTAGCTGGTCTCCTAGCCTTGGGCACTTGGACGCAAAGTTCAGTGGAAACCGGCGGCAGCCGTTTGAAAACCGCTGGCCCACACCCCTTCCCAGTTAGAGCAAGCAGTACGTGAATACGAGCTAGAAAAAAAAAGTGTTACTGTACGGCGCGAGAGAGCCCAGGGGGGGAAAAAAAAGCAACAGGGAACAGCCGATGAACCTGATCGAGAATGGCCACCTTTCCGACGGCGATACGAGCGACCATCGATTTTTAGTGTTTTTGTTTTTCTACTGCGAGGGGAATGTATTTATCTCTCTCTCTCTTTTTTTCTACGAAACAAAACGAAACCCAAACACCCCCCTGGGCGACAACAGAAAGAAGGAACGTTTAGACGTTACCGTGAAGATCCATCAACCCTTCTATTTACGCCCAGATATGATATTTCGTTCGCATCTTGCGAAAGGGTGTCATGACGCCTGGTTGGGGATCTGCATCGTAACGCCTCTTGCGAATAGTATCATAACGGTCAACGAAGGATCTCGATGACGAACCTTCTAGGCGGTACTACGGGGGACCATAGTAAAATAGGACCTACGGTACGCATCAAAACTTATATATTCACCTATTATTGCTAACAACATTATGTCTTATTTACGATGTTTCCCCGCAACAGTATAAGGACGGTTTGGGTACCTATATGAAGGGCGATCGGTCCCAGTATGTATATAAGCACAGAGTGGTGTACTACTACAATCGTACCACTATGTCCCGAAATATAAACACCTTTTGTTTGAATAATAAGTGCGAAACCGGTTAATATGTAGTGGAACAGAGCGGTGTGGAATCGTCAGAGGCACGAAGGCGGAGTTATGAGGCGTGGAGTAAATCCATACAGGTAACACCAAGGCATGCAAAACTTGAGAAGCAATACATCAGTTCGGACTGGCTGCACTGGGGGGTACTTATTTGTTGCTTGCTTTAGTCATTCGACCATTGACCACGCATCCCTTTCGGGACGGAGCACTGGGGGGGGAGGTGGTGATTGGAGGCGGAGACAAAAAAAAGAGGCGGGGGGCGGGCGGGGGGGGCTTGCCTGGGTGCTCTTAAGCTGCTGTATTAACGACAGCTCCTTTTGCTCCATCCGCGCGACCTGGTAACACATCAACACAGGCGTACACAAACATAGGCGGATCGACAACACGAGGTTGGCGCCGAGTTGAGTGGCTTGGTACCAAGCATGAGCATGGTAGTCAGGTTTTGGTACCCCCGTGCCGACTCGAGTACCTCGTATAACCTGGACAACCAGGTTTGTTCCCCGTAGCATGATCTGAACAAGTAAGTTTTTGTACCCGGGTGCCTACCCGACCACCACCTAAACAACCAAGTCTTGGTCTATCCCATACCATGTGCCAATCGATGCCACCGGAAATATAGCGGGCAGCCGACACTACTAAAACCGGCGCTATATGGGGACCTGTGAGAGCTTCCTTATCGTTTTTTCAAGGTCAATTATTGCCGGTGCCCCTAGATGGTTAGATGCATTGAATACCACCGCCGCAACCCTTACGTCTTGCTCGCGGGCGGCGATCTCATCCTCCTCCCTCCTGACCCGATCCTCGTACGATTTTCGCGACTCCTCGACGAGGCGGGCCCTTCCCTCTAACCTAGCGGTCCGCGCCTCCTCCTCCTTCTGCTTGACGTCCGACCTTTTTTTTTTTCAGACGAGACCGTACAAAATGTTGCAGAACCATCAAATCATATCAAAATCGCATCGTATCGTATCGTATCGTATCGTATCGTATCGTATAATATCCTATCATGTCATCTCATATCATATAATAATATATCATATCATATCACGTCCTATCATATCATATCATGTCGTATCATACGTTGATCTGAATTCAGCAAGCCAATTGTTACTACTCATTTATCATATCATATCATATCCTATCATAACATTGATATTTTTTTGCTGATGGCACTGCAATAGGGTTATACTCAAAAAAAATTCACGACCTTGGGGCACATACATGTACACATGCTATATATATGTGGGGGTATTATGCCAGTATTTTGAATATCGCGCATACGCCACTCGGGTAAGTGGTTGTCTCTGTGCACGAACTGAAAATTGGAGGCATCACATATTGCTTGAGCAGACTAACAGACAATCCCATCTCGGCGCGTTTTCGCGAAACTGAAAAAACTCAAGATCTCGGGGCCGCAAAGGAACGAGGTAGCCACTCGGCCTCGAGTGGCTCTGAACGACCGAAACACCAATATCTTCATTACTACGGTCGCAGAGGTCGCTTCTACTCAAGGCGCGTGATGCGCATGCGGGAAAAAAAAAACAGCTTCAAACTTCGACCACTCGCGAAAACACGCGCACTTGATCGAAAGTATATACACACGCATGAACTTACTCTCTTCTAGTATCGCAGTCCCGTTTTTGGGGGCAAACTACTCAGAATCTGTGTGGTTTCTCCCCACAACGTAGACAGCGGTCCTAGCAGGGCCAATGAAAACATGTAATTTGCAGGGAACGAAGGCTCTCTCTGTATGTGTGTGTGTTTTTGTTTTTAAAGAAACCGTTTTCTCTTCTTCGTCTGTACATGTTTTACGGGGGACCTAAACGAACAGAATCCACTGCGTTTAGATAAAACAAAAACCCGGGGTATCCTCCCTCAGGCTTACGATTGGTTCTGAATGCTATGCCCCCCCGCCATAATACACATCGGGGGAGGGGAGGGAGGGGGGGGGGGGGGGGGGGTAGAGTGATCAGAATCCGCGATGGACCCACAAAACAGGCACCCCCCTATCTTTCAAGACACCGTATTACTGTAGGCTCTGATTAGTGTATTCACCCGAAATAGTGCTCATCGGGGGGGGGGGGGGGGGAGGGCGGGGGGGGGAATAATCATAGCCCACGATGGACCTCAAAAATTGGGTAACGTAGGGGGCCTCGCGATATACGGCGGTCTGAGTAAGGCGATATCCCGATATACGGCGGTCTGAGGAAGGCGGTGTCCCGATATAAGGCGGTCTGAGTATGGCGATATCCCGATATAAGGCGGTCTGAGTGAAGCGATATCCCGATACACGGCGGTCTGATTGAAGCGATGCCCCGATATACAGCGGTCTGAGTAAGGCGATATGCCGATATACGGCGGTCTGAGTAAGGCGATATCCCGATATACGGCGGTCTGAGTATGGCGATATCCCGATATACGGCGGTCTGAGGAAGGCGGTGTCCCGATATAAGGCGGTCTGAGTATGGCGATATCCCGACATAAGGCGGTCTGAGTAAGGCGATATCCCGATATACGGCGGTCTGAGGAAGGCGGTGTCCCGATATAAGGCGGTCTGAGTATGGCGATATCCCGATATAAGGCGGTCTGAGTAAGGCGATATCCCGATATACGGCGGTCTGAGGAAGGCGATATCCCGATATACGGCGGTCTGAGGAAGGCGGTGTCCCGATATAAGGCGGTCTGAGTATGGCTATATCCCGATATAAGGCGGTCTGAGTGAAGCGATATCCCGATATACGGCGGTCTGATTGAAGCGATGCCCTGATATAAGGCGGTCTGAGTATGGCGATATCCCGATATAAGGCGGTCTGAGTAAGGCGATATCCCGATATAAGGCGGTCCGAGTAAGGCCATATCCCGATATAAGGCGGTCCGAGTAAGGCCATATCCCGACTCGAGGCGGTAAAAGAAACACCTGGCGCGACGGTGGAGAATACTTGCACTCACTTTTACCTTGAACGAACAAGGCGGTAAGACGGCCATGTTGCCCTGGTACACTGTTAATACCGTCTTACCGAGCCCCCCCCTATTGACCGTATCCCCGTACCGGTACCTCTTCACCCTTCTAGGACCGCAGTCCCGCTTCGGGGTCAAACTACTTGAAATCTGAGTGCTCTGTACCCCAAAATGAGACTGCAGTTCTAAGGAGGTTAAGAAACCGTATCAAATTCTGATCATTACTACCGTAGTATCAACTGTAGAACCCCTCCGTGGAAAAAAGATAGAATCGCTGAGAGGGCGCGGGTGCGGCGTGCGGATGAATTTCGAGCGTGCGGTACGTACCTTTTTTCTCTGTTTTCCCGGAAGTGGTCTCGTCTCATGCTGATTATGTCTTCGCGGATGCGCTGTTTCTCCTGCCGCACCTGTCGAAAACAAGAAGAAAAAACACGTGAACGCAAAGGAACGAAAAAGAAGAAGGCTTGACTCCCTTATACGTGATCATCCCCCCCTTTTTTTTTTGCGTTTGCCATCCATCCGATTTTGGGTGTCGAGCGTCGAGCTTCAGCGTTGATAACCCCTGAACGATACGTAGGCGTCCCCCGGTATACAAAAACAAATGTGATATAAGTCGATCCGAACAACCCGTATATCAAGAGCTCTCGCTGTAAGTTGGTGCCGCGCACCGACTGCTGAAAAAAAAACAGCCGCGTCAGCCACCACTGTCGAGGGGACGGGCGTCGCGGTTGCATAGAGACCACGGGGCCGGCTTTCGACGAAATGGGTGCACAATAAAACACCGCTCTGAACATTTATGTAAGGATGGCTGCATCTTGGTCATCGTGAACGAGTAGTCCTTACATTTCCGTCCAGATTGGTCAACTCCCACATACCTACCATAGGGGCAGCGGCGATTTTCAGACCGCACTGTTTCTGAACGTGACATCGTTGGGATGCCATCCTCGCGAAGCGTATTGTTGCAACAAGATTTTTCGTGATGCTCCGCCCACTGATCGGTACAAGGCCTTTTCGGAACGATTTGCTGATCGGGCTTTTGCACTCTTCGTTTCTTTGCAGAAAAAAAAATCACCCCCCCGGAAGAATGTAGGCGCTGCGTCTACACCAGTGGAAATATCTTACCCTTACCCTGACCCTGACCCTGATCAGCATTACACCGCTAGACTGGCATTTATATACTGCAGCATCTGGAGCGGGCTACGTTGTACCTGGCGACCCTGCCTGTGGTTATCAAGCAGCGAGTACCAATCTGCGGAAATATAGGGATCGTTTGTACCCTGATCAGCATTTCACCGCTAGACGGGTACTTACGTACTACAGCTCTAGGGCGGGCTACGTTGTACCACCTGGCGACCTTGTCTGTGTTTATCAAGCAGCGACTACCAATCTGCGGAAATATAGGGACCGTTTGTACATCAACTTTAAACACAGTTACGGGGGACCACAGTAAATAAGACCAAATATTGTTGATGAAAATAACGAAATATATATGCAGTTTTTTGTGTATACCGTAGGACCTATTTAGTATGGTCCCCCGTAAATAAATGTTTCTTGTATTTCCGACCCCAGTGGCAGATGACACCGAACTACCGCCGTAACGAGTGTCGTCTCAAATAACCCTAACCCTGCCGCTACCCCTTCAACGCCTACAGCCAGGACCAACCGACATTTTTATCAGGACGACACACAATGAGCAGTTACATAAAAGCGTGGAATATCAACAAAAAATCGTGGGTGAATATAACTAACTTACTTGTGGTCGGGTTTCGATTTCTCGCGCTTCTTTCCTTCGTTTTTTTCACCTGGGCGACGCCGTCTCGCTTGGCTGCCGCGAGCTCCTGGTGAATTCGGATCCGATTTTGACGGGAATTTTCTTCCACCGTCTGGTTTCTCTCCTTCTGCAGCTTGCAGTCGTCCGACTGGTAGAAACAACAGATCGCCGCGATTTTCTGGTGGTTATTTTTATTGTGGTGGGTTGGAATAAAACGTTTTTTTTTTTCAAGTATGCATAGTGGGTGGATAGAAGGAAGGAGCAAATACAGCGAATAGAGTAGACAAGCCGAAAGTTGGCACGGAAGGGAGGTAGGCTTGGTACATGGGTTTCTTTTTGATTACGAGGTTTTTCTTCTTTCAGGAAAGTTATGAGTGATCCATGTTGAAGATCATGCTGCACATTGTCGGATGGCAAGAGAAATAATAAATATTATATATATATATTTGTGATTTTCCGGTGGTTATTTATAGTGGTGCGTGGACCAAGGTTGAGGTCACTCTGGTCACCGTTTGAAGTGGACACCATATTTCAGGAAGGCGCTATATCTTCAGCGAAAATGATATCGATAGTGCCAGGTGACGGGGGCTGGGGAAAAAATACTTTGCCGTTTGGTTGTTGCCTCCGCAGTAAAAAAAAACCGAGCAGCTGCATTCTCTCGCACGATCATTCTCCAATTGGTAGCGCTCAGGGTCGATCTTGACGAGGATGTGTGTTTTCAGTTTTTTTTTGTTTCAGTATTCTCCCAAAATTTCGGCATTTCCTATAGGGAATTACCAAGAAATATACCGAAATTTCGGGAAAATACCGAAAAATCCCCCCAAAAAACAGCCCTCGTTAAGATCGACCCTTATCAGGTAGAAGGTAAACACGAACCCTGCAGCAAGCTGCAAGGGTGTCAGGCACCCGAGGCATTCCGACCATGTGTGTGGGCGCGCGCTTACTTCTTCTACCCCGTATCAAGCAGAGACAGGACATGGTTGCGTGTTGATGGCGCTTGGCCCTTCGTCACAACAGGGAGGATGGGATAGGGTGGGCCGAACGAGCAACCTTCGCCCTTCGCCAACCACGCGGACAACGTCGCGCGTGTGAGAGTTGCCAAAGTCTGCCCCTTCAAGTTACTCGGAGGGGAAAACCCGGTAAATTCCGGTTCCCGACGCAAAAAAAACAAGCTACTTTCGACCCCTTACCCTGAAATCAAGTCGCGTCCCTTCCCAACTCCAGAGCTTCGTCAGCTTCGATGCCCCGACAAAAAAATCAAGTCAAGCTTCGACCGAAACTAGTTGTCCAAAAACAAAAACGAGGCGGGAAGAAGTTTGTGCCGAGAATTGCCACAGCGACAAAAAATGCGCGTGCCGCCGTTTGCGCTGATGATTTTTTCGTTGAAGGTTGACTGTTAAAAAACAAATATTCGCACGCGTCGCGGACTCGTATTTTAGCCCGCTTTTGCTACGTACACCCCCGAGTCAATCAAGTCAAACGGGTTAGTCGTACTGTGTCAGAGGGAGTCACGTTGAAAACGTCCTGAGACACGACAAAAGTTTCGCATTTTTTTGTTTTTGTTTTTGTAAGGTATCACTCTCTGGTCCGAAATATAAGGACCGTTCACACAGTAATACGAAGCCGAAATGGTATTTACAATTTTGATACCATACTTATATCGGGGGGCGGGAAGCACAAGAATATCAATACACCTGACCATCCCGCCCGGCCATCTCCGAAAGCGCGACGGCGTGAGTTAGTTGTCTAAGCCTCGATGGTAACCAAAAGGGGGGCAAAAGGGTGCCATTTTTCGTTTTGGTTCGTTTCTTTCACGTCACTGTTTCTTTCCAGCTTGTAGACAAGCCGTGGCACCAGATGCCCTCCCTTCCACCCCCCCCCCCCCCCCCCCCAGTGCACGCCTTCTGTTTTATCGCGCGTACAGTTCAGCTTTCTCGCTGCTCGTCGGTATTCATCGAGTGTTAGCTAAACTCACGCTTTCGCGCTTTACCGGTAGTCCCAATCTTTGCAAGAAATACTCGCTACGTGTTCATACGTGCGCACTCGATGAGTCTGAAGGGGTTTCTAAAGGTAAGAGGGCTGTAAAAGGGCGGGGCGGTCAGAGTCTGAAAGAGGCGAAGTGTATCAAGGGTCGGGGCGATGGGAGTCTGAAGGGGTTTCTAAAGGTAAGAGGGCGGTAAAAGGGCGGGGCGGTCAGAGTCTGAAAGGGGCGAAGTGTATCAAGAGTCGGGGTGGTGGGAGTCTAAAGGGGCTCCAAAAGGTAAGAGGGCGTTAAAAGGGTAGGGGGATGGGAGTCTGAAAGGGGCGAAGTGTATGAAGGGTCGGGGCGACGGGAGTCTAAAGGGGCTCCAAAAGGTAAGAGGGCGTTAAAAGGGTAGGGACATGGGAGTCTGAAAGCGTTGCAATTTTCAAAGGGTCGGGGGGGGGAGGTGAGAGTTTGAAGGGGTTTCAGAACGTTAAAAGGGCGTTAAAACAAACCGGAGCGTTGACAGACGAAAGGGGCTCCAAAGGTTCAAGTTAAAAGGGCGGGGCGGTGAGAGTCGGAAGGGGTTACAATCTTGAAGAGGGTGCGGAAGGCGGGAGTCCGAAGGGGTTTCGAATTATTTGAAGGGGAATTAAAAGGGCGCGGGGGGGGGGGGGGGGGGGGGGGGGTGAGCGGTGAGCGGTGATTGGTGAGTGCCTCTTTTTCTTGCCTGCCTCTCCGCCGCGGAGATTCTTTCCACCACCCTCCGTTCGTTCTGCTCGCGCATCCGCAGTATTTCCGCCGACCGCTGCTTCGCTGTCTCGATCTTCTTCCAGGCCTGCCCAATAGGGAGCGAAAGAGCGATAGAGACAGAGCGCAAGAAAGGCACGGCGATATAATGCATAAGAGTGCCGCCCAGGCTCGTCAACGGCGTCTAGAACAAAGCGCACACAAACTCGTCCAGCCAACCCTTGTTTTCGGCGTCGTGGTCATCCTCGTTGTACGTGGGGGGTGTCATGGTCTTAACAGGGGAAACTACCGATACGGTCGGTAGGCACCTGGAAGATTATTTACCGTAGGTATACCAGTAACACGCATAAAAAAAAACACGCGATGAGGCGTTTTCCACGGCGGAGCTTCACCCTTAACTATTCTAAGGCTCCTCACTCAAGGAGCTCCATACTAATAGTAAGTCACCAGAAAGCTGACTCCAGCAAAAAATATACCTGGTACTAGCTTTCCGATGAATAATCTCATCGAGTTGAGTATACATTCATGCCATTTTCCGATACAAGATTCGTATTTCGACGATTCTGGGTTAAGGAGCCCCGTCACGCAGAAAACGCTTCAGCGGAAAAGCCCTACCCCTGTCACCGAACGCGTCATGTACAGACCCGGCTTCATCGATTTCTCGTTCTGTTTTTTTCCCGTCGACGTACGGGGGCGAGGGCGAAACACAAACAACCACCGAGCGATGTATATATGTGTTTGTGTTTCTCTCCTTCGTAATGGCTCGACGAGGGTTTTTTGTTTTTGTTTTTTCTAAATCTTTCCATATGTTTCGGAATGCATTTTTCGGAACGCGTGCCCTCCTTTTTTGTTCGGGAGAAAATTGGCTCCGAAGCGGGTTGTGGGCTGTCTCGCGAGTGTAGGCGATGTTGCCGCACGGATGCTGCGGGTTACCGTTCACAAGACGGGTGTGCGCGATCATTTTCCTTCCGACAGCGGGACCATAGCTGCGAAGTTTATATCCTACTACAGGGGGCCATAGTTAACAGGACAAAAACAATACATTGTTTGTAAAAATGGTTAAATATATAGGAGAGGGCCACCGTGGGGCATTTATTTTGGACCACGGGCCATCATTGGCTACGGCGGCATTCTCTTGTAGGGCATGGGGGACTTCGGCCCGGTGTCTAATGAGTCCTGTGGCGTTACCGGCGGCACAGAAACCCGGTTTTGTGACGTATGACAGTCGTTAGATATATTTGGTCTCTCTCTCTTTTTTTATGTAGGGCAATACCAAAGGTCGTGTGGGATGACCAGAAGAAACAATATGATGGCGAAACAGCGATCAGTATTCCTACAGCACCGCCACACGCAGCTCACGATAGCTGGTGGGGTAAGAATGCGTTAAACTTCGTATCTAGGGGGGAATAAAAACCAACTATCTGTTGTAGGGGAAAAAGAAGGACGCACGAACAATGGCGCGAGCACGCACGACCATACCACCCGTGCTACCTGCTGTGCGCTTACACTACTGTATTGTACAGCGTCAACCCCTTTCGGATGTTGAAGATAGCGACCAGGAACAATGGTTGGTAACTTCGTCGCTATCAACCATCTTCGAGGAGGTGAGTGAGCATCCAGCGGCAGCAGCAGCACGAGCAGGATTTTGCTGGACCCGCGCTGTCTGGCCTACGACTATTAACATATACTTGTGATGCGAACCGGACACCAGTCTGTTATCGTCCCCCCCAACTCTCCCAGGGGCCGTCGCTGTGATTTTCGTCCAGTGTATTTTTTTTCGACAACTTCCTCCTCCGATGTCCTAAGAGGGTTGTAACCCTTTGAGGATTGCAGTCCCGTTTGGGGGACAAAATACTCGGAATTTAACTGGTTTGTCCCCAACAACGGGACTGCGGTCCTCCTAAACGGGTTAAGGCACAGCAGTAGTACTTGTGGGTCATAATGGGCTTCTAGTACAGTGTTATTAACCAGCAACCCACCCAAACTAAGCGTCAATACACCCATTCATGGTAATGAATACCCCCCCTCCCCCCTCGCCCCTGGAATGGCGGCCTAATCAGGTCCAGACCGGATATACGGTTAGCCGCGCGTCAAAGCCAGGCGGCTCCATATTTGTGGGAGGGGGGGGGGGGGCATGGAGGGAATTTTTCATGCTCGACATGGGGACATGGGGAACAAGCTCAAATTTTGTGAGAATGGAGCTCACGCCCCAAAATTCATGCTCTATCTCCGTCGCACTGGTCTGCTTCGCTACTTAGTCGTGGAAGGTTAACTAAAGCATCTGCCGAGCTGGCGGTGAGCCTCAAGATGACAGCAGCGAGAAATCATGCTTATGTTTTGTTTTCGCTGTAACCTACCGGCCCCCACAGGGGATGGTGGGCACTGCGACTTCCCTCCGCCAGTACGTGCGTGCGTGCGTGCGTGCGTGCGTGCGTGCGTGCGTGCGTGCGTCCGTGCGTGCGTGCGTGCGTACCTTCGCCTCTTCTTTTCTCAGGAGGTTGATCCGGTTTTGCAGCAGAAGGGCGTCATGATCGGCATGCCGCTTCCGCTGCTGCATCGCGAGTAGGCGACCCTGGATAACGACACAAAAAAAAAACAAAGTTACACGTTCATCATACCGGCAACGAGCTACGCGTACATCTCGTGTACAGAGATGCGTCAGCCGTGATTTTGAAAGAGGTGATCGTTACTGCGCCGCGCAAGAGCTGCGCGAGTTTTGTCGAAAACACGCGAGTATTCTCGGCCTGGTATACAGTGCATGGGCCCTACTAAAAAACGGGAACACTTTGTGTTGAGAATGCGAGATGTTCGCGATGGTTATGCTTAAGAGCCCATGTCTAAGTGTACCCCGTGCGTCCGGCTACCATGAGACCCCACCAGTGAACCCATCCCGGCCCGGCCTATCACCCCAGTGAGTGAGTGCTCTCTGGACGATTCTGGCCCGGGCTGGATTGCTTATTTGAAAAAGGGGGCGTTTGACACTAGCTTCAGTATATTGAACCGCCGAAATCCTTTTTTTCCTGTCAATATCAGCCGTTTTCTCGTGTTGCGAAGGTGTTTTGTACTCAATTCATTGTGAAGGGCATTGTTGTCATGATTATTTCCCTTGCCCTCCGACAATGTGCAGCATGATCTTCAACATTGATCACTCATCGCTTTCCTGAAAGAAGAAAAACCTCGGAAACAAAAGGAAACCCATTGCACCACGTCTACCCTCCTTTCTGAACCAACTTTCGGCTTGTCTACTCTATTTGCTGTATTCGCTCCTTCCTTCTCATTACGTTCTGTTCTTAAACCCTAAGCTGCATCCAAGCTCCATCCAAAATACATTCGATTAAGATCAAGACCATGGGGTTCACTTTAAGCTAATTGCTGCAATAACTCGGAAAAAGAAATCGTGCTCAGTGGCAAGCGCCGCACTTAACCCATTTAGAACCGCGGTCCCGTTTTGGGGACAAACCACTCAAATTCCGAGTAGTTTGCCCCCAAAACGGGACTGCGCTTCTAAAAAGGTTAATCCTTTCAGAACAGCAGACCCGTTTTGGGGACGATTGGGGACAAACTACATGGGATTTGAGTGGTTTGTCCCCAAAACGGGACTGCGGTTCTAAAAGGGTTAATCCTACATGCCAGGTACGTAATGGCCTATCAATCTGGATGGGAATATAAGGAACGATTCATACGCATATTGATGTTTAAACGCTCCTAATATTTACGACCGGAGTGATGCGTTCAACGCTGCTAAAGTATGGTGTTACATCTTCAGGACTCAGCTCCAATTTGTGGGGGCAAAAACGCTTGTACTTTTCGAGTCGGCTTTACCATTACGGGGGATCATACTACGGGGGACCATAGTTAACAAGACCTACCTGGTATGGTATACATAAAAATCTATATATTTAAGCATTTTTACTAGCAATATTCGGTCTTACCAGGTATAAACTATGGTCCCCCGCAATAGCAAATACGGAGTAGGACCTACGGTACATAGATATTTCCCTATTTCTGCGAACAGTATTTGGTCCCCCTTAATAGTAAGTAGTTTGTACCCTAAACGGGACTGCAGTGGGAAAAACGCAGATTGGTGTTCCTTGTCGGCGGGTTCCGCACTTTACGTACACGCATGTAGAGGCTCAGTCTATGCTCGTACGATAGCTGCAGCCGTTTGGAGGTACGAGCACGGCACGCGTAACCACGCACGCTCGACAAAACAATCACTGAAAATATACGATCTTCCTACTATTACGGGGGACCATTGTAAATAGGACAAATTTTGTAAGTAAAAATAGGCAAATGTTGTGTAGGTTTTCGTCTGTAGCGTAGGTCCTATTTACTATGGTCCCCCGTATTAATAATAGTACCTGTAGTACATCGACAGTACGAGCCACAGTACGTACAAATACATCAACAAGGCATGGTCAGGGTTACGTACGTAGCACAGCAGTACGTACGATTGCACTGCTGTACGCACGGATATATTTTTTGAGCGC
The DNA here is from genome assembly GCA_031213475.1 of Nereocystis luetkeana. NCBI lineage: Eukaryota > Phaeophyceae > Laminariales > Laminariaceae > Nereocystis > Nereocystis luetkeana. The sequence continues at coordinate 2,656,252 of JARUPZ010000028.1, forward strand.
TGCTTCATCAGGCCTTGAAAGGACGTGAGTACAGGTGTAGGATTCTCGCATCTTACTGCTGGTCAAGTACGAGCGAGCGAACGAAGGTACTTCGGCAAAAGTTATTGGGCGTTGTATCCTACAAGCCGGCATGGTGATACCGTATGCCGAGCCGCACGTATCTATGGGCGAAACAACGATTTGAACTTGCCTGATACGGGAAATTTTCGCTCGGAAGAGGAGTTTGAGAACCCGGCGACGACGCCATGGTGTCCTAGCGTCGTACAAAAATATCTCCAAAGGCGCTCTGAGGCGGTGGTTTGAGTCGAGCGAGCGCCAACCGTGAACCGCGATCCTACGTCGGAATGGATTCCGTCCGCAAAAATGAAGTAAAAAGCACAACGGCTCAGACGTTGCCGTCACACATCTTGTCGTAATACTATCTTCACAAAGTACGCAACTGGCCTGCAGGTATCTCCCCTGGAGCACGCCGATCGCTACAGTCCGTGTCTGGCCAGGTGCTATAACACGATTGCCCGCGCTCGTCTGCCGAGCTCCGGGAGAGAGAAAGTATGAAAAATATCAAAAGTGCGGCGCAACTTCGAACAAAAGTTCCTTTTCGATGGCCACCGTTACACTATTTCTTTCCCCAACCGCAACACCGCACACCAACATTGAATCAAGGAACAAGGAACGCGCTATTGATATGAGCTACGAGTGTGTATCATGACTGGCGCCATGAAATGAAGGCTGGGCAGGCGCCCTACGGCAATGCATCTATCTCCGAGGCCTTGGCAGTGCCTCATACGCATCCCGGCTAAGCCTTGGCCAGCCGATGCAGTCGGACCGAGTGGCGTTGCCCACGCCGGAAAAAAAGGCGGCGTGACTCCGTGCAGCGGCAGCGAGGCTGTGGCTCCAGGTGTGAGGGCGGAGCCTTTGATCTAATCACGACGCTGACATCTACCTATTTACGAGAACGTGCTCCAGGTTTCCCAGTGGAGCTTGTTGCATGTCAAGCAGAGATTAGCGATCCAGCACATGCCCTCACGCTAATGGATGGAGTATGGACGGTTTTGACATTGGACCCGTGTCGCAATGACTGCTGGACCGGTGGTATATCGAAGTACCAGCACTATGAAGAGCACCGGGTACGGACAGCAGTAGTATCGCTGACAAACTACTGCAACAGCAGCCGCACGTACCAGCCACATGCATATCTCTGGGTTCAGACAGCACGGCGAGCACGGCGGACCTCATAAGGAGAAGTTTTACGATACAAAATGACGACTACAGCGACGCCCACTGCGCGATAGGGGGGGGTGATACAATGGCTGGTGTCCGAATTACAATGGTTGAAAGCAACAAGTCGTGCGGCACGGGCACAACATGATCTTACCCGTGCAGATGGGTGCTGGCGCTGCTCGTGGACTACAGTTTTAGCACTACGAGTACGCAACGTTATCAACATTTTGGTCGGTATCAAAGGGGTCCCATACATTGGGCGCGGCCTGCGCGCGTGCACTGTATGCCCCCCCCCCCCACCCCCTGCAGACCACGACGAATACACCTGACAATGCGCATACAACCAGGCTATCACGTAGAGGGTATACATATATATGCGCAGCAGTCCGTGTGCCGATCGTTCTTGTATACCTGTCTACCAAGCACATGTCGCTTGTCTTGGAATATTTTTCAGTATGACATAAACCAATCACGCAACAACATGCGTGACAGACGATATATATTCCCTGTAGGTACAGTAGCTCAAAACACTGCAACTACTACGGCAGTAGCCTCCGATGTAAATCCAACTACTACCTCTGCCCCTCAATATAAGGGCCTTGAGGATTACGTATTATTACTGCTGTGGTATCAAAGCGGTATTAAATGTAGTGAAAGAGGGATGGAGTTTATCTCTTTCATGCACACAATGTGTATGTCGTGCCTGTCGTACCCAGTACGAGGACTTGCCATTGCGTTGTCTACTCTGCTGACTGGATGGCGATGTGGTATCTCTGTGTCGTAATCTTGTGGCCACAGAGCTGACATGTCTCTACGGGGACTGAAGAAGCGGCATGGGCGCTGGTTGTGCTAGTTGTCGACCGATAGAACGAACATTTTCACGTGAACATGTAGTGTAACGAATGGATTTTCAGCGACCCGTCGCCCGCAATCAAAGTACCGCCAGATGCCGGTAAATTAGCCAAAACGAGTATCAGTCTCTTAACCCGCGCAAGGGAATCGTTCGGTTGTACGGGTGATGGTTTGATCCTGCGTTTGAATATTTTCTGCTCGGCGGGGTCAATACCAAGCAAAGCCTGTCGGCATCGTTTGGTGTTGTCGGCGTGTGTGTACCTGCTGAATACTCCGCCCGTAGCGTACACACACCCACAGTCGAAGCCGAGTTGGGCTCTAACGCCCTGTATTAATACCATCACGTCCCCGGTGGTTTGTTAGGTGGTCCGCGTGCCTACTGTTACGAGCGATCAGAGTAAATAGGACCAAATGTCCTTATTAGAAGTAAGAACAGCGAAATATATAGGTTTATCTATAAACCGTAGGCTCTGTTTAGTATGTTCCCTCGTAATAATTAAAAAAGACAAACTTCGTGGCTTCAAGTCTCACCGAGTGCACTCTCGTAGGGACTTTTTCTCGCGTACAAATTGGCTAGCAGAAAGCGGGAGAGCGCGAGCTAGCAACCTTATATGAAAATCGACTTGCAGTGGGAATGCTGAACCTTATGCGCGATAAAGGTGAAGGCATGTTCCGGGGGGGGGGGGAAAGGGGACGGCACCTATCTGTGCACGGCTTGTCCAGAAGATCGCTGAAGATGAAACTTCCTACTGGTACGAGTTAAGCTGGGAGGTAAAAGTGATGACAAAAAAAAAAACAAATTCGCCCGGACACGTCGCCGCCGGTGGGACATCGCTGCAGTATTTTCAACAACATGCCGCGTCATTTTATTTATGGCACGAGTGAGAGGAGCTCAAGGATGATCCCCCACGACGGATGGATAGGGCCGCCGTTCACTGGGGGAAGACACGAAATAAATGCCGCCTCGTGCCTAGACCCGCCAGCAAAAACGTCAACTTGGCTAGTTGCACAAGAGAGGTAGCCAGCGCCCGTACGAGGGCGTACTCCTATACTGCGTACGTTCGATCACTCGTTTCAATGCCCCCGTTTTTTTCTCCACCCCTCTTCCCTTGGGCGTCGGCCGTATGCGATGTAGTGTGGAGAACGTCTGGCTAAGGCGTCGCGAGAAAAAGCCGGCGAAACGGGGCATCATCGTGTTTCATATGCGCCAGCGATGTCTCGGCGGCAGTGATGGTCGATGTACCTATGGGAGAGGCGTTCCTAATGATGGAGGATTTAAATACGGGGACAAAGAGGAAGGGGGGGGGGGAGGGTCAGGGGGCTCGCGGTGAAGACATGGAGAAGGAGGGGTGCTCGGAGGCGGTTTTGAGGCGATTGACCGGGCAGGAGAATCTGGGCTTGGTGCATCAGCTTCTTCTCACTGCTGTGGACACGAGCGTGACGCAGGTACGGGTAGTACATCGGACACATTCACGCATCGAACGTAGCGCGCTCCGTATGTGTGTATGTATCATCTACTGTAGATTTCCCAATATGATATGTAGTGCCATAGCGGTACCGTCAAGATATCACCCGGAAAACATGCGCGCGTGTCATACAGATCATACATATCATACATTTACATACTTATCGTACATACGGTATCATACATATCATACAGTTTCACACATATAAACAGGTCGCACGTATCACACAAACTATGCAGGTCAAAAGTAGTTTATATCTCGTACAGCTCATACAGATTGTACAGATCATACAGATCATACAGATCGTATATATCACACAGATCCCACAGAGCATACGTTTTCATGCATATCACATTTTTTCATACATATGATACAGATCAAACAGATCGAGCAGATGGTGCATACCAAGGTTGCATCTGCTCGGAATGACCCACTCATAGACCATGAAATGGGATCTGAGCTGCCCGATGTGTCGGCGCCTTCGATACGATGATAACGCTGCCGTAGGGCGCTGAGCTCGTGCTATGGCCCGGGAGGGTCTGCTGGGATACCCTTTGAATATTCAACTAATGGTTTGATATTTTGCTATATTGCAAGCACCTGACACGAGGCTCGGGGCCGAATGTAGTGGGCTTTTGGAGTAAGCCAAACGCTCTACTACCTTTTTACGAGTTGCGGCCGCAAATGTAGGCTAGTTATGCAGGTACTCCAGCGACACAAAAACGTGGGGCAACATAGAGACCATGTAGTTCCTCGCCTGCTGTTACGATAAGTTGTGTAGCAGAGTCACAGGTCAAACCCCAGGAAACATGTGCTGGGTCATGAACATCACAAAGCTCCCACCCGAAGACACGAGTTAGATCCTACAGATCAGAAACCTACTGTGCCCTTAAAATATCGATATATTGGATTGGGAATCGCCTCATTTTTCGACGTGTGCAGCGTTGTGAGGCTCGCCCTAGGCTGGGCGGTGGAATTCCCGTTTACCACCTTTACAGTTGGCGTCGTCCAGCACGTCGTCGAGTCTCGCTGCACACCGTTCATTTTACAGTAGTAGATAGACACTTACGCGTGCGTCCCTACACACATGCCTCCCCGGGTCCGCGCAAACGGGTCGGAGGTTGGGTAGGGGTGCACGACCAAAGACAGAGAGAGACGTGCCGGCGGTCAACCGTTGCGTTTCAGACGCGCGCTGCGATAGAGGTCGCACATATATTATCCGGGGGGTCTTCACTTGGGGGCCTTCATGTCTCAATACCTGCAGCAGCATTCAAGCGCATCTCTTGGTTTAATGCGCAGGCGTAGCCCGATGAAAACTCCCACGGCCTAGGCGCAAACGAATTTGGTTATATTACCGGGTAACTAGTTACCGGGTAGTCCCTCAGTTGATTCCGCCTCATCCGTCAGACAATACTGCCTCAAAAGGCAAATACATGCCTGCCTGCCCTGTATCGTTGTACGTGTTTCCCGCATATCCCGCCATTCCGTGGAAAATATGCTAATGTTATGCGGCAGGGCATACCCCTTGGCTGGGGGGATTTGTCAAACGCAATAAAGGTGGGCAAGTAGGTACGACCTTGACAACGGTAGGTGCGCAATTTTAGTCCGATGCGGGTGCGTAGCGTGATGCCTGTCCAGATGGGACAAACATAAGAAAACAAACGTGTTCAAAGAGATCGTTCGCTTTTTTGCTATCGTTGATGGTTATCTTGCGTTAATACGATTTCGCCTCGGGTTCTCGTGAGACTCCTGATACTGTATATGCACCATCGATATACACAGGTGGACAACTTGGGGGCGCTATTGCCTCGCCTCACCGAGCTTCGCTTCGGACGGGGGAGCACGCTGGCCTCGTTTCGAGATCTGGGCAGCTCCCTCGTCAACCTGCGAGTGCTCTGGCTGTCGGCCTGCGGGGTTTGTCATCTGGATGGAGTGGGAGCGCTGGTGGGGCTCGAGGAGCTATACCTTGCATTCAACGATGTGGAGGATCTCACGTCAATCGCACTGCACGACCGACTAGAGGTCAGTAAACATACACTACGTACCTTGGGTTTCCAGGGTCGTTATAGATCAGGTCATTTGTCACGGGTCGGGTTGGTTTGGGTCGTGAACCATGGAGCCGTCTGCAGTAGACCAGACCCGACAACGTGACGTTGTCTTTCCCGACCTGATCTCACCTATCGAGGAATCTCCAGGGCCGTAGAATCGTTTCGCGGCAGAACGTCAGATTAACACGCTAGCTTTGCAAAGACGAGATGGCATGCGTTTTCGCTCGATCGTATTCGCGTGGACCGCAACCGAATAGCGTACCGTGTTGCCTTGACCTTAAGGGGCGAAAAAATAGTAGGCATGAGAGATCAAATAATCACGCGGGGTGCATCACACACACCCCGGCGTGGTGCAGGCGATATCTGCCTGGCCGGTAAAAACCCGACATGCTCCGTTTGGCATTGTAGGGGATGCTTGGGTCTATGGTCATACGACTACGGCCATGCATGAGATCGAAGACATCTCTCCTATCGAGTACACCCCTCCCCCTCCTCCGCTGGGCTACGTACATCATCCTTGTGTGAGCTAGACAACCAGGGTGGTAGAGTTATAGTATGTGTTTGGCGCGGTCACCATGGCGTCCGGTCGAGATATATCATTTGTGCGAGGGGGGCAACCTTAACTTCCCACAAGTTCAATTATCGAATCACGCAGTGCCAATAAGCGCAAGGCGCCCACTAATCAGTTTCACAGTACACCCCTTGCTGTCCCTGGAAGTAGCCACGCCATGAACTAAGCATATCGTAATCGATGCTGCCATCGGCACGCAAGCTCGTTGGCCGCACCAGCGGTTATCGGCGGGATACAGCTCACCCTTCGTGCGACTCACCCAGCGCCGGACGGTGCCCACGCTTGGTGCAACCAGATGTCTGCCTGATCGGAACAATATCCAACGCGCCCCGTCCCGGAATCGTAGGGATGCGAAGGTCCATGGTCACACGACTACGACCATATATATTATGAGTAGACACCTCCCTGTGCTAGGCTTTCTTCGAATTGTCAACCTACACGCTACTGTACGCACATTGCCCATTCGTAGTAGGATGGGAAATCTTCCTGCCTCGTCCGATACATGGCGCGCTGCCAACTGCAACGTAACAACCCCCTAGCTTCGTACGAGATCGCCCGCACAACGTTCGCCTCCGCAGCCAACACTATTTTCCAACCACAGCCGGTGAGGTCCATTGTTTTCGATCACAATCCTCACTGCGGTGAACTGTATTCAAATAGGATTCGGACACGCCTTGCGCCTTACGTGTACTAACTAGAGCCTTGCCCAAACATAAGGGTTTCTCAAGTGGTCTAGCGTAGTGTGTGTGGATTCTCCCCGATTCCTTTACCCCCTGCTGGGCGACGCCACGTTAGACAACCACTTTGGGACACAAATGTTTCTGACCGGCTGGTTTGAGCAACTGCAGACCGACGCGTTCTACGATAATAGAGGTAGCACATTTACGCTAAAATGTTTTCTGAATGAATGGCGGGATTTCTTAACTCAAAATCGTCGGAATGGAAATCTCGTTTCGAAAACTGACGTTCATGTATACGTGGGCCATAGGATTGGTCATCGGATGCAATTTGATTTATGCTGAAGTCAGTCTTCGGGTGAGGCATGGAGCTCCTTAAATGAGGAACCTCAGAAACCGTAGGGTGAACCTGTATCGTAGAACGCCTCTGCAAGTGAGTATTACGGGGGGCCATAGTAAATAGGACCAAATGTTGCCCATAAAAAATGCGAAACAAATGGGTTTTAGTGTGTACCGTAGGTCCTTTATAATATGGTCCCCCGTAATAGGATACCCTTATTATGTATGCTGGTATGGGGCTCCTCGTGTATGGGGCTCCGACAACAAGCCACCACCCCTATATGCCGTGGCATTGCACCGCTGCCTCGTGAATCGTGCCCAGGTGCTGGACCTCGAGTCCAATAGCGTCAGCGATGTGGAGCAGGCGGTGCAGTTGGGCACCTGCCCTCGCCTCTGGTCGCTCACTCTCACGTCAAATCCTGTCTGCAGAGACGCATGGTACCGGAAGCGGGTGGTGGAGGCCGTGCCTCAGCTGGCAACGCTGGACGACGAGAACGTTACAGGTCTGTTGTTGTTGTTGTTGTTGTTGTTGTTGTTGTTGTTGTTGTTGTTGTCAGCTCTGCTGTTGCTGTTGTTGTTGCCGCTGTTGTTGTTGTTGTTGTTGTAATCGTTGTCCTCTCATTAGCTCCTCGCCAAACATGTAGTCCGTGGTCACAGGACAGGCTCCGATAGCTCTGGAGTGGAAAAATACTTCAGAGACAAGAAATAAATATTCGTACAAAACAGCACGTGCACCATACCTGAAACACATGTCGTACATCTCAAACAAATAAAGTAGTCTCGCGGTACTCAGCCATGTCGGTTAGGGGCCTGTTCGCGTGCTGCATGTGCCGGGGGTGGCAGTCTCGGGATGGCCTCCTGTAGGAGATCACAAACATATTCTACTCGAGTGACCTTGGTCCAACCACCGGCTGATCTAGCACATACATATTGGTGCTTGCAACCTCCGAGTTTAGGGTTTACCTGGAAGTTCCCAGGAGCATTATTCCCGTCCTGGACCTTGGATCAATAGCCTCCTCTCATCCTCCACCCCCCCCACTCCCCCGTGCCCTGTAATATATTTTGGCTTTGTGGTGGTTGAACTCCCTCCCAGGCTCGGATCGCGAACCCTCTCCTCGACCAGTTCAGGGGAAGCTGGATTCCGTAACACTTCTCGAAATGAACAGTGCAATTTCTCTTGGCGCTGGAGAAGAGGGCAACCGGAACCTACGAGAAACGGAGAAGGCCCCTTCTTGTAATCGAACGACGGCGACCACGACGGCGGCCGCGGCGGCGGCAGACGCTACTACACGTCGTGGCCATGACGCTCAACAGGAGTGCGGGAAGACGGGTGGCGGCGTCCTCCTCGTCGACCCTTTTCCCAGCTGCCGCCAGCTGCGTTCCGAAAACCTTGTTCCGTCTGCTGGCTTGGGCGTTTCCGGGGTGGTTACACCCTCTTATTCGTGGCTGACCGGGTCGCGCATGAGAGCTACAGGAACCTGTTGTGCCGATAGCAGGGAGGGTTCGCCCAGCGGCCGCCCCACCAGCAATCAAGGAATGACTAACACAGAAAGGAGAAGAGGGGGGGGTTGTCAAGGCACAGCCGGTAATGGTCGTGTCGGGACAGCAACAAGAAGAGGGTTAACTACTGCGAAGGACAGAGAAGGAGAAGGAGGAGAGGGCGGGGGAGGAGGAGGAGGAGGAGGCGCGGCAGGGAGCGACGAAATACGACAAGAAGAGCGCGGCGGCGTCAACAGCTGGGACAGTCTTGCTGCTACTGATTGTTCTCTCTTTATCGACGAGGAAGAACTAGTCGGCAAAGCCGTCAAAGCCCTCCGAACCGCGCTCAATTCGACCGGTCCGCGTTGGACACCAGCCGATGACCGTATAGACGTTGCAAGGGGAGAGCGACGACAGCAATCACTAGATCCAACCGACGGAGAGACGGCTGTCGCTGCTGCTGCTGCTACGGCAGAAAACGTCTCTAGCGCTCACGCAAAGGAAAAAGGGAGCAGCGCTCCTAACGGGAGGCAACTAGCACACGATTCCGACCGGAAGGGGAACGAATGGCTTATGAAGGTGAGAAGAGCAGTGAGCAAAACAAACACGCATCCGTGCGACGTACGGGTGGTAGGGGCTTCTGTTTTGAGCCCCAAGCATTTCTACCCGAGGGACGGGGGTTTCTCCACAGCTATTATAGTAACTATCCAGCATATTGACATTGTGTGTTGTATTCTGATTCACACGCGTTCTACGATAAAGAGGTAGCAGCACTTCTTGACATTTTGTTTTTGTGAAATGACGGGGCTCCTAAACCCCAATTCATCGAATTGCATTGTTCTTTGCAATACGTATGTTTTTTCGGGGATAATCATGCGCCCGGTCAAACCTTGCGGGTCAGGTCCGGTTGCGTCGAATAACGGCGACCCGACCTATGGGGGTTTACAAACCTGCTGACCCTACGGGGCCCGACTCGACCCGACCCGACGGGGCCCGACCCGACCCGACCCGACGCGGCCCGACCCGACCCGACCCGACCCGACCCGACCCGACCCGACCCGACCCGACCCGACCCGACCCGACCCGACCCGACCCGACCCGACCCGACCCGACCCGACCCGACCCGACCCGACCCGACCCGACCCGACCCGACCCGACCCGACCCGACCCGACCCGACCCGACCCGACCCGACCCGACCCGACCCGACCCGACCCGACCCGACCCGACCCGTGAAACAAAAACAAAGTTCATCACTCGACTCGCGGCCCGGGTTGTGACCCGCGATGAACCCTTTCTTTTTTGTGTACCTTTCCTTGTTATTCTTCTACCAGTCGAGTAGTTACGCCCCGTTTGTTTTCAAATCAGTGCTTGGGTGGCTTATCAATTGCCAGTACCAGATACTCCCTACTAGTGCAGACATCTTCAAGCGAGGAACCCCAAAAAAACAAAAATGGTGCTCCTGTGCCTTAGCGTGCGTCTTTTACCACTCTGGCTGACGCAGGTCACGATAGAGGTTGCGCCGCCTAAAGATGTCGAAGCTCTATGCCCCACCCCACGACCTTACCTCGAGAAAACGGAAAGTGCAACTCAAGCCGACGAAGAATGCCACGGCCTAACCCTTTCACTACTCCCAGTCGAGCTCTTCCCTAGTCTTATAGTTTCAAGCGTTTCAGTCTTCGAATCGGGAGGGCGATGGAAAAAGCAAATGAGCCAAGTGCAACAAATAAATGGTATCCCACAGCAGTTTATCTCAGCAAACGAACGGTAAAAACCGTGCAGGGTGTCCCAGTGACACTGGAAATTCATCCCCCAGTTAAACAGCGCTGTCGGTCACAAATAGTTAGGCCCCCAGAAACATGCTACGCACTTGTGTACACGCCTATCGCACCATGCGTCCCTCAGTTCTAGATGAGACGCGTGTCATGCCCCAGAGGGCGGAGCAATGCCACGGCGGGCAGCCAGGGGTGGTGCCTTATTGCCCGAGCTCCTCATCTCCACGCGAGGAGACCAATATCTCGCCCGAATGCGTGGACCTTCGAAAAATGTTTGGTTTGTTTCGCGGAACTCGAACAAGACTTTCCTACCACTATGTCCGGAAATATAAGGGAGGTTCAACCATTACTACGAAAATAAAGCTGCCGTTACATTTCCAGACAGAGTGGTACACCGTAGCAGTGAAATATATCATACTAAGAGTGTTAATACTGCACCGGCAGTTGCTGCTTGGCCCCTGGCGAGCTCTTAAAAATGGGCTCAGTAGCAGATAGTCGGCACGTATGTGGACCTGGGTCTGGTAGTTAAAAACGCGACGGGCAGCGGCTTCGTCCTGGTGGGGACAGCTATTACACGTGACCACTGACAACAATCGCGGGCAACATCTATAGGTCAAGCGAGCGTGCCGTATTTTGCACGTTGGGATATGGGACCGTAAAATGGTGCAAACGTTGGTTAGAAAATCAGTTTCAACTGACCATCAACCACGCCACTCGTACTTTCAGCGGGTAAACAAGCGTAGCGCGTAACGTGGCTCCTATCGAGGTGATTTTGAGCTCCTTCTGCACTTCAATAGAGAGATGCAGGAACACATTACTCATGCAGCTTCGAATTTATGCCGGCGACACTGTCGTACCTTTGAGCAGTTTTTAAGGATTGAAGATACCGAAGCCGCGACGGCTGGGGACGCGCCGAAGGAGGGGAGAGGTCAGGCGTCGTCGGCGCTCACGCATGGTTCCGAGGCAAGAACCCATATATATATATCTTCACCGATACCTCACGATCGAAGGCATATATAATGCGCACTATGGTATTGCTCAGTGCGCGTGGAAAGCTCTTCACTGATCGCTGCATGTCGCGCCTGGAGAGAGGCTGCCATATACGCTATGTTAAATCTCGAGGGGGGGTTACAGCGACGCAGAAAACATTGGAACGGAGGTTTATCCCCCATCCGAGGAGGTCGTGCAGCAGCGCATACGTGTAAACGACAACCAGATCGCGATACATCTATCTATCTATCTATCTATCTATATATCTATCTACAGATATATGATCTAAATCATACCCTGCCATTTTGAGGTGCTGCGCAGGATCTGCAGTAGTTAAAAAAACCAATCCAACCCAAGAAACACGTCCTAGAGCACGCAGATGTACTTGGCTCCCAGACTCGCACTGTGAGCTATCAGGGCTTTACATGGTCTCAACGATCCGTTTAGAATCGGGCTGGAATCGATGATCTGCCGGATGTGTGAAACATTGTCATCATGCTTGCTCGCTTCTTCTGGGGCATGGTGCTGTATTCGTCAGTTTTCACACGTGGTTTTCCCCTCGGCCAGAAAGCCCCAAACGGGGGGGGGTACTCGATACCTGGTAGGAGAGATGTACTCGATCTCATTCATGACCGTAGTCGTATGACCGTAGACCCTCGCATCCCTACAATACCTGAACGGAGCATGCCGGGTTTTCACCGACCAGGCAGACATTGCTTGCACCAAGAGCGAAACGCTGTGAGGTGTCCGGCAAGTCCCATGAAGGGTGAGCTGCATCCTACGAAGAACCGCTCGTGAGGCGGACTTGCATATGGATGACAGCTTCAATGACTTGATTTAATTTCCGGTGTAGCTGCCTCCAGAGGCAACAATGGGAGCACTATATACTCTATAACCGCCTCTTGGGTGCCTCACCTTGAACACTACGTGATACCATTATTGCCCATGTACGGAGTAAGGTTTTTCACCTCGCACAAATGATCTAACTCGACCACCAGCTGTGGCCCACCGTCAAAAACAAAATAATAAGCAGGGTACCCTGGTTGTCTAGCTCACGCAGTGAGCGGCATGTTTTACAGTGTCGTAGCCGACCGACGCCAACCCAACCCAACCTATATCTAGTAAATTAAATAGGGATAGGGGTAGGGTTACTACTATATATAGCGCAAGGTGTGTGTACCCTCAATCGACTGATAAACCATTCGTTCTTAATTTCAAGTTTGGGCTGCCAAACTGCGATGAAGCTCCGTATGGTTCACCACATTTGAGTCCACAAACATGTTTCGCTAAATGGGCTCAGACCTCGAACTGAGGAGCCACCCTATACCGTTGTCTGCTGGAAAAAGCGCACCCTTTCTCGCCGCTCGGGCGAGAGTAAATCGACGTCGAGGTCATTTGTTGGCGAAGAGTAAAAACATCAACCCCGAGACGATGAACGAGTATCTCGAAAACGCAAAAACTTCGAAGCTTAAGACTGCAAATATACAAGATACGAAGTCACTAACGGGCCGAGTGGCGTTGAGCGGCTGTGATAATATCTGACCCAACCCCCCCCCCCCACCGCAGCACACGTCATACATGTGCCATCCCCACGGTAGTGGGGGAGGGGGATGCTGCTTATAGTTCTCCGTTCGCTCTGCCACTCAGAGCTGCTAGGCCAAGTGACTACCGTATATAACCCCAACATTTTTGCAGTCTTGGAAAAATAAAATTATTTTTTTGGGACGTGTGCTACGGTATCAGGGGGCAGTGTTTTCTTCGACAAAAATATTTCTGACTGCCAGGAGGGCTCCTTAAGCGCACCGACAAGACCACCCAATATCGGTGGGACACCGTTTGGTTATTTTTACATATATTCGCTGTTAACCTGCAGTAGACGATCGGGGCTGTACTTTCCTATTTTTCTTTATTGGGTATGTGTCTGGGTGACTTCCTTCTGACCTACTAATACTACAGAGCCCCTCAGGGCAGGAACCCTAGAAGGCAAAAATAGTTACGCCTCTATCGTAGCATTTGTCTTGCGATGGAGAGATGCACCGCCGCGCGACATACGGTATGTTTCCGTGGCGCCGCAACAACATACAGTGTGTGCCTTGAGTCCAGTTTGGACTTGGGACATGCCCAATGTTGAGGGAGGTCGCGGAGCCACTTACCCGAGCGTCCTAAACGCCGAACAAAAACGAGTTCACCAGTCGCTGCGCGCCATCCCGGCTATTGGGCGGCGAAAGCTGTAGGCCTAAACGTCGTGCAGCGCAGATTCCGCAATGGACTCGACCGAGATAAGCTCCATCGGCTCCAACACTCCCCCATTTTTTTCTTTCTTTCTTTTTTTCAAGGGCATGCTTTGTTCTATTGTTTCACGCTCTTTTCCCGAACGAATCAGTTCACCAAGTCGACAAACACACTCAATCGACCGACGCGGCCAAGCTGTGACCCGATCACAAACGAATCATCACCACAGTGAAGAGCGGTAATGCTCCAATCTTGGTAGTGACCCACTCTTCTTCTTCTCGCTGAACGACACGGCTGAGCCACCCCCCGTCCTCCCCACGCACCCCGGTTCCGTTCTCATGTCCTTTTTCCTGCATGTCCGTCCTCAGCTGTCAATTGCCGGAAACCCAGCGCTTGGGCTACGCCGCCGTCGCACCCTCGACAAACCCTCCGGCGAACACACCGCCGCATCATCTGCCTCACTGGGTGCTCCCAAACACCCTCACGTCGCAGGTATAGACACATTTATCCGAGAGGGGCGAGCACGCCCTACCACAGCTGACCTAAACCGTGGGGAAAGCGCCGGGGGGCATGACGCCCGTGTCTGCCCCGACCCAGCAAGCGCAAGCTCTACCGTGGTCGGGATCGGGGGTGGGGGCTGGGCAAGAGGTCAAAGTACCGGCACGAGCAGGATGGGGGGTGGGGCCGAGGCAATGATGACGAGTGAAAGTGGTCTCGGTCCAACCGCGCTCGCCAGCGCAGGGACCGTGGCAACAATCTCCCTTTCGGATCGACGCGAGCTCGTCTCCACGCCAGGAGAAGGGGACCGTCCGCGCACGAACGACATTCACGGCTCACCTGTCGGCAGCAAGCAACCAACTGAAGACGCAGGAGGGGCCATCTGCACGGCCCTAGTGCGACGGTCAGCAACCCCCCGGCTGGAATGCACGGACCACCCTCGGGTAATCCTCGCAGCAGGTAACGACACGGCGACGACGGCATCCCTGCTCCCTACGAGCGAGAAGGCTGCAACTGGTGACGCCCTGTTTACCTGCAGTCCTAGGCCGGTTTTCCCCTCTCCTCTTGTACAATCGCCGGGCTATTTTTCGGCTCCGGCCACCCCCCACGGTAGCGAAGAAAGCCGTCTAGGCTGGTTGAAAACCGAGAAATCTACCAGGGAAACTACCACTAGGGGAGAACTGAGGTGCGGGGGCTTAGACTGGATGGAACCCGGAAGATCTCGGGAGCAAACGAAAATTAGAGAACGTGACAGGAGCTTAGGATGGCTGAGCACCCGACCGCATGAGAAAATGGTAAGGGAGATTGAAGGAAGCAAGAGCTTAGGATGGCTGGGTACCGCTACGCATATCAGAGGGACGACGACGACGACGACGACGACGACGACGACGAAGAGGGAAGATGATGGAGGTGGGGGAGGCTGCCCTTATGGTATTTTTGCCAGCCGCGACCACCCCGGACAAAGGTGCTCCGGGTGCGCTGAACCGCCCTCTGCGGTAGCAAGTAACGAAGCGGTAGAGAGTAGCCATGCTGCGCCCACAGCAGGGTCATGTCACAACGATGATATAGGTGATGGCGATGGTGATGATGAGGATGAGGGTGGTTCGCGCGTCCTCAGCGAGCTGGAGATCAGTCGACGGGGCAGAGATGAGCTGCTCCGTGCGATGCGGGGGGGCTCACGACGGGTGGTGGATGAGGACGACGATCGAGATCGGCGGTCGCGGCACTGTGAGACAGAAGAAGTTTACGACGAAGCGATCCACCACGATGATCGAAGAAGCTACTGCTGCTGCAGCAGGGGGAGGGTTCCAAATAGTCTGGCCAGCGCTGGTAGGCACTCGAGCTTCGACGTCCCGGAATGGTCGCCAGCGCCAACCACTGACACCGACCGCGGAGGTCTCGATGGCGACGGCATTGCTGAAACGAGCTCTGTTCCTGTCGGACCCGGCAAAGCGGGAGGGTCGGTTCTTCTCCGTCGGGATCGCGACAACCTCGGTGTCGGCCTGCAGGCAGGCATAGTTCGAGCGGGAGAGTCGGTCCCCACCCCCACCCGCCGCCGTGATTATGAAAAGCTCGGTGGCGGCCTCAGGGAAGCATCGGAAGAGGCAGAATGCTTTCACTGTATTCGAGGGTCTGCCATCATTGGCTCGGCTAGTGGTGGTGGTGGTGTTGGTGGTGGTGGTGGTGTTGGTGCTCCGAATGGGGCTCAAGCCGCCGCACCGTGGCTGAGCGGCGACATGTCCGGCAGCCGCGGGCACATTCACCACCACCCCCACCACCGTCAACAGCCTCGATATCATTGTCCCGAACACCAACCTCGGCATCGTGAGCGCGAGTGCAGCCCGGGTAGAAGAGAGGCTACACCGCCAAATGCGCTATGGCGGAGAAGCGACTCCGAGGGTGTAGTTGTAGGGAGCGACGTCTTTGAGAGGCGGCGGCGGGAGGCAACGATAGGAAAAGCGGCGGCGTCGGGGGAAGGCAACAATAGACTCAAGCCGTTGATGCGGGAGAGGAAGGAGAAGAAGAAGTGTCAGCATTTCTTGGGTTTGTGAATTGTTAATAGCGTTAGGATACTTTGCGGTTAGGCTGGTCAAACTATTTACAGGGCTCTAGAAGCCGTATAGAAATTGTACCAGCGTATTTCCTTCGGATGACGTGCCCAGGCGTGAAATATATCTCTTAACTTTGCTGGAGATAAGGTCAGCAAAAAGGTTTGTTTGTAATAGAACGAAACAACGTAAAGAGCACCCAAATTAATGTTGGAGGTGCCTCTACTAGGTCAGGGGGGTAGGAACGGTGCTCCGTCTCGAAAAGGATGCGTGGTCAACGGCCAAATGACCAAGGCAAGGAGCAGCTGAGTACACCCCCCCCTCGCTCTAACCCCCCATCATTGTCCTGCTGTTCTTGCTGATGACAAGGTTGCTACACCAGCGGAATACGTCCTGATGATAATGCTTCTATACCACCGGTATACTGCTGCCGTATTGCTGAACCTACCACCGTTGCTGCTGCCTATAAAATTATGTGACGATGCACACCCCAGCATGTACCATGGGTGGCATGTACTGCAACAGTCACAATATGTCTCTTGTTGGCCACGTAGACCACAGCGACAACACAAAGAAAGGCGGATGGGTTTGAAATCTCGACCGTATAGCAACATACCAGGGCTCTTGACGGGTCATGACCCGGCTCGCGGGCTGAAAGGTCAGGACGTTTTTTACGATATCACGGGTCGAGTCGGGTCGGGTCGGGGCAGATTTGTCAAGAACTCTCACGGGACGGGCCGGGCCACCCTTAGCCGACCCAACCCGACACGACTCGCTAGGTTTATCCT
The DNA here is from genome assembly GCA_031213475.1 of Nereocystis luetkeana. Lineage (NCBI taxonomy): Eukaryota > Phaeophyceae > Laminariales > Laminariaceae > Nereocystis > Nereocystis luetkeana. Next base: position 2,673,234 of record JARUPZ010000028.1, read on the forward strand.
AATCCGTGAAGAGGCCTGCAAAATACTGCGGGCGATCAGCTGAACGAAAAAGGCCTTCGGTCGTTAACAATATACCAAGTAGTAGGGTTGTTTGTACGATAATAATAAACGTGGTGATAGCTCGTGTTGGGTTGTTTGACAAACTGCTAACTCACATTCGTACAGAAAACGCGGTTGATACTCTACTTGTCGAACCGGTTCCCATCATTCATTGTCGAAGAAGAAAACGTACCAGGCATGATTTCTTCCTCGAGCGCTGTGGACAGGTCCCAAATTATGCCATCCCCAAGAGGGAGGGGGGGGGGTCTAAAACCTATATAATTTAGCCTCCAATTACCCCGCTTGGGACCCCGAGGTATCGACCAAGCAATGATGGTTGATATATCAACTATTGTCGCCGAGCAGGCACGGGTAGAAACATGTTGCGCCCGTGTAACATATCAAGCCACTCCTTGCATTGTAACTCGGACGCCGATTATTGGTATAATATCACCCCCTCCTCAAATCACGCAGTGACGATTTCCTTAACCGTTAACGTTTGGCATCAATTTCCCCCTCTGCAAGTCCCAAGTACGTTAATCTAACCCATTTAGGACTGCAGCCCCGTTTTAGGGACGAAACACTCAAATTCTCAGTAGTTTGTCCCCAAAACGGCATTGCAGTCCTAAATGGGTTAAGTAATTGAACCTACGCATGTAACGGCAAACCAAACTAATGGGGATGATTTTCTTCCGTGTGCCGTGAAGATTCACCGTGAAGGAGTTTGTTGTCAAAGAAAATTAAGCATCGGCTCCCCTGTTAAGAGAACAAAAGGACTTCAGGAACACAAAAATATGCGGCTGAGACCTTTTAGAGTTCCGTCCCGTTTCGGGGGCAACCCGCTCAAATTAAAAGTATACCTGTCCCCAACTAATTGCTCTCAAAACGAGACTGCAGTCCTAAAAGGGTTTAAGCTGGCCGAAAATATACCTGGTGGAAAATAGCACGATGGCAAATTGCGAGCGATCGGCGTCACAGGAGGCAAGACACAACAAGGCTAGCGCGGAAAACACGGAAGGGAGCTGGAAGCACGGGCTACACACTACACGTTTCCCATAGAGTGTTGGGTTGAAAGCGTTTCCGTCAACGAGCACACGCCTAGCGAACACTGGCAGGATGGATCCTATTATAGCTGTAGTATCAATGGTTCAAACGGCGAGCATCAAACTGGGATACTTGGTGAATGAATTCCCAAAAAGTGGAATAGAAAACAGCGTACTTGCGCCATTTTAGCGGCAGAAAAAAACAAACAAAAAAGACATAATGGATGCTTCCGTAACTCCAACAACGGAGGAGCGAGCGTGGCGTGTGTAGGATGTGTGACCATACTTACTTGCTGACACCTGATACCAGGCATACCTCTCGTATCTGGAATATATATATCTTTAATCACCTTTTTACAAGCCTATTATTAAACACACAGAACAAGACTATTTATTTACCACGCGACTAAACCTATTTTTTTGCGCGAACACAGCACTCGCTCGACTCTATACTAAACTTGAATATCTATTGGTGGCGCTGCCTGCCTGCCTGCCTGCCTGCCTGTCTGCCTGTCTGCACCCCTTTCGAGAGGATGGGACTCCCTTTTCCCATTGCGCTTCGATAGGCTCGACGATACACACACCGCAATGAATTAGCCGTGATTTTCGCGACCAAACCGGTCGTTATCTGGGCAGCAGAGGCAGTTTGCCGACCAAACTACTGCACCGCTCATACAAACCACTGGCGACCACAAATACTTTAATCCTTCGTACACCCGGGGCACCGACCTTTCCATATCAAAGTGTCTACAACGCCTACAAAATTATCTCCCCATCTACAAAACGTCCTTCTAACGAGCACACCACTCCACCACTAGCTAACACACCGCTCTCTCGACTGCCTATACCTATTATCACCCCCCTTAACCCCTTTAGAACTCCAGTCCCGTTTTGGGGGCAAGCCACTCAAATTCCAAGCAATTTTTGTCTCCATTTGCCCCCAAAACGAGACTGCAGCCCTGAAAAGGTTAAATCAAAGAGCCAGCAATAAAACCGTCATAGCTCTAGGAACAAAGACACAACAACTAAACCACCAGCACCTACGAAGTGATGGAACGGATCGAGCATCGAGCGCGATCCATTCACCCCACCCACTAATTAAGCCCGGTAACGACGGAACCCGGCACAGGTCCAAACACGACGGATGGTCTGCGGTGGGTTGTTCTCGCGAATCGCATCGCAATCGTATAGACTTATCCCATCCGTATTGGCCATTGGCCTCCGCACGACAGGCCGGGTTTGACTTGCGGCACATATCAGACAGCTTCCTCGAGGCAGAAACCCTGTTTCAGCTGTTTAATACTTCGAAACCTCAACAACAGCCGGTTGATTCTCGATCCAACACCGTCACACGTCGGAACCCCAGATGCCCTCACCCTTCCCGCCGGATATCTCACTGCCCACGTCCGTGAACAATGACAGGGAGGGGGGGAAAGGAGTGCAATTATATTTAAAGAAACACAACAAGGGGGGTGTCCTAAGCAAAACAAACATACACAAAACCACTTGTTCAAACTAACAGTACTCGTGCCGCTACCCTGCGGGGGAGGGGGGGGGGAGGTGGGGGGGGGGGGGGGGGGGTCCATAAAGTAGCGCGTGCGCTGTTATCATCTGCGTCTATTCGTGGACGACATGGGCGTCTGTCTTCGAGGAGATGCAAACGATCTGGGAGTCCAAACGATGCGCGCGCTCATTATTGTTGTCCTTGCTGTTCCCAGGTATGTATGGTGTTGTTCGCGAGTTCAGACTGCGAAAGTTCAAGACCGATACAACAATACATAGGACGGGCGGGGGTGGGGGGGCGGGGTGTGCTCTTGATCATGCATGGACGTATTGGTCAGGGGGGGACGTGGTAACGAAAAGCGGTTTTACTACAGTCGTAGATTAGGGTCCGCGAGGAGGTTTAAGCGGCGCATGAACTTTGTACACGCGAGCACGTTGTATTACCAAGATGAGGAACTGAGAGCGTAGATGCGGGACAGTCCGCAAGCTTTCGACGAATTGAAAACGAGGTCGGTCGTCATGGCGTACCATAAACCCTATTTTACCCTCGTCGACCGTTTTTGACCTATTGTGACTCTTGAATGGTCTACCGAGTACTTCCTTCGTCTACCGGTTTGACTGGTTGTATGAAACGCGGGACGGTATGGTATTCTACTTGGTCGTTCGTCCCATCGATAAGCCCGTTCAGTAACGCAGTCCCGTTTTGGGCGCAACCTGAAAGTGTTTTAACGAAAGAAGCGAAACGACAGCCGTCGGCGAAAAGTGGACAACTCGAACCCCTCTTGATTGAGGTGACCGACTGGGCTATCGGTCGCGAGTCGAGCGCGTGATTTGTGCATGCATGCCCGTGTCTCCTACAGCCAAACCGCTTCTACTCATTCAGCGCTGGGAGCAGCGTTACGGATGGGGGGGAAAGACAATCAATACGTCAACAGCACAAAGGCCTTCGTGGGGTGAACTGTGACTTGCCAATACACCATACTGATATATATCCTGTCCCTTTTCCGGCGCAAAGAACAACAAATCCACACCATTTAACAGCTTAAGAAAACTACTTATTTAAGTTCACCCACAACCCACGTGTACCACTACGAAAGCAAGAACATATATAAACGGTAGGTCCATATCGAACTAACAGACATTCTTTTGCGCTTCAGTCTTATTTCAAGTGAATACGCTCACCTTAGTGGCAGCACAGCTTGTCGTTACACCCCTCGTAGGGGCACTCGGTAGTGTCAGCATGTTTGATGGGGACACGGCCTTTGGAGCACGCGTGGAACGAGCAGAACGCCTGGCAGCACTGCTTGACCTCGCACTTGTAACCGTCGCACAGCGTGGAATCGGCGTGGTCGATCGGGATGAAGCCGTCGGGGCAGCCGATGGCGTTGCAGAACAGGTTGCAGCACTGGTCAACCTCGCACCGGTCGCCATCACACTTCGTGTTCATCGCGTCGTCAATCGGAGCGAAGCCATCGGGGCAGCCGATGGAGTTGCAGAACAGCTTGCCACGGCCTTTGTCGCCACCGTCCATGTCCTTGTCGTCCCTGTACTTCTCCATGTCCTTGTCGCTGTACTTGTCCTCGTAGCTGTCCTTGTCCTCGTAGCTGTCCTTGTCCTCGTAGCTGTCCTTGTGCTCGTAGCTGTCCTTGTCCTCGTAGCTGTCCTTGTCCTCGTAGCTGTCCTTGTGCTCGTAGCTGTCCTTGTGCTCGTAGCTGTCCTTGTGCTCGTAGCTGTCCTTGTCCTCGTAGCTGTCCTTGTCCTCGTAGCTGTCCTTGTGCTCGTAGCTGTCCTTGTCCTCTTTCCTGTCCCTGTCCTCGTAGCTGTCCTTCTCCTCGTAGCTGTCCTTGTCCTCGTAGCTGTTCTTGTCCTTGTAGCCGTCCTTGTCGCCGTGCCTGTTGCCATGCTTCGACCCTGCGCAAATGAATGGGGGAGGACACCACCGCGCGTATTAGTATTGGTGGTTTGTTCGGGCTTGAGGTCTGTAGGGCTTTGTTCTCGGTTTTTTAGTTACTGTTCATGAACTAATACTACTACTACCACTAATAAACTCCTACTCCTACTATCACTAATAAACTCCTACTGGTCACGCACGATTTTCGCAGCACTGGTACTTGTCGCACTCCTGGTCGTGGCACTCGATGCCGCTGGCGCCGTGGACGAGGTTCATCTTGTCGGGGCACGCGAACGACGAGCAGAACAAGTCGCAGCACTGTTTAACGTCGCACTTGTTGTCGTAGCACTGCGTCGTGGATGCGTCAGGGATTGGGTTCAGGCCGCCCGAGCAGCCGCCGAAGGAGTTGCAGAGCACCACCTTCAGAGCATCCCGCGCAGAGAGAGAGGGAGGAAAATTGGGAGGGAGGGAGGGAGGGAGGGAGGGAGGGAGGGAGGGAGAGGGGAATATGGGGTTGTCAGGGACGAGCAAGAAATGACCGTATGTCGAGCGAGGGGGCGAGCGAGTCATCTACCAGGTATACGATATTGTTTTGCCAGGGACAGGTAGGAAGCGGCCCGATGGTAGCAGCAGGGGATATGAATATGGCTTCAGGGAAGAGCAGGATATGGCTGAATTTCAGCAGCGAATGAATGAACGAACGAACCAAGATGAAGAGGTTGTCAGGGATTCCACGCTGCTCGGTATTTTTGCTTGGCACCTTTTTGTCATCTTTAGCTGTGGTGCGCCTCCCCCTGAGTCCGTGTTCGTTGCTCCCGGTAGCCGCTGCAAAAAAAACAAAACATTCCGAGCAACAAAAGAGGCCGGGGTTTCAATGGAGACTCTCGGCGAAAGAAAAATATTGATCAGAGGGAAAGTGATCATTGGGAACTCCTACGATAACGAGAGGGGGGGGGGGGGGGAGGGGGAGGCATCATCATCATGCCGGTTTTCCCCCCTTCTGTCTCTATTTAAAAGCGAGAAAAGGTGGACGCAAACATGAATGATCCCATAGCGAGCACGCGCAGTCGAACCCCATCATAAATTTGAAACCTTCTGCAGGGTCGTTCTTTTTCTGTGTGTTTGACTGCCAATCTCTCTTAGCATTTACGTGAGAGTGGTCTAAAAGAACGTCTACCACGTATGAACGCCCCAAAGTATGAAACAATAAGCTGCTGTAGTAACATGAAAATGGAGGGAAAACGAAAGAAAGCAGGTATGTGACGTTATCGGGAAGAGGTGTTGAGATTATTTTTTATTCAGTTCTGAGGAAAGAGGGGTCGATTGACGTTGTGATGTTTTTTCCCCCCTCCGACGATGTACAGTACGTACAAGTTCCATTTTCCAACTCGAACATAAGACCTTCTACTGCCGCAGTAGTACTTAGTCGCAGCCCCCCCTATTTTGTTGCTCCGAAAAAACAGGCATCTCGTTTTCCCTTCTGAAGTCCATAATATATACCAGGTACCGGGTGTATAATATCGGTCAAGGGGTGGATAAAATGGACGAATTGCCCGTTCTGGGGACAACTGGGGACAAGTGAAATGGAATTTGACTGACTTGTTTGTCCTCACGACGGCACCGGAGTTCTAAAAGGGTTAATGGTGCTGCCGTACGAGTAGCATTGAGTAAGTGATTTGGACGAAAGAGGAACACAAGGATGTATTTAAAAAACATCTTTACTTGCGCTAAAAAAAGTGAATTTCCTTCCCTTCCTGATTTCGGTGTGTTTGCGAGTGAGGTAAATCAAATCCTGCAGGCGACGCCTCCGAAAATAAGAAGGGAAGGGGGGAGGTGAGGCAAACGCGCCAAAAAAAAAGAACGAAAAACTAAAAAACAGCTTGGGAGTAGCAACGGCGGCCCAGCAACGTTTCGGCGGCAGAGTTGACAGCGGTGCTACCACTGCCAGCCCACGACTGCAAGCAGCAGCACAGCAAGCGGCAGCTAGCAAGCGCTAGCCGCAGCTAGAGGCAACTTGAGCAACAACAATAAACAGCGTCAGCACCAGCACCAGCAAGCATCAGCACCAGCACCAGCCAGCTTCCCTTTTTGGATTGCCTGCTGCTGCTGCTGCTGCTGCTCCTGCTGCGCTCAGCCTACGCACGCCACAGCGCCGGCGGGCTCCGCTCCGCCGCCTCTGTCGCGGCCACTACTGCCGCCGCCGCCGCCGCTGCTGCTGCTGCAGTGTGGTGGAATCGAAATGTTACACGAGCTTTCGCGCTCTGTGCGAGCACAATTACGAGTGTGATGCGAGTCCATTTTTGGAACGAAGCATCCTCCACGTCGTCACCAAGTAGGCGAAAGCGTGTACCCTAAGTAGCAGCGACGGCTGCCCGCTGGCACAATCCAACGCCGCTCGTGCGCGCTATAATACCCAAGCTTCACCTCTCGAGCCTCTGTGCTCCCAGCGGTTGTCGTGATGCGTACAGCAAGCAGCATGGTGGCATGGAAGATGCTCGGTGTTTTCATCCTTCGAGATTTGAGATGATGCGTTCTGCGTCGGGATAATGCTCGGTGCGTGTAGGCCAATGAGACAGAGAGCCAAAAGTTACCGCAACTTTTGATGAAATCCTGACTTCGCTGAAGTACTTTTTCGCGTTTTTTACAGAAATTTACCTCAAAAAGTTACCTCGGGAGAATTTTTCGAGAAGTAACAGTAAAAAAATAATAATCGGAAACACTCTACTACTATTAACATTAAGAGTAATACTAGTGTGCTTCATAAAATTGAAATAGCATTCACCTACTACTGCTGTATGTACGAGTCACAATAAAAAATATATTCGAAATACCAGGGCTCTCCTCGGGTCAGGGCCCGACCCGACTCAACCCGCGAGGTTTAACCGGGCCCTTGACCAGCCGTGCAGAATAACCGTACCAGGTATGTTGTACTCACCGGCTGCGGCTTGGAGAGTGACCAGGACGGCGGCGACCTTCACGAAGCGAGACATCTTGCCCTCTTTCCAGTGCTTCAAGTAGTTGTACTGGACGGTGCCGAGGAACGAGCAACAAACAAGGAAGACAAAACAGGAGCGAGTAGACCAAACAAGGGGGGGGGGTCATTAAAGTTCATGGTTTGTTAGTACTGGAAATATAGCCCAGTAGTATGTGGAAGTATACAACAACATGGACTGCGCATAAATTACAGAAGAAGACTACATCAGCTTTCACAGCGACTATATTAATAGCGGAGGTATGTATTGAACACACAACATCAGTGCGTAATGGGGAAGGGCAGCACTTGGTACGCATACCCACATCTTCTATCGGCAGCACACGACAAAAAAAAAATGCACTGATTTTGGCGTAGTCACGATGAGCCATTCGTGTACCGGTACCAAAAAAATACGAGCAGGGTGCAGCATGAGCCCCCGGTAGTACCGAATACGAGCCGGGTGCAGCATTTATCAATTATTTATTAATAATATAATACCTGGTAGTCTTCTTTCTTGAATTAATTATGCATCAACAGAGTGATATTATGTAGCCCAATCAATGCACATGCTCACGGCGGCTGCCTTGAATAACTAGCTGCATTGCCCCTGTCTGTACGGGGGACGAAGACTGTGTACGTATACTCGAGGCTGCGTTGTCCACAACAGTAACAGCTGCGCTGCTGTTGATGATGTCGTATAATAGTAGAAAGAGCGGTTTCGTCAACACTCTGTTATATATGGGGTTAGATTGGGTAGGCAATATTATTGGTTAACCTTTTACCTTTAGCCCAACGGACTATTAATAAGACCTTCACAAATGGCGACGACGGCAGAACATGGATGGGTGGTTGGTCGTGAGTTCAAATCTCACGCCCACCATAAAACTCCCAGCCTTATTATGGGTTGGGCGGCGAACGAACATGGGGCGGAAATAATAGGCGTTCATTTATTCCTGACTTTGTTCGGGCCGACCAACTTGTGTACCTACCATTAAATATTATTTTTTCGAGAGAGGACACCATCCATTTCGCGGCCGGTCGCCGAAACGTCCGCAGGAAAAATCCCTGGGGAATTGCTTGTGGGTTGTCTCCGAATCCAGCAATCAATAAAATGTGTGTAAAATAATGCCAGGTATATCAACGGAAACAGCGTAAAAAAAACAGTGGCCGACTTTCGTTCGTGCTCGAATAATAATTCCAAAAAATATATTTACTGCGGCTGTGCGTACGATATCCGAGTAGATCGTCACCTGACCCTGACCCTATTCCACTCGAGCCCCGCCACAAAGTCAGCATCAGCAGTACGAGTACTGTACGAGTACTCTGCCATGGGCGGTTAGTCTTGAAGGGACGCTTTGTGGTCGGCTATCTCTGCTGTTCTTGTAGTTCACTGAAAAAACAGTTTCTGCTCTTATTTGAAAAAAATGTACGCCTCTATGTCTGCGCGGGACGATGTACAAGAATCGACTATTCCCAAGGCGAAAAACATGTCAGGTTTAGTATATGAAGTTAACCCGGTCTGAGCGAAGTTGAAAATTATGGAGATTCTTTGACCTGCATCATTCAGTACGTATTTTCGTATTTTCTTCTTTGTGATCGGGCGATTTCGATGTACTGTATATGCGATTGGGGCGGTTGACGCCCAACCCGGCATGATGGAGTCTACATACAGTGGACCCCGCACGCCTTACCTTGCCTTCCTACACGCCATACGTATGATACCGAAACACACCGTACTCGTAACGATATGCTGTTGTTATGGATACGAACCTGTATACGCACACGTGCATGCTCCAAATAAACGGCAAGCGTGGCTCGAGCAAACACCCAAAAATATACAAGCAAACACGGTCCTACAAAAGAGCAAGTACGAGTACGAGTACGTACGGGTTTGTGCCACTACACGCAGCAGAATGTCCGAGGGCGAGTAGCAAACCAACACATGACTACTACTACTGTAGACTGCTGTTGTACCAGGTACCCGACAAAGAAAGAGCAAGTACGAGTACGAGTACGAGTACGTGCACGAGTGCCAAAATACGGGTGCACGCCCGGACAGAAGTAGTACGGTATGACAATATTACAGCAGTAGATAGACTTCGCACAACCAGCATACATACGAACACTGCTGCTGTACCACACAACGAGAAGGAAGGAGGCTGTGACGAGAGCTCTGGTTCTGATACTTTCCGGTTTACTTTCACTCTCCCTTCTTGCTGCGAGGCTCACGGAGGGAATAGGCATGCGCTCGCTCGTGGCCCCAGCATGCTCGCTCGTGGCTTCGGAATACGTGCGCCGGGGACACAACTCTAAAACAGAACGCGCGGGTTGTCTCGGCCTGTTTACCCTGGCGGCTGCTGCTGGTTTTCTGGGGTCCACGTTGTTTTGTCACAGAAACCAACCGCGGGGGAAATCGGCAAACACTCTCTCGCTCTCGCTTGTGGAGTCAGTTGAAAGTGCGCTCTGTACTACGCGAGAAGACAAACTCTACGACGGAACGAGCAAAGCTTCGTGGTCTCTGTTCCTACCGTTTATCCTCCTGCCTTTCGCGGGACACTGCTAGCTGCTGTGCGTGGTTTGGTAGCTGCTGTGTGTGTTCGGTCGGGGTCACTCTTTCTGCTCTGAGGTCTACTATTTACTACCAGGGTACCAGGTACTGTACCAGGTAAACAGTACCTGGCAGCAAACATTCCGCACATCATACTCGCTCGTGCGCATTCTTGCTGTTGAAAATCCAAGCGCGGTGAAAAAGTCGATTCGCTCGCTCTCTGGTAGGCTTGCTTGGTATGCACGCGCATGTGGGAGACACAAACTCGTATAACACGAAAGGCGCGGACTCTGCGTGGTGCTTCTTTTCCTTCCTGCTGCTCGCTTGTTTCACGTATGGGTGTGATTTCCTTCGCGAAAAACTCCTACAGCAGGACATCCATCTATTCATGTCATGCCTGGTACGCATACGAGTATCTGCTGTGTGAGAAGTACGGGCAAACATTTATTTTACACTAAAATCAAGAGAGATAGAGTCGGTGACAGATATATGGGGGTACTCGCCGTCCGGTAGATAGATGCGGATGAAATCGAGGCAACCATAGTTATGCATGGGCCGTGGGCGACCTCTACTACTTTACTACTACTGCAGTACGACACACTCCAGGCACAAACCACCATGACAGCCATCAAGTCTCACCTGTGTTGTTGCTGTATAATACTGCGCGGTTGATCCTTTGGTTGCGATGTCCTCGAACTTTTGAGAGAAGAAGAGTGTGTGTATAGGTTCCACGCGTTGTGTGGTGTTGTTGTTGTTGTTGTTGTTGTCTTTGGGGTTGTGAACGAGAGGGGGGGGGGGGAGGGTCGTCATGTTTCCACTCAAAACGCCGGACACTGCGCAACTCCGGGGTACGGGGAGGCGAGGGTCTTGGATCAAATTGTTTTGTACCGGTGGTACAGGGTGGTACGGAACAAAAAGGAGAACACTATTAATACAGTAGTACGAGTGTAATCGTATAGCCCTGAAAAGTGCGAGGAAATATATATATATGGTGTTGGTACGTGCGTTTTCTCTGTCTTCCAAAAAAAGGCTGGTTGGATTTTTAACACCACACGAAAAAGTAGTGAGAGCCTGCTGGAAAGTCTTTAAGCCATGCAGACGTAGAGAGCCTTTCTCTTTCAGGGAAGGGGGAAGGCGCATCCTTTGCGATTGATCAACAAAGAAACACAGCAACAACAGCAGCAGCAGTAGCCGCCACCAATGTCGTCATTATCACCCTCATCACATTGTCGACTGTGATGAGAGACCCACAGAAGACTCCGTCTCTGTGGCCTTCATCAGCTTGATGAGGAGAATATCAGTTCGCGTTTTTTACAAGCGGACGAAACAAATAAATGGGGAGAAAGCAAACACAACAGCAACAACACACATCAGCGTTTCGCAAGAACTTGCCGCGGCAAGCGGGCTGTCTATCTTTTTAGCATGTGATATGTTCCATGGATTGACATAAATTCGTGGAGACTACTCGGAAGCCGAAAACCAGTGACGATATCAATTTCACACATGTATTTTGTGTTCGCGGGACAATATCCATCGGGGGGACAAAAATATACGGCAAAAAGTATAGTATTGCCAATAATTCTTCCCGCAAATAAACGGGCACACCCAGAGAAGAAGAGGTGGTGCAAATTCGTCGCCGAAACATACTCGTATATACCACGGTATATGATTGATACCTACCGTAGAGTACCTGGGGAGGATCGCAGTCCAATGCCAGAACGACGTGGGGGGAGAGGGGGAACGCGCGAGACCTCTCTCTGCGAATTTGCTCCTTCATGTTAACTGCATGTCGAGTTTATATGGAATAAAAGTATATACAAAAAGAGTGGTATGGACCGGCGTACGTAGACGTAGGTACGTAGTAGGTGCCCGTAAGCTGCCGTAAGTTTCGTTTTTTTTTCTTCAATTTGCGGCGTCGACCAGCGACCCACCCAGCCTCTTTCATGTCGCGGCACGCGTAGTACTAACTGTCGAGGCGCTTTTTCATGACTACACGCTAAAACAAACCTGTTTTGGGTTGTTGGACTGAAATATTTAATTATTTTTGTGCATTTTCTGGAAGACTCTCATCAAGACAGTGTTATTTATTTTTCGTTGTGTGTGTACATGTATATATATGCTGTTGTTGTACCGGCTCCCACAGATTCTAGAAGCAGAAAACATGGACTACGAGATGAAAAAGTGACTTTTGTCTCGAGCGCCGTGGAGAGGTAGTAGGTAGGTCTATATTTTCGTACTTACTTCTGGGTCGCTTGCTCTTTTTCTTCTTCACGCCCCTACGTACCAACATTATCATATATTATTGTTGTGGTCTATAAAATGTCAGCCCCCCCCCCGTACCCCGGAGTTGTGTAGCCTATACGGCATTCCGAGAAGGAACATCATGACCCCCCCCTCCCTCTCTCATTCACAAGAAAGAACAACACATACATTGCAACAACAATAATATACTGCACAGTATCGTCACACCTGGTGTGGACTCCCGACCCACACACTCCGCTAAGCTCCAGGACATCGCAACAATAAGTCGTTGGAGAAAGAGACCAGGAAGCAGCATACTATTATACACTGCAAAACTAACAGGTGAGATGTGATGGCTGTGACGGCGTGGGGTGGCTCCATCACCTTTGTGCTGCTGTTCCGCTGCTGCTGTGCTGTTGCTGCTGCTGCTGCTACTGCTGTGCCCATCCACGCCCTTATACGACGAGCTTTGTCTCCTATTATTATTATTACGTAATAGTCCGCATCTTCGCTGCCCTGTATCTGTCACTGGCTCTCTCTCTCTCTTGTTGTTAGTGTGCAAAATAGTTGTTTTGTACGTATTCGCACATTAGTTAATTGTGTAGAAGAGGTAGTATGTATGCACTCTATCATAGGTAGCTGCTGCGTGTAGCATTTTTCGCGAAGGAAATCACATCCCAGTAATCCTACAAATGACATCAGAAGGGAGGAAGAGGGCGTAGCGCACCGAGCCTGCGGTTTTCGTGCTATCTGTAGTCGACTCTGCTACTTGCGCGCGCACACTGGGCTAGCGAGAACGAGCGTATACCGGCCTTTCCTCCTCCCTTGGTTCTTGACAACAAGAGGGTGCACACATTCCTACTCGAGTACTACGTGGTCGGCGGTTTTGTGCGCATCTTACGAAATAAAGAAGAGTGAAAGCCAAACAAACACACCACCACCACCAGCACAGACAGTCTCACACGAGCAGCAAGAGTACAGTAAGTAGTACTGTAGTAGTAGTGGTAGTAGTAGTAGTAGTAGTAGTAGTAGTAGTAGCAGAAGTAGTAGGACGAACAGGGACCACAGAACGCCTTGCTCGTTTCGTGGTACAGTAGATTTGGCTTGTCGCCTACAGCGTGCACACTGCCTCCACGAGCAAGAGAGCGTGCGCCGACCCTCTCCGCGCTTGGCTTCTCTACGCACAGAGACAATATTCGGATCCCACGAATATATACGAAACGAACCCCCCACAAAAACAGAGCACCGGCCGCCTGGACTTGCTGAGATATACCAAGGCCACGCGAGCACGCCGAACCCTCGAGCGCATACCGACTCTCTCTCCTCTGCGAGTGGTCCCTCGCTGTGTGCCGTGCTTGGTACTCCAGTAGTTATGTGACATATTATGCTACTCGTACTTTTACTGTTTGAAATAGTGTACCTGGTACACAGCACAGCAGTACCACTGCACTGCTGTGCACAGCATAGTACCACTGCACTGCTCTGCTGCTGTTGTCGAGAGTGGAACTAAACCCTTTTGGAACCGCGGGAAAAATCCCTGGGGGATATTGTGGATTTTTATCTCCGAATCCAGCAATCAATCAACCATGTTTGTCCATGAGACTGCAACAGCCCGATAACGAAACAGCCAGTGGCTGACTTTATTCGTTCTCGTTTTCCTCTCAATTCACAGGCGGACCTACAGCAGTAACACCTACCAGTACTGTACTACCTGGTATGCCTGGTCCGTGCGAACGAAATGTATGTGCACTACAGCACAGTACTAGTAGATTACCACCTAAAGCTGATCCCTACCACAAGGACTACAGCAGCAGTGTATGGGAACATATGAGTTCCACCTGTCATCCCCCCAGGCAGTCTTCAAGGCGGGCTGGCTATCTGTGACCAGCTATATATCTTCGATTTACTGCTTCCGTGCGATATGTGATTTGACCGCTGTAAAAATACCTGCACCCGGAACGATTAACCGACCGTTTCATAAACAAGAGTATGTTTGGGTGAACGCATCCCTCGGCGCATGTTCCTTCGTCGGCACCCTGTATCTGTGCGGCTGTGTTGGGCTCTTTCCACCCACGACGCCGGCTTCATCATGGGCACACAGACAGCTGTTGTTTGTTCTGTGCTTCAGACAGTTAGAGTTTCGAGCACATACATATACCGCCGATATACCCTTCGTAGAGAGGCGCAGCTACAAGTAAGTGCCCCACACACGGCGCACTGTACGTATCGCGAACATGCATCGGATACGCAAAATATTCAAGAAATCAGACGCACGTACGGGTGGGTATGACTCGTACTGTGACATGCTTTCTAGTGCCGGTTGTTTTCGTCGTGTACTTACTTGCTGGTGTAGGCGCCCACAGTATACCACAACACACAATCAAAACCATGGATGAACGGGGGCCCTGCATGGTCTTCATATAGTCACTCCGTGTGGGTCTCTGTTTTGGTTCTCTCTCTCCCGCGCTCCGACCCATACGTGTGGCGCCATTATCCACTGCTTCGTTCTTATTAGAAGGACTTTTTCACATATTATATTCATACGAAGATTAGTCGTTCCCTATTTTTGTGCCCACATGGTGGTATCATCTGAGTATCATTCGTTTTTTTCGTCACCACAGCTGAGCTGGATTATGTTTTTCTGCGACAAACATGCGACCACCGTCCTCGAAAACAAGCCACGCGGCGACACCAGCCACCAAGTAACGATACAATGGCGACAAAACAACGGCGACTCCGGCAACAACGACGAAGCCACACGTCTTTCTAGCTGCCGTTCCCTCTTCTGCACCCCGCCGTGCTTCCCCCTGCCCCCCCCCGCCGGTTGTGTAACCCTCGGAACAACAGAACAGCAAAACACCAGCTATTAATAGCAGCTGTAGTACAAGGTGTAGCCTGCTCAAACGTAGTACGCAGGCGGTATACTATTGATATTTTATACCAGGGCTGCCTGGCCCTGTCATGCCCTTCGACGGACTGTACAGGCTCTGGTTCAAGCATAAAACCCCAAACTGCGTCAGTCACAAATTGCCGCATGCAGTAGGCATTTTAATGTAATAGCTTTAGTCTGATGCTGACTGTATTGATCAGCGGAATAGGACGACTCAGTCTGTTTTGGGGCGGAGGGCCTGAGACTAGTGCTAGGGGAAACTATGTCCCGACCAACCACAAGCCTTCAAAATAATACTGGTACAAAATAGTCAAGCGTTTCGGTAGGAAAAACCCTGTTTTTTTCCTTCGTTTTTCAGAACGAACCGCTTCTGGGTACTCCAAATATACCTCGGAATCCAAAACAGCACACACCCTTGTTTTATCAGCCCCGGCCGAGCCTTTGACTAGTAGGTTGATTTTTTTCATTTTCTTCGCCGGAAAATCGAGTTGCCTCTCAAGACCCGAATCTCCCAAAACCTACAAAATAGAAAAAATCTGGTGGGGGAAAAAAAAAACTGTCGTCCGCGTGGCAGGGGTCATAGAACACCCGTTCTAACTTGCAGGGTCTACACTCCACACGACGGCTTGGACATTGGACCCTGAAAAAAAATGGTGCGATAGGTTTGAACCGGAGCGCAGATATTCCCGTCCGTCACTGCTGCCATCCCCGCATTTACACAAGTCCTACTACTGCGAGAGGCGTGTGGAAGATCCCACACGTCCGGGCAGGTCATCTACATGTTATTCCGGAGGACCATATTAAATAGGACCTACGGTACACACAAAAACCTGTATATTTCGCTATTTTTACTATCCCTATCTGGTCCTACGTACTACGGTCCCCCGTAATAGATAGATCACCTACAGATAGATGTATCATCTACAGATATATCATATATATCCTAACCCGCCGTCTGTATGGTACAGATCCAACCTGAGAAACACATCCTATGGATCATAATATTGAGTAGCTCCCACCCGGCAACATGAGCTAGATCTTGCAGATCAGAGAGGTATATTATCTACCCCGATATATCTGTAGATCATCATCAGGCGGGAATGATCTGTTATACGATCTGTCCGAGGGGGTGGAAGGTGCTAATAATACAACGCAGTTCCTTGAAGCTATTACAGTAGCGGTAGGTTCGAGGTGCCCCCCTTTTTCAGCCGACTCGCTCGCTTTCAATCCAATACTTCGATTTTGTATTGCACTTCGTGCCTGGCACTTGGCTCCTTCATGTTTATACTACAGTAAGTGTAATGCTGCCGTTCAACCCATTTGAAGCGTATGAGAGTGAAAGTACAGCAGAAAACAACTGGGGCTTGTAGAGCGGCTGGCTTCATTACCTCACGCTGGTTTCATTGCCTTACGATAGTAAGAAATCATTCACTTTAACATTCCCCCCCTCCCTCTTTGTTGTCGACTCTTTTGTTTTTTTCACTTGTTCCTTTCTCAGCTCACCGGCTAGTATCATCTGCTACCCACTGAAGCACTGGGAAGAGGGAAATATGTCTCGTTTCGCGAAGATCGCCGTGTCCCTGGTTACTCTCCAAGCCGCAGCTGGTAAGCTCATTTTTTGCAAGATTATTGTCCACGGCTGGTCACGGAATGGGTCAAATCGCGCGGTTCGGGTCGGGTATGGATGATCCGATCCGACCCAATCCGATTCGACCCGTGAAAGTTTGAACACCTCTTGACCTGATCCGACCCGACCCGACCGACCAGACAAACCGCAACCCGTGGTATTTCGAGCTGTTCCTGGCCCAACCCGCGGGCCCGGTCAAATCCCAATAGGAGCCCAGCCCTGTTATTCAAATTTCGTCATTTCCATGAGTAATTGTTGTCTATCTTCAGACTTTTCTACACTAGCAAAACACACTAACCTTGCCGGAAGTATAAAGACCACTAGTCGGCCGAACACAGAAAACGGATGATTCTACAGCAGGATGGTGTACAAACGGGACGGCCCGTGCTCGCCTTGGGATATGTTCCCGCCCGTTGCGTCGCCCGTTTTATTTGCAAAGAGAGAAGCAAAAAGCTCGACATGGTGATGATGCCCCCCTCCCCCTTCTTGTTTTTGTCGGTCGCCCACAGCTGGGTGTCGAGTTAGATCATTTGTGCGAGGCAAATAACCTTTGCTTCGCACAATTAGGAATGCTCGCAGCATGTAGTGTTCAAGGCAAGGCACCCAAGAGGCAATAACATAGTACTCCCATTGCTGTCCCTCGAAAGGCCTACACCGGAAATTAAATCAACTCATTGAAGCTGTCGCCCATATGCAAGTTCGCCTCGAAAGCGGTTCTTGGTAGGATGCAGCCCACCCTTCATGCGACTCGCCGGACACCTCACGGCCCTTCGCGCTTTGTGCAAGCAATGCCTGCCTGGTCGGTGAAAACCCGACATGCTGCGTCCCGGCATTGTAGGGATGCGAGGGTCTATGGTCATACGACTACGGCCATGCATGAGAACGAGTACATCTCTCCTATCGACCCCCCCATCGTTGTTCTAGGACATTAATGCGATCACTGTTTTTATTTCGCTGAGAGTCCTTGATAATTCTTCTCCCCGGTCTTTGGCGCTCGGGATGTTTATTTGTGTTTTGCAGCAGCTACCGGGAACAATGAACACGGCCTCAGGGGGAGGCGCACCATAGCCGAAGATGACAAAAAGGTGCCAAGGAAAGTACCGAGCCGCGAGTGATGCCTGATAATATTTTCGTGTTGGCCCCCTCGTTCGTTCGCTCGCCGCTTCCATTCGGCCATATCCTGTTTGTCCCTGAAACCATGCTCTTCTTCGCTTCTGCCGCCACCATCCAGTCCTCTCCCGCTCGCTATGCAGTCATTTCTTGCTCGTCCCTGACAACAACATATTTCCCACTTTCCTCATTTCGCCCCGTTCCCTCTCCCTCTCCCCTTTCCTCTCCCTCCCTCCCTCTCTCTCTCTCTCTCTCTCTCTCTCTCTCTCTCTCTCTCTCTCTCTCTCTCTCTCTCTCTCTCTCTCTCTCTCTCTCTCTCTCTCTCTCTCTCTCTCTCTCTCTCTCTCTCTCTCTCTCTCTCTCTCTCTCTCTCTCTCTCTCTCTCTCTCTCTCTCTCTCTCTCTCTCTCTCTCTCTCTCTCTCTCTCTCTCTCTCTCTCTCTCTCTCTCTCTCTCTCTCTCTCTCTCTCTCTCTCTCTCTCTCTCTCTCTCTCTCTCTCTCTCTCTCTCTCTCCCTCCCTCTCTCTCTTTCTCCCTCCCTCTCTCCCTCCCTCCCTCCCTCCCTCCCTCCCTCCCTCCCTCCCTCCCTCCCTCCCTCCCTCCCTCCCTCCCTCCCTCCCTCCCTCCCTCCCTCCCTCCCTCCCTCCCTCCCTCCCTCCCTCCCTCCCTCCCTCCCTCCCTCCCTCCCTCCCTCCCTCCCTCCCTCCCTCCCTCCCTCCCTCCCTCCCTCCCTCCCTCCCTCCCTCTCTCTCTCCCTCCCTCCCGCCCTTTCTCCCTCCCAATATTCCTCCCTCTCTCTCTCGCGGGATGCTCTGAAGGTGGCTCTCTGCAACTCCTTCGGCGGCTGCTCGGGCGGCCTGAACCCAATCCCTGACGCATCCACGACGCAGTGCTACGACAGCAAGTGCGACGTTAAACAGTGCTGCGACTTGTTCTGCTCATCGTTCGCGTGCCCCGACAAGATGAACCTCGTCCACGGCGCCAGCGGCATCGAGTGCCACGACCAGGAGTGCGACAAGTACCAGTGCTGCGAAAATCGTGCGTGACCCGCGCACCGTTCCAAGTTGCACGGGGGTGGTAGTGGTGACAGTAGTGGTGGGAGCAGTAGTAGTGGTGATAGTAGGAGTAGGGGTAGTTATGGTCGTAGTCGTAGTGATAGTGATAGTAGTAGTAGTAGTAGTAGCAGTAGTAGTGAAAGTGGTAGTGATGTTTGTAGTAGTATCAGGTAGGTGGTTTTGCCAACGTTTGTCGACATGAGTATTGCCACCGTTTTCCGTCACCGTTCTCAGCCCCGATGAAGTACCCCTAACAATACTGCACGCATCTCGACTATAGACCTGGCGATGCAAAAAACCTTCGACAGTGACCCCTACTCCGATCAAGCACTAGTGCTGGACACGTTTTCGTATGGTAAGCCAACCCGGACGTATACGAATAGCATGTGAAACATATACCCACACACGATAAGCCAACACGGACGCTTATGAACAGCATGTAAAATATCAAAGGCCGATAAGCCTCAAGCCCAAACTGAACACCAATACCACAACGCGCGGTGACGCCGCCCCCCCCATCCATTCGCGCAGGGTCGAATGGTGACGACAGGGATGGCGATAGGCACGACGACGCGGACGGCGACAAGAACAGCGATAAATACGGTGACAAGGACAGCGACGAGTACAGCGACAAGGACAGCGACAAATACGGCAGCAAAGACGGCGACAAAGACATCGGCGGCGACAAGGACGCCGACAAGTACAGCGACAAGGACATGGATGCTGGTGACGAAGGCCGTGGCAAGCTGTTCTGCAACTCCATCGGCTGCCTCGACGGCTTCATCCCGATCTACGACGCCCAGAACACGGAGTGCGACGGCTACAGGTGCGAGGCGTCGCAATGCTGCCAGGCGTTCTGCTCGTTCTACCCTTGCCCCAACGGCTTCATCCCCATCGACCATGCTGGAACCACCGAATGCCCGGACGACGGTTGCAACGACGGGCTGTGCTGCGTAGACGGTGAGTGCATGCACACGAAGTATCACGATTAATTCTAAAACTGTCTGTTGGTTCGATATCGATAATACAGGCCGTTCGTATATACTGTTGGTCGTGGCGCATATAGGGTAGGTAGGTGGCATACAATACTTGATAGCTTGAGCTACTATAGTATAAAGTATGGCTTGTTTAACTTTTTTACCTAAATGGGTACACGGTATACTGTATATATAGTACCGTATATATAGTTGGCAACCAATAAAAATTAAATGCCATCAAAATATGTGGTTCATTCACAACTTAATTTTTGTCGATCAAAATCAACTCACGGAGACCGCTGTTCTGCTCGGTGACGTATTGCCTTAGTTTTATCCCCTTCGACAAGTGGGTGGCAACTGAGTTGGCAGTAGAAACACGCGCAGGCACCGACACACAAACTGCCTAACTACGTTCGCGAGCATTTTTTCGTCAGTTAGCTCTCAGATCGCTCAAAATATGTTCGGCTCGAAGTTGACTTTACATCGACGACTGTCGTTTCGCTTCTTCTGTGTTGGGTGCGCCTTATAGGGGTGGTGCCTTGAGAGCTGTTGCCTTATTTTCTGAGATTTGTCTCACATGAGGGGCTCAATATCTCACGCGAGACCTGACTGTTCCAGGAAATTTCTTTGGGCACCCCGGCTAACCAACCATTACATGCGCTAGTCCCAGCAAAAGTATGTTGCACTAGTTAAAGTATCGTACTTACGGCTAGTTATTCACTTCAGGGGCTCGACGGGCCGGAACAACATCGAGAGCCGAACAAAGGGTATCCCCTACGGTGGGATGAGTCACGAACGACCACGTCAAATCGTTCCGTGTAATGACATACGTCAAAACCTGTCGGCGAACGAACTGGAGCAACCTTGTTCCGAGCGTGTAAGGCAAAACCATTCCGATCGGAGGTCGAAGCACGCCCTGGCCGACCAACCCCCTCCTTTCGTCAAAATCGTGGGCAATCTCGCTACTCAACATTGTGTCTGTGTTACTCATGCCCCCTAGATCTACATACGGGTTAGCTGATATCGACCTCTCGACACTAATACCCTCGTTATATCCTTCGCTGTGATATATGTATGCATGCGTACATAGGCTATCGACACTGTTCGCTTCGTGGAGAGACCCGACACTGTGTGTCGTACAGGCTTTAACGTTGATCACTCATCGAACGTTCCCTGAAGAAGAAAAGGCACCCTATTGCACGAGTATATGTACACGAAGTATCTCTCCCTGCTGTACCTACCACGGCTCGACACCGGCCTACTGAGCAGACGACCCACCTCAACGGTTCAATGCGCTCGCGTATCGAACCTTGCTGCCACATGCTAACCTCCTTGCGGCCCCGACATATTGCTGCCAGGGTGACCTTAGTCGGGCTCTGCCGGGTTTCGTTGGATTCTCGTTGGATTCGGTCTGTTCCAAAATCACATGCTGGAACATCTCAAATGCGTAAAACGAACCTAACGTGCAGACGTACATATATATATGTGCCGTATTGATATGGCCGTTTATGTGAGAGGAGCGGGCGACAGCACAACAATGGTGAAGCTCATAGTCGCTATCTTCGGCCTGCCGTACATCTTCCTTCCCTCGAAGCCGTGCTACCGACCTACCTCTTCGACCCAATCTAGCTAAGCTCTTAACCCTACCGTCTCCCCCCCCTCATCGTTTCACGTTGCCCCCTTTGTACGTTCAACTCCCTCAACATGCCTCGAACCTAACCTCGCCTCGACTCCCCCCCGTCCATCTTCCCATCCCCCTCGTCACTTTTTTCCTTCTTATATTGCACTGGGTTTGATTGTTGTTTTTAGTTTCGGAGGGCAAATCCAGCCATGGCCGGCCTTCCTCCCGCAAGATGTTCGAGGGCGATGAGCGTGACGGTACCGCTAAGGTGCGAGGGGCGTGGAGCCTGGACAGCGAGGGTTTGGAGGGCTGGGATTACTCCTGGAAGGGCGTTGACCTCGTCCGCCACAAGAAGGGCGCGCACGTTTTGGCAGACAGCGAGTACTCCTTCTCGTATTATTACGCATTCTGAGGACCGCCACATGTATGTACGTTTTGGTGGCCGTCTGAAATTAAACGTGAGTCGGAGTTTTTGCAACCGTGTCAAATCACTTTTAAGAATTTTCGTGTTGTATCAGGGTGCGGGGGTAAAACCAATTGTTGACCCCTTGTAGGGCCGCTCTCTTCCGGTTGTAAAGAAAGAAAAGCACACGAAATTTGAGTCTTATGTAGGCTTATGAATATATATATAGACTGTAGACAGGCAATACAACATGGACTTCTTCATTGTGGGTGGATAATGTCCTATGTTTTGTGATTGGAGATGATATGTGTAAAAATAAGGAAGATTTTGTTTGCTTGATTAGTTTCGCGAGAGAAGGACACGCAATACGAGATATCTCGTTCCCAGCAATAAAAAAATCAAAAACAAAAATTGTCTTGTTTTGTTTTTTATACTATGGTTGGAGCTGGGCACTGATACAGTATGTAGCCGCGAGTTGACAGGGCCGGTACAATCGCCAGCACGTCTTATACCTCGCGTTCGTGCAAGATACACGCCATGTTGAAGTACGAAACCCACAAGCCGCTGTCGTGAGATGCTTCGTTTCCCCTTAGTGGTCACCAGCTGATAGTGAAATATTCCTAAGGGGACCGTTTATGCACTCTGGTTGTCTGAGGGGTAAATGACAAGCGGCTCAATCAGCCTGTAATCGGCAGAGTCTTTTCATGCGACAGCTTCCTAAGTGGGTCAAGCCTAACCTACAGTTATCGCGTTTCCAAGCACAGCTTCCAAACCGGCCGAATCATCCCGGAGGTCTCTTTCAATGAACGACATCCTAGCACTGATTACTGCCTTGGGGTTCAGGTTAGGGCCACGACTCGCGTTCGAACCATAGACGCAGTTCGGGCACACAAGAGATCGAGGGGTGACACAAGAGAGCATCATCACGGCAGGTTGTGTTTTTTTATCAGATTGACACGTGCAGCTTCCTCAACAGAGGCCTAAACTTCGACTTTAGAGGGGCCGCAGTGATCAAAACTGCTCCAAACTTGCCGTGCACGAAAATGAGACACCGTACCAAACAAAACAACGAACGGAACGTTTGCAGTGCACCTGTAGACAGCTTCTCCTCACTCTCTACTCATGGTCGTGACTTAGATCCGGAGTCACAAGGCAGGCTTTACTCTCCGCTCCCCGCTACGGTAACGTGCGTCGTGCCTTGGGCGTTTATGGCGATAAGGATTCCGCACCTTACTCTGTTCTAGGTCGAAATGGAGTTCCACCTTTGATAGTTGCGGGGGGGAAGATCTCCATGTTTTCACTGAATTCCTCGCTGTAAAGCGAAGGTAGATCTAATTCGTATACGGCGCGACAAAACAATACACAACACGCCGCGAAATAATCGTCGGAAAATGTATGAGCGATGACGTATGTATGGAGGTCAATGTAAGAATGCCCGAACGCTCTGGATGCGAAAGAAGAGCGCGACACAAAGCAAGACCACGCGATAAAAACACGACACCAACAAAACTGAAGCGTGAACGTGGGAATCATCGAGAGTGGTTTGGGGTTGGGAAAAAACACGCACTGCAACCAAAATTCCTTTCAGAAACCCGCCGAACGATAAAAACGCAAAGGGCTTGAGTGGTCTGCCCTGGTCATCGACTACAATGCCAGGCATAGAATGATAAATAAACCCCAACAAACCAGCAGCACGTTGAATGGTAACCAAACCCTTAGTGTGGCCCATCTGATCGCTTTTTCCGGTCACCCACACCCCCGTCCGCCTGCAAAGGGATGTGTTTTTAGTGGTCAAACTAGGCGAAGGTATCCAACGAACGAGACCGCCGCCACCCACCCACCCCCTTCCCCCCCTTGTTGTTTATTTTACGTTTCACTCCGTTTATTCCCGCAGGCTGGTGCACGTGCAGCTGAAATAACTTGAAGCATCAAGGACAACAAAAAACCTAAGAACGCAGACTCCCGTCTTAGTGACCCCTCCTCGCATCGAAACCCCGACGCCTAGGTCGTCCAATCGAAGACGCGAACGACATGAGTGGGTCTCCACCGGCAGAAACATGCGCTTCACCATGGAAACCCTAACCCCCGGTACAAGAATAATATTTATACTTTGTTTTTTTCAATTTATCATGTTGGTTTAGCCAGTGATACCCCTGATGACGTGAAAGGCCCCTCCAGGTGTTTTCTTCGAATCTTGTACTCCCTTGTAACGGATGGGGTGACAATAAAGGAGGAGGCGTATTCATCTGTGGCTTAGCCTGGTCGTTTGACTGTCGGCCTCGCGTCATTTTCGAGACAAATGCCTTAACATGGGCATCGAGATAACGTCGGTGGAAATGGGGGGGGGGGGGGGGGGGCATAGGAGGACAACGTGGAGTGGCGGGTGGAAGTCGAGAGCAACCACTGATGTCTCGTCGAATTGGTGAACGGCAGGTAGGCAGGTTTCCACCTCGAGCTGGAAGGCATGTATTTGCCGCGGTGAATCGAGTGTTGTGTACCACTCTGCTGCCCGAACTATAATTATTATTATTGAACATTAATATACAAATGCCACTTTTATTTCGCGGCAGAGGAAGGTGTGTAGCAATTCAAACGCGACCGATCCGTCGTGTGGTGGCCGATGGGCAATAGGGGCGAGGGTGGATTGGTGCAATTTTGAAATACGATCGAGAGCGATCGGTTGCAGCCCATTCGCCGATTGCAGCCCATTCGCCGTCTGTAGGATATTGGTTTATGTTGCGCCGTTGCTCGCTTAGTTAGAGAATAGATAGATGGATGGATGGATGGATGGATGGATGGATGGATGGATGGATGGATGGATTGATGGATGGATGGATGGATGGATGGATGGATGGATGGATACGTGGATGGATGGAAGGATGGATGGATGGACGGATGGATAAATGGATGGATGGATGCATCGATACATGGGTGGATGTAAAGTGCCCGTTTCTCGGCCCGTTCGTGAACTCCGAAGGTGCTAGTTTATTCGAAAACTATTCCAGGAGATGTGATAGGTAGGTCGTTGGTCTTCCGGCCGCCTTCGAAATGTTTGGGTGATTTTTTGTTATAGAGGCCGCTCAAGTCTTCAGGTATTGATGGATGCACTAGCCTCATGTTATGAATGCCACAATGTACTTGTTTTAAGTTCGGCAAAAATATTTGATATGAATAAGACTCAAAGACAAATGCTTAGGCAGTCGAGTCGTGTGCAACCGTAGTGGTATTCGATGCGTTAAGTGCGCGTCGACATTTTGATATGGAAAGGTTTTTGGCCCTGGGTTTTCTGTTTTTTGTTTTTATCTCAAGTAGCGAGGTAGTAGGCGAGTAGCTTTTATCGACATATGTTGCTGCTTAGATCACTACCGGTACCACGAATGTGTTTCAGAGTGTGTGTAGTCGAATCGACCCAGGCGCGTATGGAAGTTGAAGCCGCATCCGATCGGAAGAGGTGCAGGTAGGAAGCACCACCAGTAGGTACTTAATTAGAGCATAACTGCGAGAGAATGTTGTGCCAGCGCGATACTACCAGGTTGTTGCGCATGCCGGTCCACTGGTCGACTGCCGTCGCAAGGCGGTGCAGATAGGCGTGTAAACTAAGGCAGTGATCAAAGATAGTAATAATGGCTGTGCAAATAGGCGTGTAACATAGTACCAAGCAAAGTGACGAGACGTAATTTGTTCCGGTCACTGCAATACATCGCGTAAATGCCACAATGAGGCTGTACCGGAGGCCTATCACAGCTGGTAGATGGTATTACCTCGAGTGCATGAATCTGATAGCCAACACGTGTGCAGAGTGTAAGAGTAGGTTGGTCTTGATGCTCTAAAATTCTACCCTGAAAATCAGGCTAGGTACAAGACGTTAAAGAAAGAAGTCGCATCATTGTTGGCCTTCCACGCGAGTGTTGCCGAGGGAAGCCGCAGCATGCATTTGTAGTGCGAGTTTGAGGAAGAACGCTAACGCTGACTAGGCTGATCGCTGCACGATTTTCGTCCTGAGCTCTTGTGTCAGCCCATCCAGTGCCCTTGCCTGGTTGTCTAGTGCACATAGCATAGCTTCAGTCAAGTATGAGTTCATCTAACAATGTGTCTGGGTACGAGTTGGATACCTGGTATACGGTAGACAACGGGCAGCGAAAAGCTCGTGAGCCAGACTAAACGGCGCAGTGGGATATGAACCCCATACCTTTGTGCGCAGCGTCCAACCTAGGGTCATCCTGGGCAGTGAAGCAATACACCAGTCACAGTATCGATCAGCCTGAAAGGTCGGGGTCAAACGTTGGTCACAAAGTCAAATGACAACGCCACCATGTCGTCCAAGCCCGAACGACTCACAGTTCTTTGTCTGTATATCCTACTTTTTGAATGAGCAGACAAAACACATTTGCTAGCCTGAGAAGGTCGGCCATACCACCAAGTAGCTTCAACGCGCCCGGGGATTTATTATGGCGAGGTGAACAACTTACCCCGTTACCATGGTACTCAATTTCCACTGCAACCTGCACATATTCTGGGAGCAATTACACTGGGAGTATTAACTGATAGGGCTCTCGTAGCGTGGTCTCCTACCAGTTTGCGCGTGGTTTTGTGCAACGCTGTGTTCTCCTTTGCCTTGCGCTATTACGGGGGGCCATAGAAAATAGGACCACATATTGTCAGACATAATAGGTGAACATACAGGTTTTTATCGTTGACCGTAGGTCCTATTTACTATTGCCCCCCGTAACAGAAGCAACTGGCGTAAGGCACCCTACGGGTAAGGCTAAATACACCTCGGAGAGCTCGCCCTGCCAAGGGAATCGCATACAGGGTACCTGAACATCAATTTCGTCATCAGGTTGGCCGTATTGGCCGTGGGGTTGGAAGCGTTACCCCGTGGTCGAATACCTCGGTCTAAAAGGTGCAACTGCATACTTCATTTAGAATCGGCCATCACGCTTCAGGCATGGAATATTAGCTCAACCACCGTTCAATATCGTGGCTCTACGCAGAGCGCCTGCATGTATGTCTCACAGCCCATCATTGGAATGTTTTTGTGAGGTTCCTGGATCAACGCCCTTTTAGGATTTTTCTGCAATGCTTCCCCTCGCTCTGCTTTTAATTTTGGGGTTTCTCTATCTGACCTCACTATCGTCGATATGGCTGGTGCCTGCTGGTTCTCGTTACTTGCGGAGCCATCCGACAGTAGTAGGGGTGCAGCAGACGTTCCTGAACCCCTCATATTAGGAGCTCAAAATTCCATCCGATACAGTACTGACTTGGAATAAACTTGTTCTTGCTACCCGACCGGCACTTGTATGCGCTAGTCCTAAAACGAATACACGCGTAAAAAAATCATCCTAACTTTAGTAGTTCCTCACTTACTTAACGAACTCAATTGGTCAGAAACCGTTTGCCCAATGAGTGCAACCCCTACCGTGGGACAAAAATCTGCGTATGGCTTGTCTTGACCGACCATCGTCACCAGAACTATCCGACGCGTTCCACGATAGAGGTAGCACATTTCCGCTATTTTGTTTTCTGGATGACGGGGCTCATTAAATCAAAATACGTCGGGAGGCCAATCTTGTTTCGAAAAATGACAATTTTGTGTACTTGGACCATGGGAATATGAATCGGCATGCAATCTTTTGTTTTGCTAAATTGAGTCTTCGGGTGAGGTATGGAGCTCCTAAAGTTAGGAGCTTCAGGAACGTTGGGATGAACCTGTATCGTAGAACGCGTCACCCGTATTCCTTACGTTTCGAATACACACAGCAAACGACTTGAACGTTAATTCAGGCTACTTGGCTGATATCGTATATATATGTGGTACGGGTAGGACGCCTCATTGGCGGTAGTACTATTTTTGTCCCTAATCGATGTTTGGCAAGTATTCAAGCAGCAGCTAATATTTCGTGCACAGCAGTACATAGAGTAATATCAATGGCACTGTAGTCCTGGGACTGACTGATGCGTTCGGGTTAGATACGTGAATGATCTGTTTTTCGCTGGGCGCTTACACGAGAAAAGTGCGCGATCGGTTACATCTACGCTGCAATAGCCTGGCCGAAGCGTGCCGCTTTTTATCTCTGTCATTCGACAATGTTTAGCGCTGAACTTCAAATTAAATGTGTTTCCTCCGATTGCCTCTCAACGGTTTTCTTCCTGCAAGCTTCAAAACTGCCGCGCTTCTACCGTGCCAGGTATAGCCTTTATTTACCCTGCCGTATATCCGGCCGTCGGCTGCCTCTGTGAAACCTTTTCACTCCTCGGTCGTTTTTTGGCCCCTTTAACAGTTGTACGTTTCCCTCGATACGACCAACCACCCGATACCCCACCGAATACATCACTCTGCCGGGAGAACGCGCTAAACTCCGAACTGCTAAGAAAGGTACCAGCTAGCTGGAAACCCCGTATATATATGCTAAACGAGGCGTTCTACGACAGAGATTCCCCCTGAAATTTCTGACGCTCCTCACTTAAGGAGCTCCATACCTCCCCCGAAAACCGACTTCAGCAAGAATCAAACTGCATCACGGCGAATAATCCCATGGCCCGAGTCTACAAAACATTTTTTTCTCGAAATCAATCAATATTGACATTCCGACGATTTGGGGGTCCAGGAACTCCGTCTTTCGGAAACAAAATAGCGGAAATGTGCTATACCTCTATCGTAGAACTACTCAAAGGCGCAAGCAGAGTGCCCATGGCAACAAGAGAACAGAGATCCTCGCCATCACTATTCATACGCATACCGAAAAAAATTAACAGGAACGAACAAAAATATTGAAACGTATGCAGGAAAGCTACTGGCGCTTGAAATCTATCTCATCATTGATTCGTTCTCCCCTTGTAACCCATGGATCTCTCACCGTACCAAACCGATACATCGTCCAGATCAACGCCTAAATCAAAGGCAGGAAGTTTACAACCATGGCATATCAGAATAGAGCTATGCCACAAAAATATGTATCGTAAAGTTGCCCAACGTTTCGGTGTGCGCTGTCGTGGTTGACGACGCAACCAGGGTATTAAAACCGCCGAAATTGGGTCACAAATGCAATCAAAATAGGAATACCGTAGGTAGATGAGCAACCTAGCCTGCTGCAAGAGGGGTCAGCCGGGTACACACACCACCACGAAATCAACAGAACACTCAACTACGTCACAAGAAGACAAGGATGTCATTGCCCGACGTGAGATCAACTCTGACAGCATGTCAACCAACCCCTGCACCCGGTGATGGCAACCACCCCATTTAGCGCCCGAACGAGAACCGAACCCCGTGCGCTAGATAGGCCTGAACAACCCCAGACGCCACATCCTATACCGTTGCAACACCACCAGACGCTGGACCGAGGCCATCGGAACCGCGTTCCGGGTCTTAAGACTGAACCGCGATGTGCGAGTAGATATCCAAAATAAATGTCCGTCCGCACAGCTGCCTTTCGAAAGTCGCCTATCTATGCCAAGCAGAGTGCATTACACCCCGCACGTTTCCTCGTCGAGGTCGTAGGCCACGTCGTTGCAGAACTGTCATATCGTCCACAGGGCACCGCCAGTACGAACATTCGAGAAGCGGCCCGCGCGGCAAGAGGATTCAGACGCGAGCAGGGAGGGCAGCCAGCGTAATTCGTTCAGATTTTTCTAAGAACAAGCGGCATCAACTGCAGTACATCTAGCGAGTATCGGTATTTCGGGGGCATAGGTTTTGTTGACACGGTTTGACAGGTCCAAAGTCTTCGATCCGTATTTGCGAAACCCGCAGACAATACAGTCTCTGCTTCGGGAAGAGGTTGTTCAGAGCTGACACTACCTGGTGTAGCGCATAGCATTCGTTCTTACATCGTACTTTTGGATTTTAGCGTTCATATGGCAATACAAACGAAGCCCTGCTTCGTCCAGCTCGATCACAAGTAATACGTCCCCCTCCCCCCCCCCCTTTTAGCGCTACGAAACAAGGTGGAATCGGAAAAACACCTAGAGATATACGGGAGATTGAGGGAAGGAATAGGAATGAAAACGTATCTGCACGGCCCAATGGACTTCGCGAAAACGCTGAAGCTGCGGTTTCGTGTAGGCGACCTCGACCTGCCAGAAAGAAGAAAGAGGTATACCAGTAGCCGGGAGGAGGAGGAAATAGATGCACGGATGTGCCCGTGTGGCAAAGCGATAGAGAGTAGAACTCACATAGTAGGAGAATGTGAAACATAAAAGGAGGAACGGGATGTGTTAGAAGAGGAGATGAGGGAAATAGAAGAATGTGACATGGAGGAGTTTGACACACTTGATAGCAGCGAGAAAACGATCGCTATCCTAGGAGATAGATGGTGGCCACAGTCGGCCAAACTGGAAGGGGATAAGATTAGCAAAAAGTTTCTATGTAATATATATTATGGAAACAACGTAATGAGCGCCCAATTGTTGGAGGTGTTTCTATTAGGAGTAGGAACGGTGCCCCGTCTCGAAAGGGATGCGTGGTCAATGGTCAAATGACTAAGGCAAGCAACAAATGAGTACGCCCCCCCCCCCCCCCCTTTACTGCTGTACTACGGTACACCATAACGTGAGATACAAACAAAACAGAGGCTTTTCTTGAGGTAAATGAACGGCAACCCGCGAGTTCGCCCACGTCTGCCACAAGACGGCTATCGGTATAAACCGGCCTCATTGCACGTACGAGTCGTACCTGTCCGTAGTTGTCCTCGAAGACGGTGTCCTCAGGGAACACGATCACGGGGATGTCGTAGTCGGGATCGTTCTCGATGTTCCTGAAGGGGTTCGACACCACTTGGTTGAAGATCGCGCCACCAAAATTGCCGTAGTTGTGCCTGAACGTCGTACTGCCCTTCAGTCTGCCTCGCCGTGACATCACGAACAATGAGAAGCATATGATACGAGCACGAGGAAAGATAAGGCGCCGGGGCCAGGCAAGGCACACGCCTATTCGTACGCACCCATACATAAGAGTAGCTGCAAACGTTGTGGCACGGAGAAACGAAACGCTGCACGGCGTCACCAGAGAATTGCCTTTGAGGGGTGACTCAAACGGTACTATTTCGCGGTAATCACTTCATGCAAGGTTGTACATACGAGCTACCGGGTACGCAGTATACTTCAGAATAAATTCTCAGATAGAAGGTTTTATGGCGTGTGCCATGATGGGACCGTCTATCCGTCGCTGGGTTAGCCGATCAGTCTGAGCGCTGACTGCATTGTGCCGGACGGTGCAGACCGTGATGTGTTCGAGTAAAGCAGGGCGTTCTGGAGGGTATTGCACAATCACGACATGACGTGTGCGTATCCCTACGAGTGTTTCTTTCTTGCTGGCTTTTCTACCAATCGATACCAACGGATATTTATGAATACATGGAGGCGTTCCACGATAGTAGTAGAGGTTCACCCTAATTTTTGTGAAGCTCCTCATTTGAGGAGCTCCACACTAAAAGTAAGTCACCCGAAAACTCACTTTACAGCAAGAATTTAATAGCACCCCGATGAAAGCTCCCATGTCTCAAGTTTACAAAAACGTAAATTTGGGAACAAGATTGGCATTCCGACGATTTTCGGATAAGGAACTCCGTCATTCAGAAATCATTTTTGCGTCTACCTCGATCGTAGAACGCGTCCACATTCTTCGATGCACGATATGGACTGGACGTTTTGTACGATTTGTGTCGTTTGTACTGTTTGTACCGTTTGCATGGTGATCTGCGAGACTGACGCAAGCTCGGCAGTGGAGACGGCGATGTATTACGGAGGACCCTAGTTAACAGGACCTATGGTGTACATAAAAACCTATATGATTGACCATTTTTACTAACAATATTTGGTCCTGTTAACTATGGCCCCCCGTAATAGTTTAAGCAGAAGATGGTGTTCGTGGGGATATTATACAACCCTCGGATGGCGTACGTCACCGTGAAGATGCTCCTCGCTTGCTGGCTCCTAGGCTAATGTGCACCGGGTACATGGGTAGGCGGCTGGCACTAGTAGGAAGGTAGCGCCTGACATCGACGCCTGTTGTTCAA
Source organism: Nereocystis luetkeana (assembly GCA_031213475.1). Classification (NCBI taxonomy): domain Eukaryota; class Phaeophyceae; order Laminariales; family Laminariaceae; genus Nereocystis; species Nereocystis luetkeana. Next base: position 2,705,171 of record JARUPZ010000028.1, read on the forward strand.
TATTTCATATACGATGGGGCAGGTCTTAGTGGGGTATAGTCTCTTCATTCGAACATGGTAGCAAGCCGACTCACGTGACAAGACCACCGCCGTAGTTGTAGATGCCGCCACCTAGTCCACCATCGCCCGAGTTCTCGGCGAACCCGTCGAAGAACAAGCTGCCGGCCTCAAGGTTCATGTCTCCGCCATAGTTGGCAACCGCCGCACCATAGGTCTAAGAGCATGTCGCGGGATCGGGGGAGGAGGGGCTTTTCCTTTTCCGTGGCATGTGTTTGTGAACCGGATTGCGTATGTTGTCTGTCCGTGAACGGTTCCCCTGGATTCGAACATTTCGCCTCATGAATGGTTCGTTGCCTGCCCGGTACAAACACCATCTGCACGTTAAAATACAAACTCATCCGCACCGTTTACGAAGTGAGAGTACCTCGCACGCCTTCAAGGTGCTCGTGTCTTGGTTAACAGTTCACTCGCCCTATCCTAGAAAGCAAGTGGTGCTTCCCAAATCAGCTCGACCGCTGTTTAGAGTCTCGCTGAAGGGTTCGGGATATTGCACGGGTGGTGTCTTTCTCAACTACCGTTTAGTCTGCACCGTACTCACTACTATATGACCGTTTCGAGACTCACGTCGAAGCACTTGTTGGCGGTGAAGGTGGCGAAGTCGTTGAAGACAAAGCTGGCCCACTTCTCCTGGTAGATCGCACCTCCTCTCTGCGGCAGCCAACATCGCGAGAGCGGAAGAGGGAGGAACCAAGCATCAGGCAGAGTAGCAACTAATGCTGTGATTGTGTCTGTACTCGTCAGCCCTTCGATCCAGGGCGACTACGCCCAAGAAGAAGAGTCGTATGCGTCTTGTGTCCCCGATGACGGACAGGCCGTCTAACCGAATGACGCAAGGACGTGGCACGTAACCGCTCACCCACGCAATTTGGCGACTCTCAAACTAGTTCTGCATCTAATCTAGATTGAACCACCCCGAGCAGAGTGAAAGTAATAAACTACCGTATTCAAGGGTTATCATGACCGACCGCACTGCTTTCAGCAACCGTCCTGACGTACACGCTTCGGATATGTGGAGCTTCATAGACCAATCTTTTGTGGTTTATCTCACGTTGGGTTAAGGGGTTTGGTGTGGTCGACCGCGCTACCCGCAGACCGCCGCAAACGGTGCACTGCACCGCATCCCAGCGAATGTGCTGGCGCAACAACTTGAGAACATGACACGCCGGGAACGTAGCTCGCCAAGCGAACATCGATAAGGGACATGGCGCCAAAGCCAAGAGGCTGCCACCGGGTGATGCCCTCGTTTACTTGTATCTTCGTATATTCCGATGGCATACCCCGAAGGAAATGCGAAACCTTCGGAGTAGAGTAAGTGTTTTCCTAAGATTCGACGGAGTCTGTGCAGAACCAACGCCTTCTACACACTCACGCCTCCGATGTTCTTTGAAAATTCTGCCACTCCATCGACGACGATGTCACCGCGGTTGTGAATCGCCCCACCTTCCGCTCCGCCGAAGTTGTTCTGCATGCACCCGTCAGCACGTCGCGTACAGCGTACAGTAGCGTAAATTTGACGTCCATGGAATCCGTTGTTCGTTTGCAATTGAGGGGAAAGACGCAGCACGTTTTACAAAGCGAGTGACACCACTGTACGAGTAAACCAACTGAGCGTCTTTTAGAATGTGTCATACCCTGCCGCGATAGGAGGTACTTATGCGGACGATGTTACAGTTCGCATTCCACGACCCGAGCCACTTTCGAACCAATTTATCCAGGAAATATGAAACGCACGGATGAGCGTCCCTTCGAACCCCGACAAACCCCTCATGAGCTGAAACACAACTTGGACCAACGACACGGTTTAGCCTCGATGATCATCATGCAGCTTGTCGCTGCTGATATAAGGTCGGGACATTCTGCCTGTGCGCCAGTTGAACAATCTCGACGATAACATGCTCACGTTCTCCTCTCTCTAACCTCGTCGGCACGCACCTGGGCTGAGTTGTCGGACATAGTCAGGTTTCCCATAAAGTGCATGCTGCCCTTGACATGTAAGGAAATCGCCCCACCGGGTCCAGAACCCAGGTCAAGGCCTCTGTTCTGGTTTCCCGTGAACGTGGCATCCTTTTCGAACGTCAGTCTTCCCTGCGTGTCATTCCATTATACCACAAATGTTATGTTGTGACCTACTGGTATAGCAATACGTGGTGGCATGTAGAACGGTGTATGCCCATTCAAAGCGTATGAAGCAGTATTTGGGATAAGGTCGGGACGATCGTCCGCACAGGATTTGCGTTAGAGTAGTATTCTGCATTCGCGGGAGCCATTATTTTTTCACAATTAATTAGTTATGTTCTGAAACAAATCGCTCGTCAGGACTCTCTTGCCTAACTTTACGGAGCAACTGGTTCAGATCGAAATTATGCCGTGTTTCAACTGCGGTGTATACGTTTCGCGCACCAGAACGAAGCTTCGAGAATTCATTTCAACATAAACCTTTGCCGTCCCACGTTCGTAGAGTGCAGCCCTCTTCGTACAACACTACTGAAGTGTACCAAGTATACTCAAATATCGGCTTCGTCCGGGATGCTTTCCTAGCACGTACCAGGTGCCACAATGCGCCAGTCGTTACAATTGGCCCATCGTGTGCGGCAAGAATATCGTGTTGATACAGGACGTCGATACGAGGCACACCCCACATACATCTGTTACACGTGTTGTACGCGGGGCATGCAAACATACCTGCAAGATAACACCGCGAAGTATGAGCTGACCATATAAATAAATCAGGTGGGATATTTACGAGCGCAGTGTGCCACAGTAGGGATGCATTGAGGTCATCGATTGTGCTACCTGGTACAGGTCAAGATTTTATTTAATCGGGTCTGCCAAGCTGATTTATCAGGAGCATACCCGTACAATAGCTCCCACCTTGTTGTAGATTGCTCCGCCCTTGCGTCGCATTTCTACAGGCCGCGTTGACCCTTCTATGGTACCGGGAACGGTCCCTAGGTCCGTAGAGATTATGGAGTTCCCGTTGAACTCGGCGGTACCCTGGAAAACTCCTACCGCCCCAAGTTCAACCCTTAAGGCGCCTCCACTCTTTCCCTGTTGGAACACATGAGGACAACGCGATGTTCGGAAGTGAAAGCGCAATACCAGCAGGCACGAGCGGTTAGACGGGGAGTGACAACACGGCAATATACCCGTCATGCACCTTTGTTGTACCGTCGTCTATGGGTACATTGTTCATGGAATAGTGTAGCCTATGGGTTAATTTGTCCGAGTATACTTCAAGGCGGAACTTATTGCTGACAGTATAACATTGGTATGCCATTGGTGCTACTGTACTTACTGTAAGAGTATACTTATATATATATGTAGTTTTTGTAAGAATATATATATCTATATATCTATATCTATATATATATCTATCTATATATTTGTTTTCATTATCTTCGCACGTCTTTTTCTCTCTCTCCTTCCAACTCGTAACTCAGATCCGGGGTCACATAGCAGGCTCTCCTCCCCCCTTCCCGCTACGGTACGTGCCTTCATTTTTATCGCGAGAAGATTTCAGCCTTTTCTTCCCTCGTCGACTAGCATCGAATTGTGCCTACCCACGCTGCAAAGCGCTCTCTATATATAATGTATATACTTCGCTATATATACTATAGGTGTATGCACCACTTTGACCATACTGGTTCAAGTACTGCGACAGCCGAGAGGCAGTCCACGATGCAGGTCCTGTTGACAGTGCAGTACGACCAAAACAAGTTTTCGAAGCTCCGGTATTTATCTGACGAACGGGGACCACATGCAGGGTTGTAGAGGGCTGCGGACCTTCGACCTCCTGCGACAGCAAGGTGCTTTTGCTGCGCCACAACGATCTTAGGCTGAGGTAAGCTGACGCTCAGCACGCGATCAAGCTAGGGTAGACAGAGAGGACAGCCAGAGAAGGACATCCAGAGCGGGCAGTCCGAGAGGGCCGGGAGGGAGGAGCTACGATACAACAGAAGAACGCGTACAAGCGCGGGAAAAAATACTCCTAGAGGGAATTACTATACTCGCGCCCGACAAACGGCCACTGGGCGTAACAGCACGGTAGCGGCCGGCAGGGCCCATAAAACACCCACGTATATATCACAAAAACACCAACAACACCGTGAAACACGAGCAACAAACCAAAATAGTCGTGCAGGTACTGTGTGGGATGAAGACTCGTCGCGGGTCCTGCCGGCGGCGATATAGTTTTCTCGAGCTCGGTTTAGAGAGGGCTCAGGTCGGGGGCGACCCAGTCGGCGTGGAATCAGGGAGTCAAGTGCTTGTACGAGTACGGAGGTTGAAGGCCTAGTTGTGGTGAAATGCAACATACATGCGTGCTCCTTTAGGGGTACGGCTTCATTCTCCTCATCATCATGCCCACATGCCCGTACACGTAGGGGTGCCGCTTTGTGTCGCGGTGGGGGCTGATCTTAGAGTACTACATTGTTGTCAACCTTCACGCAAACACTGTTATCACGGTGCATCACTTTGCTACTTGCGGCGAACCCTGTCTTCCTTCTGTACCGCACACCACACAGCCTACTCATCATAGGCACAACATACTACAGCAGCCAGTACCCGGTAGTATTACCTGCAACAGCCCCCCCGGCCCCTGACATTACGTACCGGCATGCTCAATGCTCAATAATATTATGACTTGGTATGGAGTGGGCTCCTTTGCATCGAATAGAAAAAATCAGAGAGACGGTCTATCATGTGACAGTGCTGACGGGTTATATCCTACTCACCCAATATGCAGGCGAAACACAGCAGTACGTGCACAATAACAGCGCTGCGTACTCGTAGTTTCAAGCATTGGCACATGGCACGTCAGCTCTATGATTTAATTTTTTTAGATGTGGTGGTCTCTATAGAGGTTACCCCCCTTCCCGGGGATAGAAGAATCGAAAAATCGGAAGAGGGAAGAAGAAGAAAAGGGAGGAAAGGGGAAAGGTAAAGGGGGCAAGGGAGAGAGGAAAAAGAATACATGGGAGGGGAAAGAAAGGAAAAAAGAGGAGGGGAAAGTAGAAAGTACGCAAGGAAAATTGAAAGTATATAGGAAAAGGAGAAGGGAAAGGGGGGAATCAAAACAGGGGGAAAAAACGGGAGAAACAGAAAGTAAGCAAGGAAAATAGAAAGGATAGAGTAAAAGGAAAAAAAGAAGTGAAAAAGAAGAAGACAAGGAAAAGGAAAAGGAAGAGGAAAAGGAAAAGGAAAAGGAAAAGGAAAAGGAAAAGGAAAAGGAAAAGGAAAAGGAAAAGGAAAAGGAAAAGGAAAATAAAAAGGAAAACGAAAAGGAAAATAAAAAGGAAAAGGAAAAGGAAAAGGAAAAGGAAAAGGAAAATGAAAAGGACAAGGAAAAGGAAAAGGAAATGGAAAAGACAAGGAAAAGGAAAAGGAAAAGGAAGAAGGGAAATATGTAGCACACTCTGCGAAGCAGAAACCACAAGCACGCGCAAAGAGCTTTGTATGCTCGAAATACCGCACACACAACACGAAGCACACAACAAACTGTCAGAGCCCAAAGGCAAGTCTCAAAGCATACGCAAATTACCAGAAACCACAGCATCACCAGTGAAAACAAGGCGACGTTGTCTCTCTCGCTTGTTCGAGAACCATCCCCAGAGGGGGGGGGGGGGGGCAGGTATTGCGTTACTGCTGTGCAGCCAGGTTCCCCTACCCTCCGGCCGGAGGACCACACTTTTGTTCGCCGACCCGAGTTTCCGCAACACTAGTTTGTATGTCACTGGACATTCTTCATGGGTGTCAACCAATCCCACAGCAGTATCTAGGGGTGTCATTTTTATTCCACGACTTTTTCTAGTGGGATTAGTGCCTAATAAGGCTAGAATCTACCGGTTGGTATTGAATGGGCCACGTTTGCTGGGGGAATTGGACTTGGACTACTCACCGTACCCAGCGCACGTAAACATTTGGGAGGGATGCGCGTGAGTGAACCTCTTGCAAGTCATGCTTCCGGTTATGTGTTGAGCTCCTTAGGTGGGGAGGAGGAGACAAGGCAGCACCATCCACCGTTTGACGTGGGTTTTTTATCTCTCCTTAAAAAAGACTGAAATTCGGGAGTGGATATGCCGGTCAAACCTACCCAACTCTCGTACGTACGACGCGTATCGTCTTATTAATAGTAACGGTGTCCATGATGGTGTTTCTGTGGGGCTGCCATAACACCGGCAGGGCAGTAGCATTATTTCATGTTGTGAACTACACGTGAGTTTTCCCCCGAAAGACGCCCTGCCGCTTATTACACCGTTGTACACCACTGCTCTAGTACACCGAGCCAGGTGTAAATGCCACAACTGAAATCATTTGTGAGGGGTGAAGTTATTATTGCCTCTCGGCGGTGCATCGCGTACCACAGAAGTTTGGTCGACGAGGTAGCAATCCGCTCACGGGTGTGTTTTGATATAGGTAGGAAAAACAGCGGCTCGGCCACAACAACAAGGTGGCGTACCAAGATCCTGATCCAACACAGTACTTCACGCCATCGCGATCACCGCTGGAATCGCTCGAAACCGCGACTGGCCGTTCCCTGCCTTTGAAAACACAAGCACGAACATCCTTCCGTCATACCTGACACGTCAAGTTGTTTTCGAGCCGGAGGCATCGTTGTAATGTGTACGCCCGCCCAAGGGAGGCACACTGTTGTTGCTGCTATAATATTTATCCTCGCTGCGAGAAGATACTAAGTCTTGACAATTTGTGCACGGGACTCACCACGAGATCTACTCCATTGAAGACCACATCCGGCTCGACAGTCAGTGATCCATAGACCTTGAGGCATAGGTTGGAGAATGTAACCTTGCCCACGGTGGACTTGAGCACCATGTCGGTACGGATCGACAGGCGCGTGTAGTCGTCGCAACTGAAGTCTGCTGCTGTGATCGTCACCTCCGTCTCCGTCTTGCGGTCGACTGCAGCAAACTGTTCGCAGGTTCCGACATCTACGGCACGCGCACAGGAGGCCACTATACCCACAACAAGGAGGGGGTGAAAGGCCATGATACCAGGTATCGGGGAGATATATCGGCGCTGTCGGTTGGCGTTGAGGTATGCCTGTTTGGTAGATGGTGTTGGTGTGTTGTGTAGCCGTGTGCGCGTTGTTGCGTCTGTCTGCGAAGAAAGCGCGTGTGAGGCGTTCTTGGTCAATACTGTTAATTGGGGGCGATTGGTTTCCCTTCATTATCCACCGATCTGAAATAGTACTACTACAGTCTTCTTACTTTTGAGGACGTTCGTTCTGACATGGATATGACTCGGGCCACTACCGGAGACCCTCGAAAACGCAGTAGCAATGCTTTCCATCATATATATGTATTAGGTATAGAGGAGTGTGTGATTTAAAAATCTGACAATTTCGCGACGTCGGGCTAAATATCATCTCTCATCTCGTATTCGAAACTTTTTGTCCAAAATACGTTTCTTCACTACTTGCTATTACGGGGGACGATAGTAAATAGGACCAAATATTGTTAGTAAAAACAGTGAAATGTATAGGTTTTAGTGTATACCGTAGGTCCTATTAACTATGGTCCCCCGTAATATATGGTGCGTGTAAAGGTGCCGTCTTTGAGCTTTTTATCTCCGCAATTTGCCGCAAAAGGATGCGAAAAAGTCGAGACAAAAAACGAGTTTCACGTTCACGGCAACGTTTAACGGACGAGCATCATTTCGAATTTCGATGTTTTATACCGTACATGGTACGTTATGTACTGCCCATGCATACATGTTGTTAAGACCCCCCGGTGTCCTCTCTGGCGTATTCCGGCCAATAATGATGGATACCGATCCCGAAAACAGGGCATTCTGTTTTTGTTTGTGGTGTCGTCGCTCGTTACCCCTTTCCATATTTTCCTGATATTTTCCGATATTATCCCAGCAAAACGAGTTTCTGGTAGTTGTGGCACCTGCCACGAGAAGCCCTTGCTTGTTGGACATGACATGTTCGTGCTGTAGGTTTTCCGTCTCGAAAATAGTATGCCGACTTCCGAGGTGGGAAGCAGAAAACATGTAAAAAAAACGAGTACAGGGTACGTACGCGTACAACGTATGTGTATGTACCCGTACAAAGAAAGGGTGCAAGGGTTAGACCGACAAGCCGAGCGTACGGCGACGCTGACCCTAGCCTCGTGTGTCCTACTGCTACCACTCCTGCTGCTGCTGCTGCTGATGCTGTCATACTGCGGGAGGCGCACTGTTGCTGTAGATAGATGTCGTACATCAACCATCAGTCCAAGCCCAGTCGTGGTGGCACCTGTAACGAGAAAGAAGCTCTTTCTGTTGGACAAAACATGTGACATACATGCAGATTTTTAGGCCTCAAATCGATATTATAAAATCAATATTGGGCTGAATTTCAACCAGAAACAACGCTGCTGGACGAAACATGCCAGGTGTTGTGTATTCTTGACTCCTTCTATACCCGTCGACATCCAGCACCAGTGTCCGTGCCGATTCCTTAACCCCTGAGAGAGATACAAGTTCTGTGGTCACAGCAGTGCAGAATTTTCGTCTTCAATTCACTATGAACAGACAAAACGGAAAAATGGGAACGAAACAAAAAATGGGAACGGACGTTTTTTTTTAGAAAGCAAACCAATTGTGTACAACTCCAAGAAAAAACGTTGACAGTCCTGTGTGGCTGCACAGCAGCCTTCGAATGAGCTGTCGCTCAGGCTGGAAGTCCTCGGCATCGCCGCGGTAGCCAATATGCCGGATTTCGAGGTGGAAACCAGGATATACACGACCAAATCCAGTCCCAGGTACCTCGGTATTTGTTACAAGCTGTGTGCGTACTGCTACTATTTTTGCTGTGTTTTTCATTTATCAAGAAAGAGCAGGAGAGGCCAAGAACATTTACGACATTGACTGAGATGCACCCACGGTTACAAGTTGTGTGCGTACTCAGTAACTGCTACCATTAATACTGTGTTTTTCATATATATGTCAAGAGCAGGAGAGGCCAAGAACATTTCGGATATTGACTGAGATGCACCCACGACGGCTACAGCAGTAGTAGTACGTACGCCATCAGTAGAGGTTCGAGGTTCGTTCGTGTTCGTTCGTTCAGCACGATACAAAATAATCCGTATTCGCCCAGCATGAGATGCATCGCAGATATGACTACTACTGCAGGAATTACCGAGGTCGGGTAACCACGCTCAACCCAAGACCAGCATCGCTTAGCCACCCGAGTGAAAGGATCCCTCCACGTCAACATAAATAAGTGGAACATAGACGTGAATTGCCAAACCAGCGTAGAAAGCACCGCCGGACTAAAACAAGGACCTACTGCTGTGGGTGGCATTCCCAGCTTCAAGCAGCAGGATCCGTTATACCCCAAATCCATATCTACATAGGAAACCCGGGTATTCACCCCGTGTGCCCCCTGGCGACCACAAGACCTCCCACGAGCGAACCCACAGGCCCGAAGCGACGTGGGCAGAACGACAGAAGAACAGACATAGAGAGCTGGAGACCACCCACAAATAACTTTAACTCGAAGAAAGAAGTAACAAACACCCACGAATGATGCGTTCTGGGATAGAGGTTCACCCTATATTTTCTGAGGCTCCTTTGTCCCCCCAAGGTAAAACGCGGAACCCAACGGGGATGGACATAGTAAAACGGGGGACCGTAGTAAATAGGATCGAATATTGTTGGTATAAATAGCGAAATATATAGGTTTTTGTGTGTACCATAGGTCCTATTTAATATTGCCCCCCGTAAGAATGCGACTGCTGATGATGCTTGGGTAGTGGAGGGCGCCCACCTGCAATAATCACAGATACGTATCTCCAAGTTCTGTGGTGCTTGCTGGAGTTCCGTTCAACTAGCTGCCACCCGATAAGGAGGATGTGGTGGGTCAAAAACGTCCCCCCGTCCCCTAAATACGACTACGGCCATGCATGAGATCGAGTACATCTCTCCTATCGAGTACACCCCGCCCTGAATGTGATACCTCGTACCTCCATCGTAGAAGGCCTCGAATCGACAATTATCCGTGTCGAGAACGGTTCGGCTGGTGACGCGTTCTACGATAGAGGTAGCACATTTACGCCAAACTGTTTTCTGAATGACGGGGTTGGTTCCGTAACCTTAAGTCGTCGGAATGCCAAATCTGTTTTTCGAAAAAAAAATGAGGTTGTTTGTATACTTGGGCGTCATCAGATAAATTATATATATATCGGGGTGCAAATGGATTCTGCTCATCAAGTCAGTGTTTCGGGCGAGGTATGGAGCTCCTCAAGTGAGGGGCCTCAGAAAAATTAGGGTGAGCTTCTATCGTAGAACGTCCCTGGTGACATGCATCCGTGATAGGATACTACGCAACCGCACCCTGTCTCAATTATCCGTGTCTAGAACGGTTCTACTGGTGACATGCATCCGTGATAGGATACTACGCGACCGCGCCCTGTCTTACTGGAAGGCATAGATGAGATTCACATCACAATTTGGAGGAGAAAGTTTCGAATCTCACATGACAACCTACTCGACAATATTTAACGACGTCTTCCCATCTCTCCTAGCTCACCGCACTAAATATTTTCAGACAAGCGGGCAGGAAATACCGGTTCACAAACGCCAATAATAATACATAAGCACCTACACACATCGAAATAACGACACACAGAGAGATGTGACCAACCAGCTTCTTTCTGTTGCGGTCTAGAGCCCTCAGTTAGGAGCAGCCGATACAGGGCAGGAACTAGAAGGTGCACGCGTCGGCGTCAGGCAAGTAAACGTAGCTGGCATTTCTCCAGTTGATTCATCCACAACATTTCTCCCGGCACACGAACCGATTGTACCGTCAACAAACAAGCCTTGATATACCTCATCGTGATCGGTTTCATCGTATGCTTCGCCCTCAATACAACCTACGTTTGTACCGTGCTCTGATCAGACGCGAACATGAATAGCATGGTCTTCGAGCCCGACCTCCGACGATCCGCATAACATCTTCCCGTCCAATATCCGTCAACGATGTCATGGGCTCAGAAAGAACAGCATCTCCTCCAGGGAAATTCTGTAACGAAACGATTTCCGCCACCACAGCAGCATTCAACTTCTCGCATACATCAAGACCCGCTGAGGTCTTCTCAGAAACAGACGTCAGCGTACAACACAGGAGAAACTCAGCGACAGGTGTGTCCGCAACAATCTTAGACTCCTCACATACATCCACGCCCTCCGTAACGGGCTCCTCATAAGAAGATACAAGAAAAGCAGAAGGGGCAACACAAAGCACATCCACATCAGTATCGCATCCCTCGCAACGTGCATCCACATTCGCCGTTGTATTCGTCTCGGATACAGGCCCCACTTCAGCAGAGGGAACGACGAGAGAGCGATGCGGAATACGACGAACGGCATGAGTTGAACCCTCAGGGGAATTAGCCCCAACGTTTCATGGTGGTGGCTAGGATTTCCGGACAAGACGTTGCCCCAACAGTAGATATACCCGGAACAGCCTCACAGCTGCAGAAACATCTTGCCCCTCCATGGTAGAAACATACCATAGTAATCATGAACCAACCACGGCGTGAAGAAGCAGGTAGAGGTCACGCCCAGAAGAAAATACACCGCCTCCAAATTCCTGCACTCCTTGGCTGGTTTGACGGTAAATAGCTCGACCCGTATATCGATATATCGACGGCCCTGGGTAGAAACACCTCTCGAAGGACAGAAACAAGGGCAATTACTTCCGGAGGACCTTTGCTCGTAACCTCCACTCTCAGAAAAAAAGGCAAATCTATCCGTAGACACAGATTCCTCCACAGCAAGAGCGTGCTTCCTCCTGGGCAAGCCTCCGCTTGCTTCCTCCTGGGCACCACCAAGAACAAAGCGATAGGTCGAATGTAGAGTGGTTCATCGTTTACCATCAACTGAGAAACACAAGCATGTTGCCGGGGCATGTCGGGTAATATCGCATCCGAAACGATCCGACGAAAAACAGTGGAGCAGGAGTGGGTTTCTACGATCCATTAACATCAGCCCCTATTGTGACTAAAAACGGTATCTCCCTCTTCGGCAGCACGCTTGCTTGCACATAACGTCTCAAATAAACGTGGCATGTCAGCAGCACCCGCCGCAGCAGCAACCGAACGAGCGCTAGATCGAAGCGAGTTTTCAACAGGAGAGATCATCGTGCGCGCGCTGAGGCGTTCTACGATAGGCGTTCACCCTTCTTTGTCTGAAGATCCTCACTCAAAAACCGACTATAGCAAAAATCAAATCGAATCTCAATGAATAATCCCATGACCCAAGTATATAAAGACGTCATATTTCGAAACAAGATTGGCCTTCCGACGATTCTGGGCTAAGAAACCCCGTCATTCAGAAAACATTTCAGTGGGAATGTGTCACCTCTCTCTATCGTAGAACGCGTCCGCTTAGAATATACGACAAACATAGAGGCAATTTAACAGTTCCTCGTCAGGAATGCGAGCAGATTGACCGGGAATATCCTCAATGACATTACGCCTACCCTCTGCGGTAGAAAAGGCTAAATCATATGTCGAACTGTACTATCGCCGACAGGTGCTGACGCCTTCCTGCTTCAGCCACCCGACAGCCCGAACCACCCAACCCCCGAAGACAAGCTCACCTGCGCGTGTTAGGTGGGGGAGAAAGTTCAAGCGAAGTCATCCAGCGCCCGTTCTCGAAGAACGACGATTCTTCTTCTGTCCCCGGGTAACCAAAAAGGTATTCCAACATTCGCACCGCGCCTTTTCTTGACTGGTTGGCATGCGAAACGGAACAACTCCACGTTCATCGCACTGACCGGGTTGATGTAAACACTGGTCGTGGCACCATGGAGAGCCGGTGGTAACCAGGTTATGACGCCTTCTACGACCGATGGCAGCACATTTTCGCTGTTTGTTTTTCTGAATGACGGGGCTCCTTAATTCAAAACCATCGGAATGCCTATCTTCCTTCGGAAGTGTATGCAATTGTACACTGGGGGCCATGGGACCATTCATTAGAAATAATTAAAAAAATTGTGGTTTGCTGAGGTCAATGTTCGGGTGAGGTGTGTAGCTCCACAAGTGAGGAGCCTCATCATTTTTTGGGGTGAACCTCTATCGTATAGAACGCCTTTTGTGGCTGACTGCGCTCGCCCGTCATACGCGCCACAGCACCCACGCAAGATTTCCCACTTTGCCCTTCTCTCTGAGGATCTCCTTCGCGCATGCCTCGGTACCGATCGTCACGCCAGCCATCGTCACCCCCACTCTGTTGCTCGATTCCGGGGGGAATGCCTTCATGAAAGGCAATCTTTACCGGCGCTCGTACACGTCCCCTGCCGAGGGAAAAGCGACTGGTTTTATCGGGCTGATGGTGGTACCGGCGTTAGGCCAGCTCTCGCTGAGGGAAGGCACAACCTCCACCCAGACAGTGTCAGCCGGGACTTTCCGCCAATCCGATACTGATTGTGGTCCAAGTAGGCGGAAACGCTTGAACCTACGTTCGTTCGACGTCTCGACGCTTGCTATGATTCGGAGTAGCGCGGTTTTGGCCCTTTTTTCGTTTTCGACTGGCGGGGGTTCCTTAAGGGCGCCAAGGGGACCACCCACTATCATGAATCTCTTTTACGTTCTTAATTTTGGTTTTCGAACAACACCTCTCAGATAGGGCGAGCTTAACGAAGCGTCCGCTTGCCCTGTGAGAGGAGCTCGTCAGAACGGTCATGCTCCATCTCGTGCCAAAACCCTCTTTTTCTTTTACAGAGATACAGAGCTCTCCAAGTTAAGAGCTCAATACAAAAATGATCCTATTGGTACCATAGCAAACGCCTCCTCTGGCGTCTCTCCGCTTCAGCACCGGCAACAGATCGGCATGCGTAGCGACGCCCGGAGGCATGCTAAAGTGAAGGTGCACCCATCGTTTTCCCGAGGTTCCTGGCGTGAGGAGACCCTTACTATTTTCAAGTAATTTCGAAAACTGTGAAAGTGCAACCCGAAGAAACGAGAAGGGAATTCCGAAGATTTTGGGTTAAGGAGCGCCGTCATTCAGGAAACGGTCTAGCTAAAAGGTGCTACTGCCCGGACTGTAGCACCGTTTCTGATAGGGGCGCACTCTGTCGGCTAAGCTACATTCTGAATGACGGGGCTCCTTAAGGGACGCACCGAGAGAAACCCACCAAAGCGGCACATGACATTTTATGGCATGAGATGATTCATCGGGGTTTACGCCTGCAATGTTTTCTCGAGCATCAGTTGTTGGCGACGTTTACTACCTCAAAGGTATGGAGCCCTTGTCGAGGCGTGAGACCACCCAGGAGGAATAGATGCTGTACCCGTACATATCGTGGCAGCACACGTCTCGGTCCCTACTGTGTCCCCATCGTTTCACCCCACTGGAGCATCAGTCGAGTCGGTGCCTTGTTCCCGAGCCCCCCAGCGGACGCGGTCAGGTGCAGATCTCCCTCGCCGTGCGATTGGGCGACGAAACGATGTGGGAGTGAATACCGGCGATGCAGGTGGCCGTCTCCGCAAGCACCGCTGGATTGCTTACCGTGTTGCAGTCGCCGGAGCAGTGCGTGAGGGTTCTACCCAGTGTTTAGCCTCGTGCACTCGGGCGGGTAATGTAACATGCCCCCCCCCCCCCCCCCTGTCCTCGTGCCCCTCTTCTAAATCTGGATGGGTTGGCGTCACGACGCTGTAAATCAAGTCACCAGACACTAGACATGCAATGTACAGACTGCTCCTTCCGACACAAATGCCATATAGACCAGACCAGACATAGACACCATGCAGACAACATCTAGAAAAAAACAAAAGAAACAGACCCACCGGTTAAAACACACAACATAATATACAAGGTTCACAGTTATTTTCCGATAGCGTAACACAAAGCCAGAAATAGACATGAAACTACTCAACTAACGCTTTTTTTCCATAACCAAACGCAAAAACCCAATTTAGAAATGAAGCAATTGAACTAATCAGTTTATTTTCCCCATATATATTAAGATTGCACAGACCGGATTTAGACCTATGCCGATGGAAACGCGAAGTTCAAAAGTTTTTTATCAAATATATCGTTTTAAAAAAACAGCCGAAAAATTTCTCGTACCGCCGCTGTCAGAAAAAAAGAGAAAAAATGTTTGATTTTTTCGTTTTTTTCCCCCAACGAACGGCTGCAGGCGGCGCAATTTGTGTTTTTCTGGTCGCAAATTGTCAACACGGTGATCGAAACCAGCTCGTGCGACGATCGACGCTCGATCTCGACATAGACTCAGCCCACGGCCAACCCACTCGGTATCTGGCAAGCCCAACGAGTATAGATGACGGCCTCGAAGATAACAGGCGGATCCATGGTCTAGGGGGCGAGAGCTTGCCGGCGGCGTCCTACGGTATCCTCCCAAACCTGAAAAAAAGTCTATTTTTTGCCATTCGCGACGGATGGAGAAGTTTTGTCTTCTGTTTTGTGCAAACCAGCGGCCAAATGGTTTTTGATCACACGCCTGGTCAGCTCCCGCCACATGACACCGGCCATGGTGTGAAGACGGTGACCCTAGGGTGGGTCGGAGCCCCTAACGAGCGCACTCCGTTCAGAATTCATGACGCAATCGTTGGTTTTGGTGATCGATGTCTATCGAGGACTCGGAATCTCGCCGCTTCGAACCAAAGATCGGCCTGAGTTTTTCTCAAGCCGATGTTGGCCCAACATCGGCCCCAGATTTGCTTTTTTCGGGCTTTTCCAAAAGTAGTTAGGAATTTTTTTTTTGTTTAGGTGGCCCATAGGAAGCGTGTTCTGTTTTTTTTTGGCGGGTATCCTTGAAATTCAAACTTTTTATTGCAACTTCGCAGTACCATTGGCATAGGTCTTAGACATGAAATTACTCAACTAGTGATACCTATTTGTTTCTCATACCAAAAACGCAAAAAACAGATTTAGACGTGAAATAATTGAACTCACCAGTTTGTTTTTCACCATAAAAAAACACAAACCAGATTAGACATGAAGTTACTCAGCTAACATATTGAGAGGTGAAATAATTGAACTACCCAGTTTTTTTTCATTATAAAATAGCCCAAACCAGATTAGACATGAATTTACTCGGCTAACATTTTTTTTTTCATCATACTGAAAACGCAAAAAAAAACAAGTTTAGACATGAAACAATTGAACTAACCAGTTCTTGTTCACCATAAGATATCACAAACCGGATTCAGACATGAAATTACTCAACTAACCACGTTGTTTCCCGATACAGGAACCCCAATCAGAAATATATACCAGTCAGTATGAAACTACTCGCCTAACCGCCTGTTTGTTCGATTGTTTGTTTGATTGTTGGTTTGTTTGTTTTGTTTGTTTTTTCCCACACCAAAACACAAACCAGATCTAGACATGAAACAACTCAACTAACCACTTTTTTTCTCCCCCATATCCGAACCCAAATCAGGCATAGATAGACATGAAAACGTTTAAAGTTTCTCCCGTATCATAGTACTGGTAGTAAAGGGATAAAAAAATAGACCAAAAACCTAGCATGAAGGTGGACCGCCTCACATGCACGCACATAGATACAGCATGGTCACCCCAACATGTCCAATTCACATGAAGGTTGGGTCTCGTGGTAAGATACCCGTGAAACTTTAACGATTTCCATTGGGCGGTGGAAGTCTGGTCCGACATTATTCCCAAAATCCCCGACATTTGGTGCACATACCAAGCGCTAAATGAAGGGGAGGGGTGGATGATACAGGACATTAACCCCTTTAGAACCGCAGTCTCGTTTTGGGGACAAACTACTTGACATTTGAGTGGTTTGTCCCCAAAACGAGACTGCGGCTCTAAAAGGGTTAAGTCAAGACCTAATATACTCATGAAACAAACACCTTGCATTGGACCGATCACATGACCAAAGAGAAGGAGCACCAAGCGGTACGTAGATATCTTGATATATATCTTGAAGGATAGAAGCCGGTACAAAATGTTGGGGGGATTGTTGGCCAATTTTTCGGCAGTGAAGGTCTACTCGGGAGCAATAGTTAGTGGGGTAGTTACCCATGGTGAAACGCACACATGACGGAAAAAGAGACGTGCGGGGCATGCCGATGTGTGAGTAAAGATATTGTGTTATGCAAGCCGTCCTTTAACCGTACATGGTGGAAACGACCTCCCTGGAGGAAAGCAACCAGTACAGCAGCGGGGCGAGAAGATAGAAGATGCGATCGTGGGACGCCAGGATGATCACCATGCAGATCGCCTGACACAAACGTGGGGTGCTTGTGTTAAAGGTGTTGAATTTGGCTCCGGGCTACAGGATGGTTACCATGCAGATCACCTGACACAAACGTGGGGTACTTGTGGTTAGGGTGTTGAACTTAGCTCCAGGCTACGAGCCCGTGTTGGAGACACTATTTAGTGTGGTGCGCCGGCAATATAACTGAAAGACGCCAAACTCCCAACGAGTACTAGGATTGGGAAGTTCCAGTAACTTAAACGTTTATCACTACCATTATGAACACAAACAAGCTGGAGGTATTCTCGGAAAAGATTAGAAGAGAAACGGTGAGGCCGGGTGGGTGGAACAAGAAAGACTGGCAGGGTAAAGTACTAATAGTGCTGATATTTGGAGTTTCAAGCGACATGATGAGGATTGAGTCCAAGCGGAAGCGCGAAGAAGTAGGACTGTACTGCTTTGCAATAGGAAACGTAGGACGAGAGGGAGAACACTTTCGAGTCATGCTAAAGCCGAAATCGAGCATGGAGTGGCAGAGGATAGAGACAGAAAAAGTTTCGGCGTGGGTTAGAAGACTGGGATGGAGAATATGTATAGCTAATGGAATATCGAAACTAATGCGTAGTTCTAGGGTGACCGAAGGTGAGGGGAGGCAGGAAACAGCAAGTGGCTCAAAGGGAATGGGGGGAGGAACATAGGGGTGTAGAACAAAAAAACAAAAACAGAAACGGAAATGGAAAGAACGCTCAAACAACAGATAGATGCCAGAAATACTCGTAGCGACAACGGAGAAGGAACAGGTAAGACTAGAGCGGATAGTGAAACGAAAAAGAGGCTGAGAAAGGATGATGCAACGTATGTAAGTTCGCCACGGAAGAACGAAGAAGGA
Organism: Nereocystis luetkeana; assembly: GCA_031213475.1. NCBI lineage: Eukaryota > Phaeophyceae > Laminariales > Laminariaceae > Nereocystis > Nereocystis luetkeana. Next base: position 2,723,320 of record JARUPZ010000028.1, read on the forward strand.
TCGAAAGTGTGGAACAAGTAATTAAGCTCGACCTAGACATAGTGGGGATTCAAGAGTCGTGCGACAAAGAGAGGGGGGAGACAGGATGGAAAGTTGGAGAGTACGCATGGATAGGGAAGAAGAGGAGGTGGCAGAATAGCAAGAATAGGGGGGCGGGGGGCGTGGGGTTACTAGTCAAAGAATACCTGTGTGACATATTAGAGGTGATCAAAGACACTCAATTCGACGAAAGCATATGGATGAAGATACCAGAGGAGCGGGGAGCGAAATAGTGCTTCTTAGGAAACATCTACATGCCCCCAGAGTCGAAGAATACGACAAACGATATACAGAGGAAGTTCGGAGAAGTAGCAGTAGATGTACAGAAGTATAAGAGGCAAGGAGAAGTAGTACTAGTGGGAGATTTTCATTCAAGAATTAATTGGGAAGGCAAGCACACTGAATGAGAGCATTGGACAGTATGGGGAAGTAACAAAAAATATGAATGAGGAAGAGATGTTGAAGTTCCTCAAACACAACGAGATGAAGACGCTGAACGACAGAGTAAAAATGGCAGAACCGGAATGGACTAGACAGTGCATACAAAAGGGAGAAAACGCTATCCTTGACTTTGTAGGAGTAAAAAAACGAAGTGGGAAGGAAACAGAACTACATGTATGCGCAGTGGACGTAGGAACTACGGATCACTGTCCAATATGGACAGACAGTCGACAGACAAGAGTTATCAAACAAAGACGAGATAGGAAATTACTCGGATTGATTGAGAAACGAGAATAGTTCCAAGAAGAGATGGCCTAAAATGCAGAGAAATGTTCCGAGCTATTGAGAAAGAATAGGTGCAACAAGGAACGATATAGAGAGGGATAACGCAGGAGCTAGGATAATAGAAGGGTGGGAGAAGCTGGTCAAGACCACACCAAGTGAAGTAATAGGGAAAGAGGTGATAGTATGCAACAGAGCAGTAAAATTGGGTGATGAAGAAATGAAAGAGGCTATAACAGTAAGGACAAAGGCACACGCAAGGTATACATCGAGTAAAACTACGACAGGATGGGAGGAGTATGATATAGCTAGAAAAAAAGCAAAAGAGATGGTAGAGAAGAAGAAGAAAGGGATAACGAAAAACTTTGTAAATAAACCGAATGAAGACTTTGAGGGCGGGATGAAGCAGATGTGCGTAGGGATAAAAGGATACTGAGCTAACAAGCAGGAGAGGCTGACACAGGAACATCTACCTTAAGAGGACAGAACGGTAAAAGGGTTAGTAGTTCGAAGGGAAAAAGGGAAGTACTAGTCGAACATTACCGTAGTCTAGGAAAGCCCACAGCCAACGAAACGTTCGACGCAGAATTCGAGAAGCAACTCAACGCGTGGGAAGAGGGGAACGTAGATGCACCAGAAAGGGAAGACAGTGGTTCGGAAGGGTTAGAGAGAGAGTTCACAAGGAAAGAGGTAAATAAATGTGTAGCTAAACTTAGGAACAGAAAGGCAGCAGGGGCAGACCAAATGGTGAATGAATTTATGAAGTACGGGGGATGCGGCATGCTCATCATGCTGGTTGTGTTGTAGAACTGGATATGGAAACACGAGTACGCACCCAGGAGGTGGAGAGAAGCAGTAGTATTACGGGGGACCATAGGTAATAGGACCAAATGTTGTTAGCAAAAATGGTGAAATATTTAGGTGTTTATGTGTACCATAGGTCCTATTAACTATGGCCCCCCGTAATAGTAAACTTATTCAAGAAAGGAGATGTAAGGCTGACCCGGGGAACTATAGAGGGATAACGCTACTACTGAGCACAGTAGGCAAACATTTTGTAAGATTTTGAACGATAGAATGGGGACGATGATGGAGAAGGAAGACAACATAATAAGCGAAGGGCAAGCAGGGTTTGAGCCAAACTGTAGCTGCGTAGACCATGTGTATACTCTAGGTAAGATAATCCAAGGTAGGAAAGACGCGGGACTACCAACGCACTGTTTCTTTCGAGATGTACAGAAGGACTACGACACGGTATCGAGAAATGGATTGTGGAAAAAACTATGGGAAATAGGAATCAGAGGAAATATGTGGAGAATGATGAAGAATATGACGGAATGTGCGAGAAGTGCTGAGATACGGGACGGGGAAATATCGAAGAATGTCGATATTTTACAAGGCGTTGCACAGGGATGTATGTACGCTGTCACTCAACCTAATACTATTCAAGATATATATTAACGACCTGATAGTGACAGTTGAAGCAGCAAGGAAGGGCGTCACGGTAGGGGAAGATACAGTGTCGGGATTGATGTTTGCTGATGACTTGGTGGGGATATCAGAAACACCCGAAGGATTGCAGACACAATTAGAGAAGGCGCTAGAATACACTAGGTAATGAAGGGTGACGGCGAACGTCAAGAAATGCGCAGTAGTGGTTTGTAACGAAGATAAGGTGAACCCGATAAATTTCAGTTGGAAGTGGGGAGAAGATGAATTGCCGATCGCAGACCAGTATACGTACCTTGGCGTAGAGATATCAAAATACTGCTCTTGGGATACACATATATATAGCAAAAGTATTAGGAAAGGGTAAATCACACATAGGCAGGATGGATGCCATCCTATTACGGGGGACCATAGTTAATAGGACCGAATATTGTGAGAAAAAATGCTTGAATATATAGGTCTTTATGTATACCACAGGTCCTGTTAACTATGGTCCCCCGTAATAACAGACTCACACCTTTACACCAGGATTAAGCGATGTATCGTGATGAATGTAATAATAGTACCACAGCTAGAAAATGCTGGAGAACTATGGGAAGGGAATGCGAAACTCGTAAAACAGTTGAAAACAGTACATATGGCAGCAGCTAAAATAATCCTAATATATATGCCCAAGTACGACTAGTAATACAGTAAGAAGAGCAGAACTGGGAATGCACCCACTCGAGACAAACAGGGATACGAGAAAGTTGAAGTGGCAACATAAAGTAAGGAACATGCCGAATAAGAGGTTGCCGGCAATGGCTGATAGACCTGTATGTGCGAAAATACCAAAAGGGTGAGCTGGAATAAGGTGGGATAGCGTAGTCCAGAAAGTAAGGAAGGATATAGGGGGAACCCAAGAAGAGGTGATGTCCGCCGGAAAGTTTGGGAAGTACAAGAAGGCAGAAGTAGAAGAAAGGATAGAAAGAAGGGAAAGGCTAGCGCTACGAAAAAAAGTGGAATCGGAAAAACACCTAGAGATATACGGGGGATTGAGGGTAGGAATAGGAATGAAAACGTATCTGCACGGCCCAATGGACTTCGCGAAAACGCGGAAGCTGCGCTTTCGTGTAGGTGACCTGGACCTGCCAGAAACAAGAAAGAGGAATACCAGTAGCCGGGAGGGGGAGGAAATAGATGCACAGATGTGCCCGTGTGGCAAAGAAATAGAGGGTAGAACTAACATAGTAGGAAAATGTGAAATATACAAGGAGGAACGGGATGTGGTAGAAGAGGAGATGAGATATATAGACGAAGGTGGGATGGAGGAGTTTGACACACTCGATAGCAGCGAGAAAACGATCGCTATCCTAGAAGATAGATGGTGGCCACAGGCTGCCAAACAGGAAGGGGATAAGATGAGCAAAATGTTTATACGTAATATACGGAAACAACGTAATGAGCGCCCAATTGTTGGAGGTGTCTCTATTAGGAGTAGGAACGGTGCTCCGTCTTGGAAGGGATGCGTGGTCAATGGTAAAATTACCAAGGCAGGCAACAAATGAGTACGCCCCCCCCCTCCCCCCTCTCCTCGCGATCCGACCCCAAATCGTGCGGCCTCGCGGTTGATCTCCTCCAGCCGCGTTTGCCACGGTCGCACTGTCCCGGCTGCAACGGAGGCGTCTCCCCATCGTTCCTACGCAATCGGGTAGGGCATCGCCCACCCGAGGCAGTGAGTATTGGAGTGAAGAAAGAGATGCTGCCCGAACTTCCGCGGGAAGGCGCTTGGATCGTCGATAATTCGCATCCAGAAGTTCCCACACGTACCATTGATAGTTTCGACGACCGCTCGGGCTCAGGCTTCCACCACTTGGGTCTGTAACCGGGGAAAAAAATCAATTCCCCTCCTTTGGTTGTATGTCCTTGGAAGTAGCATGAGAGGCGTTCTACGATAGAGGTTCACCCTGTTTTTTCCGAGGCTCCTCACTTCAGGAGCTCCATACCTCACCCGAATATTGACAGCAAGAATCAGATTGCTTCCCGATGAAAACCCCCATAGCCCAAGAATATAAAAAAATAATTTTCCGGAAGAAGACTGACGTTCCGACGATTTTGGGTTAAGGAGGCCCGTCATTCAGAAACAAAAATGAGAAAATGTGCTGCCTCTATCGTAAGACGCGTCATGATGACAATGCCCTCTGCGACTTTGGGGGGGGGGGGGGGCACTGGCGTGGTATGAGAGCAGCGGTACCGGTCGCTGTTTTTTGTTCGAGTATCCGAGAGCCCCTCCTCCCCAGTCGATTGGCCGGGGTTCTAAACACTCGCAGGCGCGAACAATATAGATCCCACGTGGTAAACCACTATCGGCATACCCCCCACTCTGCTATTTCGGGGGACCACAGTAAGTATGGCAAAACATTGCCCGTAAAATAGGGATATATACACGTTTTTGTGAGTACCATAGGTCCTATTTACTATTGTCCTCCGTAGCAGTAAGGCTCTGAATCGCTACCAGTCCATGGCAAGCGATAGTGAAATATACAGTACGATCTGGCCAAAGCCATGTATGGCCGATCCATTCCATTTACTACCTTCGAAAGGCCAGGAGGGCGGGTGGGGAGAAACCACGACAGTAGACCAAGTCTAGAGGCGCATCCGCTGCTCTCTGCTCTGCCAGGTGTAGCCATGCACGCCGAGCTGAAATCACTCAAACGTGAGCACCTTCCTCCTACATCCTTGCCTGTGGCCGCCATAAGCGTCGGCAGCCCCCCATGCCGATTATGAATATTGTTCCCATTAGCCACGAGAAACAAGGCTGACAAATCATTTTTTATTCCTGTGATGCCAGAAAATATCATGTTATTTGGAGTACCCTTGAAATAGTCATACCAGTACTACGGTTATCACCTACGACGCTGTTGGGGGCAGTGGGCTCTACCCGTGTGGTGCGTGAGTCGCGGCCAACTCGTCTTGTTTCAGTACCCGAGAACCGCCCCCCCCCTCCAGCCGACTGGCCGGGGCTGGGGCTCAAACACACGCTGGCTCAGACGACCGACATCCCCAATGGTATAGAACCATCGACATACCCCTGCCCCGAGGTGCCATCGATACTACCTGGTACGGTGCTTGGCCCCATACGGTACCCTGACTTGGCCGCCCCTACCCTATCTTCCCACCTTCCGCTAGTCTACAAGCTTTCTACCCATGTCCTCTGGGTTGGTGCGGGTATACTTCAGACCCAAACGATTTCCATCTACCCGCTCTCTGTATCATTCTTAGCCCCCCCCCCCCCCCCGGGAGCCAGCATGGCGGCTACAACGATACGCATTCAGCGAAGGGCGGCTTCGCCGAGCCCATCTGTTGATTTCGCTACCACTTCGCGACGCGCCTCGACGGTGCTGGGTACTCGCACACTTTAGTGTCGTCGCTGTACCGATACGACGAGAAGGGCGCGCTTTCTAGCGATGTCGGATTACCCGACAGTAGCAGGGCAGTTCCACCAAGAGAGCGACGGCGCCTCCGCCTGCTCCTACTCCGGGACGAATCTCCAAGGCGTCATCCCTCGTGCGCACGATGACCGGCCCCCCATTGGGCCTGATCGCCTCTACGGCCTCGAAACGGAACGCCGATTCTGGTAGCCTAGGTGGTCTGGTTCCGCTGTAACAGCAAGGTCAACCACCGTCTACCCCCCCCCCCCCCCCCCCCCCGCCCCCCGCACATTGCCACGTCTTCCCTCGTCCGCCAGTGCACCTGACGCACCACCCCGATAGTCAGGCAAAATATCTCGTGCGACCTGGATATACCACAAAATATTCCAACGCACGTGATATCCAATAAGTGAGGTCGATCGCCGGGGACCTACGACGGGCCCACGCCCTGTCCAGCCAACATTGTTTCCGCGAAGTCGAGAAGTGGCAACTACGCACCTAGTAGGGGGCGACAAGGTAGGGAACCCCCTGTGAAATTTGACGCGCGATAGAAGCGTTATACGGCTGGCAGTATACATGCAACAGCACGGTCTTGATCGGCCTCCGACCCACACTAGACTACAAATTCGAGCGGCGCCCTAATCTTCTTCAAGCCGGAGGCTGCAGCGTCAAAGCACTCCACCTCCACCGATCAACGCCCCGGAAATCGGTCCAAGACTGGGAAAGCTGACGTAGAAGCTTGCAGCGACGAAGGCGCGCAACCGCTGGCCGATGTTAGCTTTCACGTCGAGCGTCAAACAAATTATTCAATGCTTCGATAGGGAGGCGGCGGGCCATCTCGGAAAGAAAATGTAGCCCGCCACTCATCGTTGCTGCTGCTGCTATCATTGACGGGAAATCTCGAAACAGGCCATCACACACAGTAGTAGACCCAGTCTAGACCTATCACTCGGTCCCGGGCGGAGTGGTGCCACCTCCTCTCTGCCGTGTCCGGCGAAGCTCTGGACTTGAAGCTGAGGTCATTGGGGTGAGAAGCCATCTATACCCTTGCATCTGATCGCAACGAACGTCGGTGGGACCCGTGTGACTATTAAAACAAACATATTTTCGTCTGTACTTACAGTAGCGAAAGGTTAAGGTGACCTTTCGTTTTGTCTTACAGGGCCCAAAAATGTTGTGCGTTTCGAAGCAGTAGCAGTATCGTATGATGTCATCCTGCGTTCGAGAGTCAAGGTGAGAGCAACGACGACAACAACGACGATAACGGCATGGGTACACCCTGTTTTCCTGAGGCCCCTCGCTTGATTTATGAGTAGGAGAGCCATGCCCACCCCCCCAAAAGTCAAATCAGGGGAAAGATAGAATCGCAGCACGACGAAAATGCCCATCACCTACAGAAGAAGGCACATCACGAGAATTTTAGAGAAAAAAATCACGAGGGTATTCGAACAGCATTGAGATAAAGAGTACCCTATCGCAGCGCGCCTCAACGTGAAGGCACATATTTATCTAGCGTGCATCACCGTTCTGCTAGGCTAGTCCGGCCCGCTACCACGCTCACTACGAAAAAAAAAACAGCGGTGTGCTTCCTGCGCCAGAGTCATTACGCGACAAAAACGTGGCGGTGTATACCTCTCTCCCAGGGGCCTCTCCCGTCCCTCAAGTAGAGCACAAAAACGCCAGCCTCGCGTGCCGGCGTTCTAAGCAGCGATTTTCCCGGGTGCGCGCGTTAGCGTTGCTGCGTATGATGACGACGAGTGGCCCGGTGGTTCCGCTGGCACCGACACCCCACGGTAACGGTCAATCTTAACGGGGGCTGTTTTTTAGGTTTATTTCAGTATTTTCACGAACTTTCTGTATTATTTCCTATTAACCGACAAACTGCAGAAATTTCGTGAAAATACAGAAATATACCTAAAAAACAGCCCTCGTTAAGATTGACCCTAAACGGGTTATTTGCAGGACTGGTAATCACCTACGTTGACGAGTTATGGAAAAGCTTCGAGAAGAAACAGACCGCCCTTAGGAGGAGCAGCCATAGAGCTGCTTTCGTACGCCAAGAACGGCGTGAGAGTGTGTGGGGTTGTTCCTGGCCGAACCGTGCCGGACTACGTCGCGACAGGCACCGTACAGGCTGTACGCGTTGTATGTTGCGGCCCACTAGCCGCGTGACCTGGCAGTCGTTTGCGGTTTCGCGACCAACTATTTTTCGAGCGGGGTGACACACATGCCGTAAACGTTCACGTGATCGACAAAGCCGTAGATCCTGGTGCGATACTAATTTCGTGGCTCACTATAAGCACGGCGACCCACTAGGTCATTGCAGCGGTGCTTGGTTTCTCCTGATTCTTCAACAGCCCCGCCCCTCCTCTCACCTCCCAGGCCCAACTCCTGCCCCCTCCCCCTATTTTTTATAGGTTGGGTTGGCTCTGTTGGCGACGACTCTATAAAACATGCCGCCCACTACATGAGCTAGACAGCTAGGGCACCCGTTTTTAGTTTTTGGCGGTCGGCCACAGCTCGCCATCGAGCACATCATCGTGTGCGCGGGGTGGAGAACCTTCACTCCGCACAACTTGTCACGGAGGATCACGTAATGTTTGTGGCAAGGCACCCACGAGGCAGTTACATACCCTCATTGTGCTGTCTCTGGTAGTGGCCACACCGGGAAAAACACATTAGCTCACTGCAGCTGTAACCCGCATACATTCATGTCCGCCTCAGATGCGGGTTGTTATTAATAGGATGCAGCTCACCCTTAATACGACTGGTCGAACACCTCACGGCGCTTGGCGCTTGGTGTGAACATTGTCTGCTTGGTCGGTGAAAACCCGACGTGCTCCGTCCCGGCGTCGTAGGGATGCAAGGTTCTGTGGTCGTACGACTACGGCCAAGTATGTTGTCGCATACCCCGCCCCCTCGGAGCAGGTACCGAATTTGTACAACACCCGCGTTTTGTCTAACTGAGAGAGACGAGATCATTCACCTGCGACCGGTGACACCAGTCCAGCAGCCACGTGGACCTGTTTTGGGAAGTTTACTTCGACGTGATGATTCGCTTTGTAGGAATCTGCACCCTCGTGTTTCGGAATCACACATTAGGCACCGTGTTTCTGTAGATCGCGGTACTAGAAGTGTTGATGTCGCCCTTCGAGAATGCGCAGCTATACACACACGTGTTTTCGGCGGCAGCGCTACAGAAAACGGTCGGTTCGCCTATTCATAAACCGTTTGGGTGAGGATGGAATATAAAATGCTGGGGAACCCGCCAGTTTACCCATCCCGCGATCCGCCCAGCGGCTTTATTTGGAGATCCTCTTACAATCTGTTAGTACGGATATTCAGCTTGGTGGGCTGATCAGGTATTTGTCTTCCTGTCGGGATCAAGGTACGGGCAAAGACCCAGCCCTGCCCCTATCCCTAACCCTGACCCTGACCCCAACCCCAAACCGCTGCCAACACGGGCCAAAACAGTGGCCGGCGCGTTTGCATCGAACCAGGAAATTTCTCGACCGCGGACGGCGAATCCGACGTGCAGACCGTGCTACGCAACGTTTAAGCCACAAACACCCATAAAGATCCTTACCAACATATAGTAAAAACCCTACTCCTTTTTCTTTGTTTACGCGGCGATAACACGGGAGACCTATAGGCGAGGGGCGCCAATGACCAACGGCTCCCCAGCCTGATTTGCACGCCCCAGGAGGGATCGTCGCGGCTCGTTGACACTGCGACTGCGTAGTAATTGATTGCTTGCTTTATTGGGGGGGGTTTGTTCGTCCCCCTGCGGCGGATTGACCAAACATACCTGGTATAGCTTAACCCTTTTAGGACCGCCGTCCCGTTTCGGGGACAAACTACTTGGAATTTGACTGGTTTGTCCCCAAAAACGGGACTGCGGTTCTAAAAGGGTTAAGCTCACCACACTTCTACATGTATGTATGTAGAATAATACTTTTAATTTTTTACAGTAGCAGCAGTAGCGCAATCTGCTATAATTAATTTAGGGGGGTAATCGAAGGCTGTTTGTTGTTGCGGTGTTGTTCGGGAGAAGCAAACAATCTCAATTGGTGGGAGGGGGGTACCAGGTTAGACCCCATCCGTATCCCAAAAAATAAGCGGAGCAGCACTACTGTACGTACAGTAGGAACCGCATTTATTTATTGTTGACAAATCTTTCCCGGAATTTTCCACGCTGAAATAACAGATTGTTGCGCACACTAAGTAACTGTTTGTCAGAAACACTTCGTTCCCATCCCATCTTTTGTCTTTGTCCGCCCTTTCTCTTTCCCTCCTACAGTAGTAGTAGTAGTCGAGGCTCTCAGATCCGGGGTCATACAGTAGCCCCCCCACCCCCTCCAACACTTCAATGCGTGCCTTTTACATTTTTATCGCGAGAAGGATTCAACACCTTCTCACACGTCGTTGACTCGCGCCGAACTGTGTCTATCTATACCGCACGTTCGAACAGGGTTTTCTTTTACAACAGTAGTAGCAGTTGGTTTCGTTGGGGAAGAAATATCCCGAAGGGCGGCGTGTACTATAATATCTCCTCTTGATCAGTCAGTTGCCACTGCACGACAACAAAAAAAAACGAAAACACAGGCAGGTTATCACGTGCCAGTGCGCACGTAATCTGACCCGTGGTTCAAACAGCCAACGGTGCGGGCGATCGGCTCAAAACCCTCGAATCATAGTTTCGGCACTTGGGGGGCTTGGTCGACTATTAATATAGGAGTAATTAATGCTGCTGTCTGGCTCGAAGATCAAGATTTATTTGTAGTATTAATACCACGACAGTAACTCCTACTACTACTCCTACTCCTACTTATTGATGTTAATAGTAGTGCGTATGAAGATACTCGTTGTATACGCACCGGCCCATTAGCCCTTAAGACTGCAGTCAGTCCCGTTTCGGGGGCCAACTACTCCAATTGTGAACGGTTTTTCCCCTGAACGAGACTGACTGCAGTGCTCAAAGGGAAAGAAGCAAATCCATGGCGTTTTCCTCGAGAGTCTGGACAGTTATTTTTCCTCCTGTTTCGCAAGTTCGAGTTTACTTGCTATGCTCCTGTACGTGATATGTAGACCTGGTAAACAAAATGCGCATCGTCGTGCATATATATTTATGCACGACGCTGCCAGGTATTATTTATACTCGCACGCCAAGTAAACGATTTTATCTAAGCAAAATCCGCCGCCCCGTACCCCGGAGTTGCGTGGTGTGCGGCATTCCGAGAGGAACAATCACGACCCGCCCCCCCCCTCATGTTCACAAGCCAAAACACAACAACAACAACAAGAACAACAACAACAACAAACCAAAACAGCACGTGAACAAACTTTGTCCTATAAGTTCGAGGGCATTGCGACAGGTCGTTGGAGGACGATCTCGAGACCAGTCGGTACTGCAACAGGTAGGTGAACTAGGGAGGAGTGGAGGCTGTGCGCGTGTCATAGCTTTTGTGTAGAGTGAGATCTACTTCTGCGACGAGCTTTCTCATTCTGTCCGTATCCCTTGCATCTGCCATCGACTCTCCTTTCCTGTGTACGTATGGAATAGTTTTGTTCGTATGTACTCGTACATACCAGGTACGATAGCGCAATAAATACAAGATACATACCTAGACGGAGGATGTGGTACATTTTTAGGATTATTACACGAAGGGCGTCAAATCCTCGACGCGCGTGCGAGCAGCAGAAAGGAGGATAAGCATCACACACCCGAGCCTCCGCGTTTAGAGCAGCTGTTGTTGCTCGCTATCTCTCCCACACGCGCGGGCACACCCAACCCACGAGCGAGCAAACCGACCTTTTCTCCGCACGTGGTTTGTCGACAAGAAAATGGCCCAAGGGTATACGTTGTGCAAATAAACACGGAATGCATGTATATATCTTACTCAAAATGTGAAAGGGGTGAGAACCCCAGTCATGCAGACAGCAGCAACAACAACAGCAGAGCTACGAGAACACAGCAGAAGGAGGGGTAGGAGCAGAGACCGAGGCATCTTGCTTTGAAAATCGGCGCCCGCGAGCGAGAGCGTGCGCCGCTCATGTTCGCTCGCGAGTGTGCCCCCTCGACGAAGAATGTTGCGTGCAGGCATGGTAGAAAAACACGACTGGGATCTGTCCAAACGACAGAACGTTATTTTGGATCTCTCGCCTCTCACGACAAGACAGTTAGTTGCGTACAACACAGCAAGTGAACCCCAAGTAACTTATTATTTTAAACTTGAACACACGCGAAAAGCCGACAAGGGCAGCAGGAGGCCGAGGGATCCCGCGCGCTCTGTTCTAGAGGTGTCTCCCCCGCGCGATATGTCTGTACGCCGAAGGCACGAGCTTACCGAGTCCACGAGCGTGTGCCCACTTCCTCCACGATGGGTTCCTCACAGCAGCAGCAGCAGCAGCAAGGTTGAAACACGAAAGCGCATAAAATATCGGAGTACTCAAGCCAACTTCGAAGTTGTGTCCCGATGTACGTACAGCAGCGGTAATATCGTACGGTACTTGCATTCGGTCGTGCGTCGTTTTCTCAGCACTCGTACTCGCACTCGCACTTGCTTGCTGTTACTTGTGTGCCTGGTAGTGCTTGTCGTGTGTCGGAGTGTTGCTGGCACTCGTGCTCGCGCTTATTGCTACTCGTACATATATACCAGGTAGCCTGTTCCTGGTGTACCTACTTTCGTCGGCTGTTGACTTCTTCTGTTCATAGCAGCTTTGATTGGAACATTTTTTTTTATTATTTTACTTGTTTTTGTGTGTGCCAGTTTTGCTGCTGTACGCACAATTGTGCGCTCACATTATCATACATATAATTTCGCGTAGACGAGTACTGTTTGTCCACGGCGCGTTGCAACAAGCAATCGACAGCAGCAGCAGTAGTATAAGCAGTGGTCCGTTGGATAGACAAGACAAGGCACACAAATGAGGCGTGACAAACCAAGAGAGGCGTGGTTCGCAGTCTAGAGGGAAGTGCAAGGGAGGTTCGAGTCCCGCGTAATAAGCTCTCATTTCTCAGGCGGAGTTGTTGGTGGGCTCCATCCAGCCCCACCCAGCCCCCTAACTCGCAACAACAGCCCCTCTTTATACGGTTGCAATGCAATCGTTCGTTAAAAAGATGATAAAAAAAGTGACGTCGCAACTCCAGAGAAATCTCAAATTTCCAACTGCCCCCAAAACCGGGTCAACTTCACATACAAACAACATACACAAATAAACATAAACGAGGCATATTTTTTAGCTTGCAAAGTTGAGTATCAACTAACTATGTAATCAGTCGAACTCACAGCTAGCTGACGTATTTCATCATTTTTTTAAAATATGTTTTTGGAATTATTATAATAGTCGGTTCTTCATCCCTCTGCACTGATGGCAGGCAAGGCAAATCCCGATCAATCGCACGTAGCTGGCCACAAGACAAGAGAGCTTCGTAGCCCGCTTTCAAGATTGGTGCTGGGACTTACTTGGTGGTGGGGTGCGGAATAGGGTCGGCGTGTATGATCTATGCTGGTCATCACACGAACGAGTACTTTACGAACGAGGTATCGACCAACCCGTAAGTTGCATGCCCCGCCCCTGCAGACCTGTCTGTGCTACTATAAAAAAATAGAGGAAGACGATGCTCGGCTCGTAGATAAACAAGGTCTGCTGTGCAACTTGGCTCCGACTGTTTTTGTTTGCTGTTGTTGTGGCATGGTTGACGGGCAAACACATGACATGCACACACACATGGTTGACTGATTGCTCGTATATTAAATGATGTGCGGAGAGAATAATCCCAAAGCAAATTATTCCCAGGATTTTTTTTTCCCGCGATTCGACACATAAATAATAAACACCCGCAATTAAAATAGCAATTAAAATAGGCCCGCTCACAAAAAGACATGGTTGACACAACAAGCGTTATCCCGCACTCCAATTCTGCGCACTTCGGAGAGGTCATCATGATCGTCGTACAACAGCACAGTGACTGCTACTTGCTGTAGATCGTATAGTCCCTCACCTGCCATGTGCTATTAATACATGACTTCGCCAATTCAATGCGCCTTAAAATGATCAAAAGGCAGGCACGTACCGGGAGGGGGGGGGAGAAGAAGGGACGACCCATTACACCGGTGACCACGCGGCTTGTCAAGACGAACGCTGAGGGCAAAACATCCTATACCTGGTACCTGGTACGAGTTAACCCTTTTAGGACTGCAGTCCCGTTTGGGGGCAAACCACACACAAATCAAAGTAGTTTGCCCCCAAACGGGGCTGCCGTTATTAATAGTACTACTCGTAAACGGTGGAACGGAAAAGAAAATGACGACTAAAAATACCCGCCAACATGATGAGCTAAAACAACAGCAGCAAGTGTTGTTGCTGCTTTCTGTAGATCATCGTACAGGATGGGGAATAGATCTGCCCTGATATCTACGTCCGTCCATGATTTAGGAAACGGTGTGACCTGAACCGAGGTGCGGGAGCACATGGCGCCATCAATCATGCCATCATCCGCTGCTTGTTTTGCTGTCCATCCATCATGTGCTTGTTGTCAACCTCTCAGAATCCTAGAGCCCCAAGCATCACACTACGACTGCTGCTGCTGTGGTATGTGCTTGATACTCAAAAAAATGTACCAATGCTGTTTTTCAACTTTTTGCAAGCTCTGAGCGATCACGACCGAGGGGATACGTGAGAAAAAATGCCTGGCCAACATTCCCCCGCTACCCCCCCCCCCCCCCCCCCCCCCCGCTCCCCCCGGTCGGCCGGAAAAAAAACGGCTAAAGCCCATTTTACACAGACCCTCAACATCATGCACCGCCCGTTTAGACGCGCACAAGCCTATCAACGGGTTTCTGAGCATCGACTTAATCGATGAGGTGAAGATTTCGGCCCTCCAACGGCTGAAAGGTAATATATACCCTGGTATGAGCTATCGGATTTCCTCACAAATCGCAAGGAATTCGTGGGGGGGGGGGGGGATATTAACTACCCCTGATCAGCGCTTCACTGGATATTAGTGTGGAGCCACTTCCCCCCTCCACCCCGGGGGGGCAAAACTGAAAATACGTGGATTGTTTTTCGGGTGCCCTTGTAGGGACCTTAATAATATGCGGTAACCCTAAAGCCAATCACCTCTGCTATAAAAATACTGCTGCTAGCAGCTGCAGTTGGGTGCTGCACATCTCGGCGCTGTGAACGCGCACCACAGCCCGAGCAGTGCGTCGCGCATTGTTCCTCGCTTGGTACCCAGCATCTCTCCAGGCAACCCACTGTTTTGCTCTAACGTATGTCCAAAGGTTACGTACGGTAACATTGTGTTGCGGCAAAATTGTTTAGTGGAAAGTTGGCTGCGCCCCCGTGTGCCTAGTCCCTTGGGTTGTACAGTAGCTCGGATAATAACCCCCCCCCCCCCCCCCCCCCCATAACTCATAGCAGTGCCAGTATCACATGTGACAGCCAACAACACCGGCTATATAACGGCAACCGGCACGATAGTATTACGGGGGACCATAGTTAATACCAGGTAGGACCTAACCTATGGTATTATTCACAAAAACCTACCATATATTTACCTATTTTTACTGACTGTATGTTGTTCTACATAGTGGCAGCCGGCAACAGAGGGGCCCCTGTAATAAGTGTATGTTGCCGGCCCGGGCTCAAGCGGGGGTGACGTGGTGGCCGACCAGCGTGTTGTGTGCTGGTATGTATGTTCCCGTCTATTTTTTTTATTGTTTTAGGGGGAAAAATGATGTCGAGAAGGTGTATCATCTGTCTTGTCTGCCCTCTCCCGTCGAACGTCTCTTCACCGTTCCTCTACATATATATCTCTGCATGTATGTTTTAAGTTGTCATACAATTGAGCTGAATGGCAGGCACTAATAAGTGACAGCATCAAGTACGAAGTAAACAGCTGTGGGGTGTTTTTTTATTCTCTCGGAACGATGTCAGTTGCTGCAGCGTATCAGACATACTTACTTGAGAGTGAGCACTGAAGCACGAGTACACTACTGAAATTGTAAACGCATCTTTGTCGCCGTACACGTATCACACAATAATGCTGTCACATGATCGCGAAGCCAGCTTGTACTTGAGGCATTTAGGTGCAAGGTAAGTACAGCAGTAATAGGTGTACTGGAATTTTTATTCTGCGTCTGCCCCCCGATGGCCCTCTCTCACGCCCTTCGCGACCATGCGTTCGTGGACACATACGTGTTCCTTCGCCACTCCTGCGAAGACACGACTACCACCGTGAGGGGTTCGGGCGGGGTAGATAGGTCCCTCATATATATATGTCTGTACGATAAGTTCTTGACGTTGCCGGGTGGGAGTCGGACAATCTGCATAATCTGCAGTCGGACAACACAGTTCCTGGGCTGCGTATGTGCTACGCATAAAGGTCCTGCGCAGCACCTCAGAACAGCGGGTTATAATCTAGATGAACCATCGTGCTCCGTAACGCACGTGGAAAGCTCCGATCACCGTGACGTGTGTGCTGCATATACCAGGTAGACAATAATTGTTTGTTATAACCACCCCCCCCCCCTTTCTAAAAAAGTCGCTCGTTTTTCGCCGCCTAAAACAATCGCTGTTTTTTCGCCGCCTTTTTTCAATATGTTCCTCAGCACTTCCTTTTGCACAGCCAACCCGTACACCGTTCTAACCATGCTTTGGATTTTGACGTCGATTCGCCCTTTTTCTTCAGCTCTTGTGCATAGTACTACGTACTGAAGCACTGGGGCGTGGGCAAGATGTCTCGTGTCGTGGCGATCGCCGTGGCGTTGGCAACTCTCCAAGCCGCAGCTGGTAAGCCCACATATATATACAGGCTTTCCTTCAATTCTTGAATTCTGCAGTCTCAGCATTGTGTGCTATCCCTCATCAGGCCATTGAGCCCGTGATGCACGCGACCGAAGTATCACACAGCTGGCAAAGACGAAAGCCTCGTCTAAGCTGCTCGTGATTTTTTAATTTTGCGAATACATACCTGGTACATATATACATAACATCATTCGTAAACTTTTTGGCATTTCTACGCTCGTTCGTTTGAGGGGAGGGTGCTCTCGCCACAGCGGCACACCAGCAGCAGCAACAGCCTTAACCTCGTTCGTTTACCGCCTGGTGTCACCCCGGTCACCATGGCGCCCGTTTGGCATGTGTTTGATCAAATCGTGTTGCATTGTCCTATAGTGGGTCAGGCTCGAAAATAACTAGTAGAGTTGAAGGCGTGTCAATACTCTTGAATCTATCATAATATCACACCTTCTTTATTCGCCCAAAATTGAGAAAGAAAGGGGAGAACAAAATCATGACCATGATGATCGGTTGTTTCTTAAGACCTTGTTGTGATGACTGTTTCCTCTCGCGCTGTGGGTCACCAATAATATCGCCCGGGTGCCGTTCTTGGTTGGTTCGTGCTTGCAGGGGCTACCGGGAACAAGGACCACGGGCTTCGGGGGAGGCGCACCGCGGCCGAAGATGACAAAAAGGTACAAAACCACACACACGCAAACCACACACACGCGATCAGCGTGTGGTTTTTACTACAACCATGACGACTACTACTACTGCTGCTTACTGTGGGCCACGCACCATCTTCGCAGCGCAACAACTGGTCCGCGAACTCGATAGGGGCCTTCGATACTGCCGGTGCCGTCGCCGTCGGCCCTACTGCTGCAACCCCTACTAAGGCTCATTCGGAGAGCGTTTTTTCCAAAATCTCCAAAAGTTTGGACATAATTGGAGATATGTATCGATCTACGGAGGCGTTCTCTCACTATTCGTGAAATTCTCCAGAATTCTGAAGAAAAAATATCAAGTTCGTTAACATTCCAATGTTTGGAACAAAAAACAGGAAAATATGGAAGATTGAAAAATTGCGCGAAAAAAATGTCGAAAATTTGTGAAAAAGCTCTCCGATAAAAAATGCTACTGCTACCTACTGCTGCTGCTGCTACTACTACTACTACTACTACTACTACTACTACTACCGCTACTACCTCTACTATGAAATCTAAGTTAGAACGCGCGAGTTCACGGCACAGCACCCGCTCGTCATCCGTCCATTCATTGCTACAACCTTGTCACCATCTTACCCACACACCCGCCCCGCCTCCCTTCTTTCCTTCCTCCCGCCCCCGTTTCCCCCTCCCTTCCCCCCCTCTCTCTCTTCCTTGATGTTCTCCAGGTGGTGTACTGCAGCTCCTTCGGTGGCTGCTCGGACGGCCTGAACCCGATCCCCGACGCGTCAATGGTGGCGTGCGCTGACAACAAGTGCGACGCGAAGCAGTGCTGCGAAGATGGTGCGTCACGGTGGTAGTTGCAAGTGGCGGCATCAGTGTTTTGTTGGCACTAGCGGTAGCAGCTGTAGCAGTAGCTGCAGTAGCAGTAGCGACAGTAGTAGCTGCAGGAGCAGTCACTGCAGTAGGTTCCCACCACCGTGTATACGACGAGGGGCAGTTCCGCTAGTGGTACGTGATTTTCAGAGGATTATCCAGTAGTTGGAGCTGAGGTAGCAGTAGCTTTTGTTGCGGTAGTGTTGGTTTGTCGCAGTTGTTATTCCAGCAGTGGTAATAGTAGCGGTAGTAGTAGCAGTAGCAGTATCAGTAGCAGTAAGAGTAGCAGTAGCAGTAGCAATAGCAGTAGGAGTAGGAGTAGTAGCAGTAGTAGTAGCAGTAGCCAGTGGCGGTAGTAGTAGTAGCAGCAGCCAGTGGCAGTAGTAGTAGTAGTAGTAGTAGTAGTAGTAGTAGTAGTAGTAGTAGTAGTAGTAGTAGCAGTAGCCAGTGGCGGTAGCCGTAGCGGTAGTAGCAGTAGCAGTAGCCAGTGGCGGTAGCCGTAGCGGTAGTAGCAGTAGCCGTAGCGGTAGTAGCAGTAGCCGTAGCGGTAGTAGTAACAATAGCCGTAGCGGTAGGAGTAGCGGTAGGAGTAGCGGTAGCGGTAGGAGTGGCGGTAGCGGTAGGAGTAGCGGTAGGAGTAGCGGTAGCGGTAGGAGTGGCGGTAGCGGTAGCTGTAGTGGTAGCAGTAGTAGAAGCGGTAGCAGTAGCGGTAGCGGTAGCGGTAGCAGTAGTAGAAGCGGTAGCAGTAGCGGTAGCGGTAGCGGTAGCAGTAGTAGAAGCGGTAGCAGTAGTAGTAGCAGTAGCAGTAGCAGTAGTAGTAGCGGTAGCGGTAGCAGCAGTAGCAGTAGTAGTAGCGGTAGCAGTAGTAGTAGCGGTAGCAGTAGCAGTAATGATACGACTAACCACAACGAGCGGTTGCCCCCATTTCGCGCAGACGCGTCTTTTGTACGATATTGCCAACCCGGTGAATATCCGAGAACGAGAACAAACAGTGCAACCGATCAACTCACCCTTGTCCAACTTATCAGACTACTATTAATAGTACTGCCACTATCGTGGTGGTTCCTTCAACAATTCGCGCAGGGTCGAACGGTGGTGGCAAGGGCGGTGGGAACAAAGGCGGTGGTGGCAAGCTGCTCTGCAACTCCATCGGCTGCCCCGACGGCTTCACTCCGATCGACGACGCCCAGAACACCGTGTGCAATTCCGACCCGTGCGACGTGGACCAGTGCTGCAACCTGTTCTGTAACGCCATCGGCTGCCCCAACGGCCTCATCCCGATCGTCGACGCCGAGAAAACGCTCTGTGATGCCGACCCGTGCGACCCGAAGCAATGCTGCCAAGGCGGTGAGCATACATTGTATTTGAACTTGTTGCGTATTTCCAGGGCAGATCAACAACGAAGAAAGGTTGGGGGTTAAAAGTTGGTTTAATTAATGCACGCGGTGTGCTTGTTTATGTCATCTCGCTGTACAACATATGAGGAAGGGAGGCCTGCTCATCTAGCCGGTTGATCCGTTTCGCAGTACAGCAGGGTATGACGCTGAATGCAACGACCAGCTAGCTGCGCCCTGCATCGATGTTGACTCCCGTCTGTGTGACGATTGGTTGGCGCTCTAACGGAAACTTCTCAACAAATATTCAAGACGCCTATGTAATTGACGGGTTCGCGACCGATAATCAAGCATCGGTCTTTAATCTACGGTGACGTCATCCAGTCTACGGTTGTAACAGGTTTGCTGTCGTGTTACGCCTCTGTAATGCTAAACTATACAAATCTTGAGTACCCGTACGTATGAATCAAGCTCATGTTGCCGGGTGCGAGCCGTATGATCTGCTCGATCTAACACATGGGTTTTTGGTTGGATGTGCACCGTACAGATTCACCCGCACGACATTATTGGTAACAACTACGCCAGGCGATGGAACTATTAGTAGATGGCCTACAGTAGATATCGCTGATATGTCCGAGGTGCGTGGGGTGCTTTTCCATCATGTTTTTGTTCTCGACCCTGCCCTTTCGCACTCCCTATATATATGAGTACAACTGTTTTGGTTTCCATTTATTTGTTTTTTATGTGCTGTTTGTTTGCAGTGAACCGCGGTGGAAACAACGGCAACCCCGACGGCGGCGGTGGTGACAAGCTGCTCTGCAACTCCATCGGCTGCCCCAACGGCTCCGTTCCGATCGACGACGCCCAGAACACGGAGTGCGACAGTGACCCGTGCAAGGCTGACCAGTGCTGCAACCTGTTCTGCAGCGCCATCGGCTGCCCCAACGGCCTCATCCCGATCGAGGACGCCCATCAAACGCTGTGCAATGCCGACCCGTGCGACCCGAAGCAGTGCTGCCAAGACTGTGAGCATACATGTCATTTACGGAAAACGGTTTGTCGTGTACCAGGTACTCGATTGGCGGATGAACGATAACAATCAAAGGAATCGGTTTGAGGGTTTCTTTTTTCGTGGGTGCACCTGGTGTGTGTTCTTATGTCCTCTCGTCTCGCCATTAAATTGCTGGAGGCTCATTTATTTCCTTTGTCGTTAATCTTGTTTCCAGATTTACATTTTAGTCTCTTTTTTTGTTTTTTAAGTACAGTACAACACAGTATCTGGCGCGGAATTCAATGCAGGTCAGGCATGTATGTGCTCTGCGTAGAGACTACAGCAGCAGTAGGTGTGTTGGCAGTTGTGCGCTTGCTCGGTTTCTTTCAGAGGTGCCTGGACGGAGGTTGTCGACGAGTAAATACGCCCACCAGTTCCTTAACAGCCCCGTGCCCGATAAAACTACCGACAAACGACCACGCCGGTCGTACGGCCGATAAGCCATGGCAGTGTAAAACGCAGTAATTGCGGTTTTAAGCAGGGCGAGTCACGCCTCTAGAATGGTAGACTGTACGAAACCCGTTAAAATATATGGACCGGTTCGTCTTCATAGTCATGTCGAAACGATCCCTGTACGTTTTTTTGACGAGAGTGGCTGCACTCATGGATGGGTTTAACCCTTTTAGAACTAACTGCAGAACTGCAGTATCATTTTGGGTACAAAACGCTCAGATTTTTGGTAGTTTGTCCCCTATACGGGACTGCGGCCATGAATGGGCGAAACACGCCCCAACCGACGTACGTTCCCTGGTGCCGCCTAATTTCGCGAGCGCAGCTATCCCATCGCTATTTTGTCCCACGTACGCGCTTTGGCAGCCATGGAAAACGGCTAATCAATCACGGAGTCGAATGTCGTGAACCATTGCGAATTAGGGCTTGACTTACTTGGAGAAACTGACCCTGACATCTCAGTGGATATGCGAATACTTACATTATTATAAAATATTACCTATTCATAATTCGACTCGAAGTCGACGAGGTATCGGCGAAAACGTTTGGTTTACATTTCTGCTAAAAACAGACAAATCGGAAAAATGGGAACGAAACAAAAAAATGAGAACGGACGGTTTTTTTTAGAAAGCAAACCAATTGTGTACAACTCCAGAAAAAAAGTTGACAGTCCTGTGGGGCTGTACAGCAGCCTTCGAATGAGCTGTCGCTCAGGCTGGAAGTCCTCGGCATCGCCGCGGTAGCGAGCATCTGAAGAAAGCACAGTAGAGCCAGCGTATATCGCTTTTTGCGCCCACCCGAAGGCACGAGATGGAGCATGACCGTTCTGACGAGTTCCTCTGAGGGCTGGCCAAGGGGTTTCGCAGGACCATTTTGGTTACCTGATACACCACATGGTTCTGGAGATACGGCTTGGTTCTCATTTTAGGCTTCGTTCCCATTTTTCCGATTTGTCTGTTTAAATTCAGAAATAAAATCGTGCAGACCTTAATGGGGGCATTGCCCAATTCGTTGCCCGTAACGAGATAATATGGCCAAAGCCAAACTGCCATGCTTGAATCAAACGTAACAATAAAAATGTGATCACGGCGGTGCAGCGTTCAATTTTGCGATTTTCGTCCTGAAATTTCAGCACCGTGTTTGTGACGCCCGTGCAAAATTAAGTCGTTCCTGTTTCTCATGTCCAACTGGTCAGATTGACCGCTGCATGGCCGACCTACTGGATCGATGGGATCTTGGCCGGCCCAACCCGTAGTTTCACACACGTTGATCTCCGCTTGATGGATTATATATCAAGGTTTTAAGAGCAGAAACTAACCATGGTCTGCAGTAGATCATGTCGCCGGGCGCGAGCCGAACGATCTGCTTGATATTCATAGCACATGGTTACTGGGTTGGACATGTACTGTGCAGATCCCGCACAACATCTCACAACGACAGCTGGCGGAGCTATAAACGGGGGACCCTAGTAAATAGGACCATATATGTGGTAAAAAAAAAAGGTAAATATGTAGGTTTTTGTGTGTACCGTAGGTCCTGTTTACTATGATGCCCCGTTATAGATACCCTACAGAGTAGACGTCGGTCTGTCCCGGGGTGTTTTCCCGTCGATTCTCCGTTACTGCTGTATCTCACGCCCTGTGTACACTGTTTTGGTTTCCGTCTGTTTTGTGCCTATATTTTTCGCAGTGAACCGCGGTGGAAACAACGGCAACCCCGACGGCGGCGGTGGTGGCAAGCTGCTCTGCAACTCCATCGGCTGCCCCAACGGCTCCGTTCCGATCGACGACGCCCAGAACACGGAGTGCGACAGTGACCCGTGCGAGGCTGACCAGTGCTGCAACCTGTTCTGCAACGCCATCGGCTGCCCCAACGGCTTCATCCCGATCGACGACGCCCATACAACGCTGTGCAATGCCGACCCGTGCGACCCAAAGCAGTGCTGCCAAGACTGTGAGCATACAATCATTTACGGGTAACGGTTTGTCGTGTACTTGATTGGCGGATGAACGATAACAATTAAAGGAATCGGTTTGAGGGTTTCTTTTTTCGTGGGTGCACCTGGTGTGTGTTCTTATGTCCTCTCGTCTCGCCATTAAATTAAATTTTGCTGGAGGCCCTTTTATTTCCTTTGTTGTTAATCTTGTTTCCAGATTTACATTTTTGTCTCTTTTTTAGTTTTTCAAGTACAGTACAACACTGTATCTGGCGCGGAATTCAATGCAGGTAAGGTATGTGCTCTGCGTAGATCGTGACTAAAGCAGTAGTAGGTGTGTTGACAGTTGTTTAAGCCCTGGACGGAGGTTGTCGATGTGTAAATACGCCCACCAGTTTCATAACAGCCCCGTGCCCGATAAAACTACCGACAAACGACCACGCCGGTCGTACGGACGACAAGCCATGGCAGTGTAAAACGCAGTAATTGCGGTTTTAAGCAGGGCGAGTCACGCCTCTAGGGTGGTAGACTGCACGACACCCGTTAAAATATATGGACAGATTCGTCTTCATAGTCATGTCGAAACGATCCCTGTACGTTTTTTTGACGAGAGTGGCTGCACTCATGGATGGGTTTTAACCCTTTTAGAACTGCAGAACTGCAGTATCATTTTGGGTACAAAACGCTCAGATTTTTGGTAGTTTGTCCCCTATACGGGACTGCGGCCATGAATGGGCGAAACACGCCCCAACCGACGTACCCTGGTGCCGCCTAATTTCGCGAGCGCAGCTATCCTATCGCTATTTTGTCCCACGTACGCGCTTTGGCAGCCATGGAAAACGACTAATCAATCACGGAATCGTATCTCGTGTAACCATTGCGAATTAGGACTTGACTTGGAGGAACTGACCCTGACATCTCAGTGGATGTGCGAAAACTTTCAGTATAAAATATTACCTATTTATAATTCGACTCGAAGTCGACGAGGTATCGGCGAAAAGGTTTACACTTCTGCTAAATTCAGAAATAAAATCGTGCAGACCTTAATGGGGGCATTGCCCAATTCGTTGCCCGTAACGAGATATATGGCCAAAACCAATCTGCCATGCTTGAATCAAATGTAACAATAAAAATGTGATCACGGCGGTGCAGCGCTTTATTTTGCGATTTTCGTCCTGAAATTTCAGCACCGTGTTTGTGACGCCCGTGCAAAATTAAGTCGTTCCTGTTTTTCATGTCCAACTGGTCAGATTGACCGCTGCATGGCCGACCTACTGGATCGATGGGATCTTGGCCGGCCCAACCCGTAGTTTCACGCACGTTGATCTCCGCTTGATGGATTATATATCAAGGTTTTAAGAGCAGAAACTAACCATGGTCTGCAGTGGATCATGTCGCCGGGCGCGAGCCGAACGATCTGCTTGATATACATAGCACTCACACACGTTGATCTCCGCTTGATGGATTATATATTTAAGCCGGTCGCCCCGGTGGTTCAAGTGGTTAACCTCGAATTCTACTTGTTTGAGTCCTGGGTTCGAGCCCTAGGAGGGTCGGACTTTCACTTTATTTGCAAAAATAAAAAAAAGGGATTCAATTGTTGAGAGCGCCTTGCAGCGTGGGTAGGCACAATTCGATGCGAGTCGACGAGGGAAGAAAAGGCTGAAATCTTCTCGCGATAAAAATGAAGGCACGTACCGTAGCGGGAAGGGGGGAGAAGAGCCTGCTATGTGACCCCGGATCTGAGTTACGAGTTGGAAGGAGAGAGAGAAGAAGATGTGCGAAGATAATGAATGGGATGGAAAAAAAAATAAAATATATATATCAAGGTTTTAAGAGCAGAAACTAACTATGGTCTGCAGTAGATCATGTCGCCGGGCGCGAGCCGAACGATCTGCTTGATATATATAGCACTCACACACGTTGATCTCCGCTTGATTGATTATATATCAAGGTTTTAAGAGCAGAAACTATGGTCTGCAGTAGATCATGTCGCCGGGCGCGAGCCGAACGATCTGCTTGATATACATAGCACTCACACACGTTAATCTCCGCTTGATGGATTATATATCAAGGCTTTAAGGGCAGAAACTAACCATGGTCTGCAGTAGATCATGTCGCCGGGCGCGAGCCGAACGATCTGCTTGATATACATAGCACATGGTTACTGGGTTGGACATGTACTGTGCAGATCCCGCACAACATCTCACAACGACAGCTGGCGGAGCTATAAACGGGGGACCCTAGTAAACAGGACCACTGTTTTGGTTTCCGTCTGTTTTATGCCTTTTTCTGTGCAGTGAACAGCGGTGGAAACAACGGCAACCCCGACGGCGGCGGTGGTGGCAAGCTGCTCTGCAACTCCATCGGCTGCCCCAACGGCTCCGTTCCGATCGACGGCGCCCAGAACACGGAGTGCGATAGTGACCCGTGCGAGGCTGACCAGTGCTGCAACCTGTTCTGCAGCGCCATCGGCTGCCCCAACGGCCTCATCCCGATCGAGGACGCCCAGACCACGCTGTGCAATGCCGACCCGTGCGACCCGAAGCAGTGCTGCCAAGACTGTGAGCATACAATCATTTACGGGTAACGGTTTGTCGTGTACTTGGTTGGCGGATGAACGATAACAATCAAAGGCTGGGAGGTTTTGAGTTGTGTGTGCACCTGGTGTGTGTTGTTATGTCCTCTCATCTCGCCATGAAATTGCTGGAGGCTCATTTATTTCGTTTGTTGTTAATCTTGTTTCCAGGTTTTCAGTGTTGTGTTTTTTTTATATCTGTTTAAGTACAGTACAGCGCAGTATCTGACGCGGAAATCAACGCAGGTCAGGCACGTACGTGCTCTTCGTAGATCGTGACTGCAGCACTGCATGAGGTGCGTTGACAGTTGGTTTGGCACTCAACGGACGTCTTATCAACGGGTATTGTGAAGTTCTTAGTCCGTTTGGCTAAAGGTAGTGGGTAACCAATCGCCCACCCAATCTAAGCGTCATAACACTCTCCCCACCTGGAACGGGCTAGATTTAACGGGTCGACGCGCCACCATACGCGGTTCCAATTTCTGGGGATCCAGAAGCGTTTTTCATATTCCTGACATGAGGAAACTCACTTTTCTTTAAAAAGTGATTTCATGGTGGACGTGAGATTCGAACTCACGACCAACGACCTATGTCCTGCCGTCGACGCCATTTGTGAAGGTCATAGTCCGTTGGGCTAGAGGTAAAAGGTTAACCAATCGCCCACCCAATCCAATCCTCATTTCAGTATGAGGAAAGATGCCTGTATATGTTTGGACATCCCCGTGACCGATGAACGACCACACCGGACGCGGGCGCGTACGGCCGACAAAGTCATGCCAGTGTAAAACGCAGGAATTGCGGTTAGAAGCAGGGCGAGTCACGCCTCTATAAATGATAGGCTGTACGACTCTGGGATGAAATATATACAGTATAATGACCGATTCGTCTTCCTTAACTAACGACGAAGTAACCCCTTTAGTTAATAGTGGCAGCACTCATGGAAGGGTCTTGACCCTTTTAGAACTTTTGTCTCATTTATTTTGAGAACGAACCAGTCAAAAGTAAAGCGTATTTGTCCCCTATACGGGACTGCGGTCCTAGAAGGGCGAGAACACGCCCCAACCGATGTACCCTGGTGCCGCCCAATTTCGCGAGAGCAGCAGTTCCATTCCTTGTTTTTTTGTTCCGCGTAATTTCACACAGATCGTTGATCCCCACTTGATGGATGGTCCACCTAATACTTCAGGGCAGAGATATCCCTCTTTCGATCAGCAGTTGCCGGGCGCGAGCCGTTCGCTCTGCTTGATCTGGCGCATGGTTCCTTGCGCACTGTAAACTGTTTTGGTTTCCATTTTTTCTTTAATTTTTGCTGGGTTGTTTTCGCAGTGAATGGCGACGGAAACAACGGCAACCCCGACGGCGGCGGGGGTGGCAAGCTGCTCTGCAACTCCATCGGCTGCCCCAACGGCTCCGTTCCGATCGACGACGCCCAGAACACGGAGTGCGACAGTGACCCGTGCGAGGCTGACCAGTGCTGCAACCTCTTCTGCAACGCCATCGGCTGCCCCAACGGCTTCATCCCGATCGACGACGCCCAGACCACGCTGTGTGACGCCGACCCGTGCGACCCAAAGCAGTGCTGCCAAGACGGTGGGCATACATGTCATTTACGGTTAACGGTTTGTCGTGTACTTGATTGGTGGATGAACGATAACAATCAAAGGCTGGGAGGTTTTGAGTTGTGTGTGCACCTGGTGCGTGTTCTTATGTCCTCTCATCTCGCCATGGAATTGCGAGAGGCTCATCTTTTTCGTTTGTTGTTAATCTTGTTTCCAGGTTTTCATTTTTGTGGTTTTTAGTTCAATTGTTTCAGTACAGTACAGCACAGTATCTGACGCGGAAACCAATGCAGGTCAGGCACGTGCCCTTCGTAGATCGTAACTACAGTAACTGTAGCTGGTGTGTTGACAGTTGGTTCGGCACTCAACGGACGTTATCAACGGGTAAAATGCCCGCTTATGTTTTGACATCTCCGTGACCGATGAACGACCACACCGGACGCGGGCGCGTACGGCCGACAAGTCATGCCAGTGTAAAACGCAGGAATTGCGGTTATAAGCTGGGCGAGTCACGCCTATATGACAGCTAAACTGTTCGACTCCGGGATGAAGTATGGACCGATTCGTCTTCATACTAACGTCGAAACGATCCCTTTTTTTAAGAGTGGTAGCACTTAACTGCAGTCTCATTGTGGGAGCAAACCACTTAACGTCAAGTATATTTGTCCCCTGCACAGGACTGCAATCTTACGAGGTCGAAACACACCACAACCTACGTGCCCTGCTGCCGCCCAATTTCGCGAGCCGTAAGCTCTGCTTGATCTGGCACATGATTCCCTGCGCACCGTTGTTGTCTCCATTTGTTCGTTTTGTTTTTGCAGGGAATGACGGTGGGAACAACGGCAACCCCGACGGCGGCGGTGGTGGCAAGCTCCTCTGCAACTCCATCGGCTGCCCCAACGGCTCAGTTCCGATCGACGACGCCCGGAACACGGAGTGCGATAGTGACCCGTGCAAGGCTGACCAGTGCTGCAACCTGTTCTGCAACGCCATCGGCTGCCCCAACGGCCTTTTCCCGATCGACGACGCCCAGACCACGCTGTGTGACGCCGACCCGTGCGACCCTAAGCAGTGCTGCCAAGACGGTGAGCATCCACATCGATACATGGAAGTGTTTTAGCGATCAACCAAACGGCGGCACATCTTCGACAAACCACGATCCAGGTTCTCCAGTCCTAACGCTGCCGTTATGCGACTTTATGCGAGGTCTGAAACGGATGCAACCCCTGCAGACTATGCGGCTTAAACCCCACAACACGGCCTCACCCTTCCGGACTGGTGTTGCATATCTGCCCTGGAAGATGTGTGTTTTGTGTATGTTTGAAAACATGCAATATCAGGATAAACATAAAATGGTTTAAAAACGTGGAGTTGATAAATTGACGGCAAACGTTCGGGTAAAAATTATAAGTTGTTTTTGAAACGATGTGGTTGGTTCAAGGGTGTCCCCGTCGAGGGAAGGCTACCCCCAGCGTGGAACTCCCTGATAAGGAGTACGAGGACAAGCCGCGCTGCGTGGCGTTGTCCCCGAAGCGGAACTGCAGCCAAAAAAGGGTCATGGCAACATGTAGCGGCAAAACCATAAGAGATATTGGTTGTATTTGTCGGACCGAAGGGGATAACCTTCTGGATCACAGTACACAACGTCAGCGCTGACACCTAGGTAGTCCCAAAACAAAGGTGCGTGAGATGGCGGGGAAAACGTACATCGCAGCTAAACTTTGGTTTGCGAAAGTACGTTCTTTGCTGTTTCCCATTCCCCGAAAAAAACACCGAGATAAAGTTCCGGAGGTATATTCTTGAAAACAGGGGAAAGCCTCCACGAAATTAGGAATTTAACGAAATGTACCGTACATTTTTTCTCTCTCCCTTTGGCCAATGAACACCGAGCCTCTTTCCTCCACGCACCTGCTTGCTACGATAACAGCTAGTAGCACAGAGGCTCGAGATGTGTAGCTGGCGTGTAACGCGGATGAGCGGCAGTGGATTGTGCCAACGGCCCGCCGGCGGCACGCTGCTACGGTACGCTCCCGCCCGCCTGGTGTCGCAGTCGCCCCGGACATACTCGTGCTCCTGCTCGTGCTCGTGCTCGTACCGCCTTGCGTGAGAGCATCGCAGCTCGTGTATCATTTCAACTCCACCTTACTGCAGCAGCAGCAGCAGCAGCAGCAGCAATCGACAAATGGAAGCTGGTGCTCGCGCCGGTGCTGATGCTGTTTTTTGTTCGTTGCACAGGCTGCTGCTGCCCCTAGCTAAGGCTAGCGTCAACTAGCTGCCGCCTTTGCTGTCCTGCTGCTTGTGGTCGTGGGATGACGGTAGCGGCGCCGCGGTCAACTCTGCCGCCGACACCGCCGCTGGGCTTTCGTTGCTGCTCGCACGCTTTTGGTTTTTCTCTCCGCGTTGCCGAAATATCCCCACTTCCATCACCGAATTCGGAGGCGTCACCTGAAGGATGTGGTTTACCTCGTCCGCCGCCGCCCCTGTCTTCGGAAATTCTTAACATGGACAGGGAGTAAAGTGTAGTTTTCTCACAAATTCCAGTCAAGTGCACCCCTGCGCAGCCTTATATTTCCCTCCCCTCCCTCCCCCTCATATTCTCGCCCCACCCTTCGACTTTCACAGCTGATGACGGTGGCAACGGCGGTGACGGTGGTGGTAGTGCTGGTGGTGGTGGTGGTGACAAGTACTGCGACTCCTTCAGCTGCTTCGACTACGGGTTCCTCCCGATCGACGACGCCGGAAACACACGTTGCACGGACAACGAGTGCGGGGGAGAACAGTGCTGCAACCTCACCTGCGCTAACGTCTCGTGCGCTTCCAGTGCTGGTGTCCTCGTGGACGACCCCGAGGCGTACGAATGTGACTTCACGACTGGATGCGATATCACCCTGTGCTGCGTTGACGGTGAGTCTCGCAGGCAACACGTACTTGTAGCTCAGACTATGCAAGAGAATACTGTCAACCAACTTCTTCGGTCTACATGGAAGAGGCCTAGATGTGCCACCGTATTTCATGGCCACTTCAGCATTTCGTACATGTATACGATTGATTCTTGTTCGCGCGCCCTGTGACAGGGACCTCCCGTTTCCTCGACACACGTTGGCGGTTACACCGTCACGTCGTCACTCTGGAGTTGTAATCATCAGAACGCTTGCCTCATCGGTCAGCCCCCACTGGCTGGCCTGTATTTCACCGTCTCACTTCCCACGGCTGTTCGGCTTCCCACCGACTTCCCACTACCTTCGACCGCGTCCCCACCCACCGATGTTCATGACATCACCATCAATCTCTCACGCTTGTATCCGTCGCCGCAGACACTGACGGAGGTAGTGGTAGTGCTGGTGGTGGTGGTGACAAGTACTGCGACTCCTTCAGCTGCCTCGACTACGGGTTCCTCCCGATCGACGACGCCGGAAACACACGTTGCACGGACAACGAGTGCGGGGGAGAACAGTGCTGCAACCTCACCTGCGCTAACGTCTCGTGCGCTTCCAGTGCTGGTGTCCTCGTGGACGACCCCGAGGCGTACGAATGTGACTTCACGACTGGATGCGATATCACCCTGTGCTGCGTTGACGGTGAGTCTCGCAGGCAACACGTACTGGTAGTTTAGACTATTTTCGAACGTGGGACAGCTTCAGATTAGGGTTCGTCAGATTATGCATCGCGGGCTCAACCTCTTGTTAGCTACACCTCCGGAGAAGTGGAGGTTTGACCTGGAGTACTACCCGAAGAAAGTCTAGATCATCCCTCAAAGTGTGTTTCTAAATAAATGCCTCTGTTTAATCGGCCAAACACGAATCTAAATGTTAAAACCCCGAATCGAATCAGCGTCACCTGTAGTTGCGAAATGTACTTTGACCCTTGCCTTGGATATGCAAGAAACAGTTAACTTGCTAATAATACCAGCCTGTGATCGAAAAACAAAAGTATATTCCGACTGCCACAAGGTAGGTACAAAAAGCACCTTAAATGTACGGCCGGATAATACTTGTCTTTACTATTTCGCTGACTTTCCATTTTCGTATCACCCTTTTTTGGTTCCCCACACCCGTTATGTTTCTCGCCATTCGCAGTGTAACCAATGGGTAAATACACACCCCGAACCGACGGCAAGAACATCAGCAACTAACTACGCGCAGCGCGCACCACGGCCTCCCGTGTCTTCCGCACCTCCTCGCAATCCCGCCCGAGGCTTCGGCTTTAGGCGTTCTATGTGAAAAAAAGCACGCGAACGACATGGGTGCGGTGAGATGTTTTCTCTCCCATCAAAAGACAAGTGCGCTTTCGCGTTTTGACACTTCTCCCCCCCCCCCCCCCCTTCCCCTTCACCCCGCGGAGATTGCCGGTACTAGTATTTAGGATTTTTTCACGTGTAGTTCCCGTAAGACACCCGCTAGAAAACAATATACCCCGGTCCTTTCTTTTTGCGCCGTGTGACATACCGAAATCCGTCTCCACCTCATGGTCTCCTCTTCTTGAGTTAGGCAGTGACGTGGCGGAGGGGAAGGCGGTCTGATAGGGATGATGGGTATAGATGTCGGAAACCTTGAAGTTCCGTCGCCTCGTGGTATGCCGGAGGTGCGAGTGACCACTTCGTGTGTGGCCGAAGATTGTGTGTGTGAGCAGGTTTTCGCCGGTCAATAGATGAGTTGACGTGGATTGATGTGATGAGCCGATGGGTGCATGCGATATGCGCCCGTTCATCAAACTGTTGTTTTTGTCTGTAGGGAGCTACATGTCTTTTAGGAGGGGGGAAAATAGGAGGACAGTTGTGTCGATCGGGGAAAATATTGAGTGGGCGTTTGGGTGCGGACAAAGGTTGATCCCGGGTAAGGTTTAGTTACGGTCGAGTATCATCGGCGAAGGCTGGCCGAGTATCACACCGGGGGGGGGCTGGCTTTTGTGGGCGGCTACCCTAGTATCGTGATCGGATTTGGTAGGGAGATGCGACTGGGGCGTGTAATAGTCTAGAATATCAAGGCGCGAAAAGGGAAGAGCCCCCTTCCATTCGGAAGGGGTGAGACAACCACCAGTAGATACTGCTGTAGTAGATGCGAGCGAGTGCTGTACTCGCGAGGTGATAAGCTCATACGCCGACCCCGCTGGTTTGACTTGCCTTAGCGGGCAAGGCGGCGCCACAAAGGCGTGTAAAGTATAGCGTATAAATTTGTTACCAGATACGATAGCATACACTAACTGTACCAGGTATCACTAGGCATGAATACGCGCATCGTCGGAATGACGGCACGGGTGCAACAGCAGCAGTAGCCCCTCCTACTGGTGGTATCGGTACCTGACCACTGTCTTTGGAGATTGCTTTGTTTGGAGAGAGGGGCTGCTCACGCTCACGAAAGGGGATCCGCGGCACAATGATGTCGTTTAAATCATGTTCCAAATGCATGCTGTGTGCAAATATATCTGGAAGGCGTTGGTTGGTTCGCGTTTTGCGACCACAGACTGCATACGGTCACCGCTTTGCTCGTGGAGGAGTTTTGCCCACGCAAACCTCACCCTATCGATATGTTTTTACTGCCCTGTGTTCCTGGTGGAAACTTGCTGCGAGCACGGGTGAAAAGAGTACCAAAAGCGCAATTTTGGAAAAATACGCTCTTCCAAGGGGATGCACCGTGGTCGGAAATATCGTCATACCAGGTAGGTATCTTTTTTCACGTTCAGCAGGTTGTGGAAGAGCCTGGTGCATCACACAACCAAAAACTGGAAATGTATGTACAGTAGGATGTACAATAGTATCTGGCGAGTTTCCGAGGAGCTCTTGAAACGGGTACCCATTTGCGATGTAAGTTTGATGAAAAATTCAACATGAGCTTTGAGACTAAGACTTGCCAGGTAATTATACTAATATCACATGACATGTCAATGTGGTAAACTTATGGTATCTAGAACAGATTCATGAAAATATATGTATGTCTTGTCCAATGAGGGTCACTCTATGGTCACCTACGGGGAACATTTTTTCCGAACCGGCTACGCCCAATCGCTCGCCCGAGGCTACGCCCAATCGCTCGCCCGAGGCTACGCCCAATCTCCCGCCCGAGGTTGCGCCCATGGCATGCCGCACGCATCAAGTCGAAGCCCTCGCGGAGGCCATCAACACGGTCCGAACCACAACTCATCAGGTGCCCTGTGTATGAAGTTATCAGAGTTGACTCTCAACATCCCAACCGGGGGGACGACAATAGCTCGCCCCAGGCCAGCGTAAAAATTGCGGTCAACCTTAGTGCGGCTGCCGCACTAATCGCTCGCCCGAGGCCAGCAGAAAACCTCTTCGTCAATATACTTTCAAGTGGATATACAGAGTGTTTTGGGGTTCAGGATGTCCGATTAGATCAAGACCCCGGAGGCCGAAGCTAACGCGAGTACTTCTGCACGAGAGGCTCATGCTCCTTTAATTGCTGCGCAAGCACAAGCGGAGGTAAATGCTCATGCTGCTGTAGCTGCTATGTAAGCGGGGATCGACACACGCCGCGTAAACAGTTGTTCTAAAAAATGAGCAACCCGCGTACTACGCCTCGTCTATACCCCATTTTTTATTAGTTTTTCAAGTTGTTCGATAACCCGTTCGCGTGTACTCTTAATAAATTCCTTATTAACCCTGTTAGTACAACAGTCACGTTTTAAGGATTAATTTCTAGAAAATTGACTGGTTACAGGGTCCAATAACTCTTGAGTGGATGAACACCTCGGTAAACATGAAAACGAACAAAGAATAATACACATGATAAACGAAGCACATCAACACCTAAGATAAAAACGTGAGGTCCGTGCACGTACATACCAGGTACATTTGGTACGCTGTACGAGCCACCATAAAAACCGAGAAGATCGTATTCTACCCATAAGAAAAAGACAAGATGAAAGAAACAACTCGACGTCGAAAAGTCGAAATCGAAATCGAAATCGAAATCGAAATCGAAATCGAAATCGAAATCGAAATCGAAATCGAAATCGAAAAAATAATAAAACAAGGGAAGAGAGTGAAAATTTCAATTCAACCAAGAAAGCGAGAATGCACTAAAGGAAACACAGAAGAGGAAGCCCAAAGTTTCGCAGATTGCAGGCTCGCAAGCTACGGGAGATATGTAGAGCTTTGCTATGTTGACCTGTCGACGACTCTGATGGCATGATGACTCCCATAGTATGCATGCATCGTCCCACCTTGTGACGAGGTTGATTCTAGTAAACCCTCCCCCCGAAACAGCTCGTTCCCCCCCCCCCCCCCCCGCCAACTGCCGACACATCGATCTTCTTGGCTTCTGTGGCGGATTGTACAGCGTATCGCATGTACCTGATACGTACGTGTGCGGGCACCACTTCTTATTTTTGTATGAAATGAGGTAGATGCGCTCCAGTTATCATGTGTGTATTCCTTCCACCCCGGAGTTATTGGACCCTGTCCTGCGGCCACGGACTGCATTTTATTGTGGCGATAAGTTAATGTGACAACAACAACAGCTATAGCGTGGGCAAAGGAAACGTTCCTGTCTCTTTTGTGCATTATATATACCCCGTTGTTTGATTATTTTGTGCTTCCGAAAGGAGCTGGCTTCTTTCAATTCATGCGCAGGCGGGATGGGTTCTACTGAACCGACAGCAGTCCCGCGCTGGGCATTTTGAGGGGTTTACGACCGCACACTCGCCCCCCCGACGCTACTACACCGACCACCAACCGCTCCCATAAAATTATGTGCATCTTCTTCTCCCCTCTGCTTCGTTCTCTTTTTGCCATCAGCAAGCACCGCGAGGCGGTGTAGAACAGAGACCACAAGGAATGCGGTATTCACAATCGCTCATCGTACAAACCCGACTAGCTACTGTAGAGCGTCACGTTCTGGGTGCCGTCCGATCTTCCACACCACAGGGGCCGAGGCTCAAGTCGATGATAACGGAAGCGTTTAAAGCCGCGGGTACGTTGTTAAATGAAGGTCGTCCAAGTCCTGAAGCATTTCAGGCCATCATCAGGGCTCTCAGTCGTAGTCTGAGCCGAGCTACACCGGCGGCAGTCATGCAAGCGCTGCAAAACTTGGTGGTGCCGGTCGGAACACCGTTCAGTAGTTATTTGTCTGAACTCCGGATTTTAGTCGCGAACGCACGGTGTGTGGGACATGTCTCTCCCGAGGATGGTACAACGCAAATTGCCATTAAAACTGGGGTAGATGGTCAGTTCCCGAGTCTGAGTGCTTTAATTTTTGCTGGGCGAAATACTCGTTCGTTGCCTTTTGACAGTGTTGACGATTTGATGGGTTCTCTTGAGGACCTCTCGTTGAATCAGACACGAGCAACAGCTTCTGTACGGTTAGCTGGAGGTACTATGACGACGCGCTCAAAGTCGTATAACCAGGCTTTCAGGAGCCAGCAATTTGGTGGGGGTAATGTCTGTAGAAGTAGATGTGGATCCGTTCGAGGATGAAGCGGAAGAATTTGGGAAGGTTTATGAGATAATGCTTTGTCAGGGTGGTTTTGGACGCAATGAAAATGATCCTCCATTTATTTTCTGTTTTTTTCAACTCTCGAGAAGAGAGACATGCTGCCCGCCGTGCTTACGGTAATTTATGTCTCAACTTTGGCGAGGAAAATCACTTCGCCAGAGAATGCCCGTCCAAATTTATCAATCGCTCTTGAATGCTTCACCCTGATGATGGTGTTGCTGACGGCACCCCGCAAGAAGCAAGGGCACGTTGGCACCGTTGGCAGAAACGACTCTTTCAATGGGCACAGGCGAGAGGCGCTCGTAATCGCGAACGTACAGGATGAAGACACAACGGTAGGTTGGCCCCCTGTCCGGTAGCACTTCGGCCGTGTTTGTCTTCGTCCGCACCTACCCCTGTCACCACAGGTGCAGCGCCTCCGGAGTTTAAGTTCCACGGTGACGGACCAGTGGCGCATGGGGTAAATAGTTCGGCCGAATCTGCCTTGCATGTGGCAGATAGAAGCCAAGAGACAGGATGCAATCTGTCTGAGAACGGTAAGAGAGGTGTTACACATATATATTAGTCATCTTCCTGGTAGAAAAGGAAGTAATTGCCCCGTTTCACCGTCGCATGCTACTGCTGTGGTAACACCTCTTTGCACACGTCCCGTTGTTAGCCAAGCAGCAGCGAGATCTGACCGTCCGGGCCGCGTAGATTTTCGGAATAGGCCCCCGGTTGCTATGCGCGTTCGAAGCGGCCCAGTCACGCCGAGTGTATCAGTAGACAGTCATACCGAATCCGAGTCAATGTCCGTTACTGTAGGGGATAGGAGCGTTCCCCCTTCGATTGATCTACCGAAGAATTTGACAACCCCCAACAAGGAAAGGTGCGCTCGGGGTGTTCTAGGAAAGAAATTAAGAAGAAAAATATAGTTTGGTGTTACCCCGGTTTAGGTACCCCGAGTACTTGTACCAACCAGTCCCGAGAGGCTGTAGTCGCGCGTCTTTTTTAGGCAGCTGCGGCAGAGCAGCAATGCTCAATCAGGGTGTCCGTACGCGGAGGCAGGCGCCACCACAGGCCACACTACGGCACAGTCTATTGCGCCGGTAGGAGGCTGGATTCGACGACGAGGGAGGAGGGAGACTGAGCGTCGACGTGCGGGGAAGAGACGGATTGACCTCCCCCTGCGCGAGAATTTTTATTTTTCAGATCAGAACCGCAAGTACGAGGAGCATTTTGTTTTTCAGGATGTCATATGACGGAGAAAGGAAATCGACTGGAAGGGAATGGCAACGAGTGCACGCGCAAAGGAGCGGGTGTATTGGGCCAAGGCGACGAGGCGGCCATGAAGAGCGGCAGGAAGACGGTGCACGGAGATCCATGATCTGCGCGCACACCATCATCACGAGAGAAGCGGTCATAGTTTGTTTTTTCCTGGTATTGTTTTTCACGAGGCAGAATAGTATCTACCGGTACTTGTTATTAACGTCGTCACTGCTGGTCTTTGTAGTTTAACGAGTTGTATACCCTTCATGGGGAATAACCTACGCAACTATCAGGGACGTGGTATCATAACTGTGCTGCACCTTTTTGTGTCGGACAATCCAGGAAGAGATAGCGATCGTTGATATTCGTGTGGTAGTAAGGTTCGATTGCTCCTTTTTTCACTGCATACCCGCGAGTCTTCACTCTGACAGCACTCCAGATAGCAGGCAGGTGTGTTCTTCTTTCGTTTTCACGACTACCGTGCGTTTCGTGCGGTGCAGGCAGCACTTCAGACAGCATCCGCTGTAGTCAGCAGCCACGAGTTGGTTAGTGGTGGGAACGGGGGTACTCTATGTTATAGTTGAGAGGATATACCCGTGGCCATGTTAGTCCAGTTTGCACATTAGTTTTAGCTCGTGTGCGCTTTCTTCGTCTCGTGTATTTTGAGGCAGCCGAATTTTCGTTTTTTTTCGTTTTTCGGATCTTCCTAGGGCTCCAGCACCTTTTGTGTGACCACGGACTCCTGTGTCAGAGAGTTAATGTGAGAACAACAACAACAACAACAACAACAAGTAAAAAGTAGACCTGTAGGAGTCGATGATGTTTTTAACCTTGGTACTCGACGGAGGAGTGGTCGTGTCCCAAAAGTTATAGCGTTGAGAAATATAGTAGAAAAACAACCTGAGTTAAAACTAAACGAACGTTCCGCGGTACAGTACTGTTAATGCATCTAACAGAAACTCAGTTGTTTTGAATGCTACAGAGCATTCCGTGCGAGATAAGGATTCTAGTAGGAACGAAGATGGTATTTTTTCAGACTCCACCGGAAACGATAGCATTTATGCATTAAATCCGTCTGATGGGAAAGGTTCTGACGTACCTGGTCCGTTGTTTCCCCCGGTTCGCGTGTCACTGCAACGAGGAGAACGTGCTGATTATTTATCGGAATTTTCACGAATTGTTGTAGGTGGAGACGTGAAATTGGACCGGAATCGTCATACGGCTGATGTATGTGCAGCTACAAATATGTATGCGGGTGCCAAAACTTTAAGGACTCAAGCAAGTAAAGCACTTTTGGATACAGGGAGCCCAGCGTCCTTCATTCAATTCAAGAAAAGGTGTGGAAAGGAATGCTTGCTTGTAGTGCAGCTTCAGAGGATGGTCTATCATCCACGGGTCAGAAAAGATGGGGTGGTTTTCATGGCGTTCCGTTAGTTACCTCCCACCATGTTTGTCCGTTTAAACATGCACTTTAGTGACAGCATGCGAGTAGGGAGTGGGCTAGAAAATTGTCCGACTGTGTGTTTGGTTGTCTACGCGCACGTCGTACCGGATACAGCAATGTCAACGGCGGTTTTACTCGGCCGGGATAGTTGGTCAGAATTGCCTGTTCGAAAATACCGAGATGTAAGCGAAACCGAAACAGTAGTTACTTTTTTTGTTGAACCTGACGAAGTCTCAACAACTAGTAACCAACGTTTTACCCAGTCAGTGGGTAAATAACGCAGTCGGCATGATCGAAAGCAAGGGTAATGACCGAGTAGTTGTGCGTGTTGCCAGTCATAGTTATCGTCTACCAAATGCTATGTCCTGGTGAAACGTATGTCTTACCAATGCTGATCGTAGCTCTGCCATTGAAGGTGCATATTATATTCGTTTTGGATCGGAATGGTTTCCCCAAGAAGCTATATAGGAGAGGCTGGCACCTCTGAAAATCCCATAACACGTTTGCACACCGATAATTTTTGGGTACAAAGGCGTATGAAATTAGGAGTAGGAGGTAGCAAGTTAGTGCCGAGCAATTCGAAAAACGCAGAAATAAATACATTCGAAACGCCAGCATTAATAATACTGTAGAGAGTGAGGAAATTCCAGAAATTTCAACGGATGACCCGCCAATAGCAGTGTTATCAAGTTTAAATCCTTTACAACAACGAGAAGCGTTCTTTCGGCTATGGAAAAAGGTTCCTGCACACCTGCGAGCGATTCATTTTGATTTCGAAGAGAGTCTTTGGACCGCAAGTGACATTGACAATCTGGGAAATTTACTCTGCAAGTATTCACACCGTTTTTCAAAACATAGCACTGATCTGGGTCAAGTCACTGTTGATCCTTTCCGCATTATTCTTAGGAAAGATGCGCAGCCGGTTAAGCAGCGACCATACCGTCATTCCCCAATTTTAGCGGCAAACGTTCAAATCGAAATCGACAAACTGGTTTTAGCTGGAATTTTGCTCCGTTCGTATTCAAATTGGCCGAGCCCTTTGGTAGTGATAGCTAAATAAAGCTGATGGTTGTATCCGGTTAACTCGCAATGAGAAGAGACTGAACGCACAGTCTATTATACCGGTTATGCCATTACCGACTCTCAATGATTTGTTGTCTGATTTGGGAGGAGGAGCGAATGGTTTCAGTACGATGGATTTGGTTAGCGTTTTTTTTCAGTGCTCTATACATGAAGACTATATTCCACTGACAGCGGTTTGTACCCAAGCAGGTAATTATGAGTGGCCTGTAATGCCGATGGGTTTAGCTTCTAGTCCGGGATGGTTCCAGTCTATAATGTTACGAGTTTGTGATGGGTTGCAGCGTGTAAGACTTTTTATCGATGATATTGTATGCTTTTCGACGAATGGGGCAGAACACGTATGTATGTGACCTGGACAAATTTTTCGATAGGCTTACAAAATTCTATTTGAAACTAGCACCGAAGAAAGCGTATTTTAAGGGTACGAGTCATCAAGTTTTTAGGTCACCGTGTGACAGCGAAAGGAGTAGAACCGGATCCACAGAAAGTAGAGGCTATGACCAAGTTGCCAATGCCTGCAAACGTTAGTCAGTTACGATCGGTTTTAGGTGCGCTTTCATATTATTACCGGAAATTTTTGCCACACATGGCGACTATTACACGACCTCTTATTAACCTCTTGGAAAAGGGAGAAAAGTATGTGTTTACGACTGAACATGTTGAGATCGTGCAACAACACTTACTTAGTTAATAAAACGACTGTCCAGCCCAGACGTTTTAGCTTTTCCAGATTTTCAAGCTGCCATCTCCGGAGATAGGCCGTTCTAATTAATCACCGACGCATCTGTAGACGGGTTAGGCGCCGTAATTGAACAGCAACAACCGGATCTGTCTACCAGACCTTGTGTTTTCTAAGCAGAACAACATTACCAAACGAGCGTAATTGGAGTGCCACTGAATTAGAATGTGCTGCTATCGTGTGGGCAGCCAAGAAGGACAGACAGTTGTTTTATGGAATACATTTGGAGTGATTAGTGACCTTCAACCGTTGAAGAATTTAGAGAGCTTGTCGACGAAGGTCAACCGAGTACAGCGTTGGTTTGATTTTTTGAGTGCGTATACGTATACCTTGGAATATAGACCGGGGAAATTGGATGGAAATGCTGATTTGATGTCAATATTACCTTTATTTGCCGGCCACTGAAGCTGGCCATCAACCTGATGTTCGATTATCTGACCCTGCAGATAGATAGATATCGATGTATACCTGATAGGTGCGAGCGGAGTGCAACCTGCACAATTGTCGGAACCACCTAGTTCCAGCTTCGAACAGCTGAACGAGTTGGACCCCGGGTTTGTTTTTGAGGAGGGGGAGAGAGAACTGAGAACTTCCCTACTCACCACCAACAACGAGGAAGCTACGAGAGCTTGGAAGGTGATACAAAACGAATGCGTAAAACGGAAATCGATCGGAATAGAAAAACAACGTATATTTGTAGTAGTACCGGACTAGACACCTCTAAGATTGTGAAACCAACATCCCAAATAGTGAGTGGTCAGTGGGAACCAGGGTTGATTTTACATGCTTGTGCCATGACAGAGGAAGGTCAGGAATTTCTAAGTTTGGATACGAAACCAATTGTTGCAGTTATTAATCCTGAAGAGGATAATGATAGTGTTGCTCGCCTGGCTTGTAGCCAAAATCAAAATAACGAAGAACTTCCCGAAAAAGTATTGGATAGCGAGGAAGCCAGACAATTTGGAGAGAAATTGTGCGAAAGATCTGCTAGTGATTGGTCAGCAGCACAACTCAAAGATGAGACGGCCAGAATCGTTATACAATTTATACTTGGAGATGTTACAGTTGGAGATATTTCGAACGAAGAAATACCTGACACAGTGGATAAGTTGGAAGTAAAACGGTAAGTATCGCAAGGTGAACTGATGGAACTCCCCAATTCCCGAAAATTGTTGGTAAAACGTCTTTCCTCGGAACCTGCCAATCGCAAAAACAGGAACCCAGGACGGTTCGAGCGACTATTGGGAGCGGAGCCTGTGAAAACTCATGTGCCGCTATATTATTGCTGAGGCCATGGGTGATAGATTGCACTCTCAAGGAATCCGTTCACTTGGGTGAGAATGTTACTCTGACATTGTTACAGCGGTATTATTGGTGGATAGGAATGGCGGAAAGTGTAAAATAATGGTGGATTAGAAGGTGTTATACTTACTTGTCAAGCAAGAAAAAGTGCGCGAAGTACCGTCCGATGGCCGTTAGTTTCCTTACCGCTACCTAGCCGTCCGGGACAAATGGTATCATTCGATTTATTGGGACCTTTCTTTGCCGGAGACGAAGAATGGCAACGTGTATGTGTTTTTAGTAGTCGATTTATTTAGTAGACATGCTGAAGGGTATGCTATGACGAAATATGAGAAAACAGCACGAACGAGGCTGTGCGTCAAAACTAGTAGATGATTATATACCGAGATGGGGATGTCCGCATACATTCTTATCAGACCGAGGTACCGAATTCATATCTCAAGTAAGTAGAGCGGTATAATATCAAACGTTGGGAGCTCTAAAGAAATTTACAAGTTCCTAGCACCCGCAGACGAATGGAATGGTCGAACGATTAAACCACACCCTTTCTTTGTCAGATGTTATCATATGTGATTGCGGATGACCAGAAAAACTGGGGCGAAATGTTGATACAAAACATGCCGTAGCCGCGCATAATAGTAACGTTAGTAGAGGTACCGGGCTAGCTCCCAACGAAGCACATATATTGGAAGATACCCACGGTTACCTATGACGATGTTAGAAGGACGAGGTGTTAAGGGTCATCAAGGCCTGAAACAAGACCAATTGGATTACCTTGAACTTATGCGAGATAGGCAAGTAAGTAAGTAAGAGCGCATGAATTAGTAAAAAAAGAAGAAGATCGATTAACCAAAGCCAGGTATGAATCTAATAACGAACGTCTGATTGAATTGATCAACCGACGCCCCAGGTACGAGGCTGGAGGTTGGGTATGGATTTATGACGATAAGAGTACAATCTCTGTCGGTGGACAACACGTTAATAAAACGAGTGAAACCGATTCAAGGAGTAGAAAATTTTCACTATCTATCTGCAAAATTAGCACAATGTTGGACAGGACAATATAAAATACTTCTTGTAGGTCCGGGAACCGCAAGCGATGGTCAAAAGGTTGGGCCAAACTTATTATTGTTGGAAGTTCGCAAGGACGAACCTGGTAGAGAGATGAATGCGCGCGTATCGATGTATCGATGTAAGAAGAAAGTGCTATAATCCACACGAAGGAGAAGACAAATCGAAATTTCTGCAATGAATGGGCTATGAGTAGCTATCTGTGTCTTAAATAAGTATTCGGAACGCTCACCTCCTTTTCATCTTACAGCAGAGGATGTTTGTATGGAATTAGATCACTGTCGTATACAGCCTACGAACACAACAAAACACAGAATTTCCAGAGGATTAGGTGGGAAGAACGCAGTTGTTCAATACTTTACTAGTTGGGATGAGGTAACGAACGGTAGAAACATGGGAACATGAGACTGATTTGGATCAGGACGGAAGTTTAGTGACGAGGTGTTGGGCAGGAGACCCAGTACAACTAGGTGGAGAAAATGCCAAGCAGAGGAGGTATAGAGTACAACTTGCCACACGCACCCTTGCATGCATGTATGTGCCAATGGGGAGAGATATGTTGCCACAGGATACAAAGAAAGTCTGCTGTGATACCAGAGGTAGACCTGGAATATACTATCGTGACATCATCGGTTCGTACATATATTTCAAAACATCCCGTGCAGGTTGGCAACTGGCCCGAGCAGTGATGTGGTGGCTGAAGATAGATAGATCTGATGCGGAAAGCAAGGAACTACCACATACCATCAAACTGCTGGACCTAGGAAGAAAGCGCTACAAAGTCCATCATCTCTCTGAGGAAAAAAAGCTGACCACAGTTAACGAGGAAGTAGGAACCTGGTGTTGGCATGTACATGTCACCACTAAGAGCAGTAAGAAGTTTTCGCATGCCATTTGAAGTGTACTAATGAATGCGGATTTTATTATTTCAGTGAAGGGAGCCAGGCTTTAGTAAGTCTTGACCCTGTGGAGCAAGAAATTGTAATACACACTGATAGATCACATATTATATATATTATCCAATGGGAGGACCTTTAACAATCTGGGAGAAGGGATCTATCTTTAGGTTGGTAGGCTGTTCGGATGTTTTGGTTCCTGTTGGGAACAAGGCACGGGCGAAAACCCAACCCAGCCCCTGACTCTAACCCTAACCCTAACCCTAACCCTAACCCTGACCCCAAACCGCAGCCGAAACGGGCCAAAACTCGCCATAAACGAGGCTACGCCGAGTTTGCATCGAACCAGGAAAATTCTCAGATGCGGAGGACGATTCCGAAGTGCAGACCACGCTACACATTTTTCAAGTAAAAAACATCCCTAAAGCTCCCTTCTCCCAGACTGCTAAACCTACTCTCCAATGAAAGGGAGGAATGGTGACAAATAATCCAGACTTTAATACAGCCTTCACTGCTGCTGTACAAGGTCAAATATCGGATGGAGGATTCACTCACATCTGATATATGTAGGGGATTGATTATTGCTGGGAATGGATACCGTAGTAATTGCTGGTTTATGGTTGGAAAATGATACTCGTATAATACCAGTAGGATTTATTTATTGAATGGAGCATGTACCAGAATTTGGTGTGTGTTTTGAGTAACAATTGCCAAGCAGAGATCGTACGTGTATCAACAATCTCACGTCGTAGTTATTTCATTGAACACCTCGGATCGAGAGGTGACAATGAACTTAGGGGGGCAAGTGTGGTGAGATTGGACTTCTCTAGCTTTTAATATGGACTGTTTGGTTTCATTTGAAGTTATTATGAGATCGCGAGTTTCAATGTAAGCTGTTGGAATGTCTAGA
This sequence comes from Nereocystis luetkeana, assembly GCA_031213475.1. Lineage (NCBI taxonomy): Eukaryota > Phaeophyceae > Laminariales > Laminariaceae > Nereocystis > Nereocystis luetkeana. Next base: position 2,767,318 of record JARUPZ010000028.1, read on the forward strand.
GAGGGATTTGGGGAGATATTCTTAAACAGTATAGGAGAATATGTTGCATGAGAGGCTTGTGATAGGAGTACAAAGAGACTTAGATATCGGAACGGTATCACGGTCTAGGTGAGCGGAAACGAGAAATGGTAGAGAGGACCAGTACAGCAGTAGGCCAATCAACTACGGAGCTTGAGATGATCTACGAGAATAGAACGTTTGAAATCCACGATGTGGTATTTGTGAGGCAATTATTAATAGCGTGTGAGGAGAGGAAGTATTGAAAATAGCAGGAGGAGGACACGGCAGCTTTTAGATGTGTCGACGGCACGCATTTCGTTGACCTCGTGGGTTTAGGAAGACAATAACTAGGAAAAGTATAATCGGAGCAGTTGGGCAAGCGAGCAGAGTGCTGTGCACCCTCCCCTGCTCAGTGTGTGCGCATCCCAGGGAATCAGCTGACAAAAGGAATAATAAAAGACAAAGCAAACCATCCTTGGATAGAACCGAATTGCAGTGTCACAGCGAACCTGGTTGAACTCCCCGATTGGAGAGACAAGGAACCACTTTTTATCAGACTACAACAAAACTTTACGAGTACACACGCTTACTTGTGGAATTGGCACCTCAACCCCGTTATTTGGCCGTGCAATAGCAATAAAATAACTCAATATATAAAACTCAGACAGAAGTCCCTGCACAAGCGCCGTCATAGCTCAGCATCAAAAACACTCTGTGACCCAGACAGAGACGGTAGACCAGAAACTCCTGTCACGGCGGACCTGATTGTTGGGGACCTTATATTTCGCTTTTTCGATCGTCTGTGCGGTACAGGGATCTCCTGTCCGTTCGCCTGCCGATTACTTGGTAACCGTCGTGCCGTGCATCACATGTTTTTCATTGCACAACCAACGCCGCAGCCGCAGCCGCAGTATCAATAAAGTCCGCTGCATTTGCACAACAACCGACTGGGGACAACGACCCCCCTGGTGGACTCTGATCTTTCGCTTTTTCGATCATCTCTGTGGTACAGAGATCTCCTGTACATAGTCTGTCGATTGCTTCGTAGCCGTTGCGCGTGTCTCGAATACCGCTCAGTGCACAACCGAAACCGCAGCAGTAGCATCAACAAACAGAAAACACGTGGGAAAATGCTGTTCTGTAGCGGAACTGCCCGTTGGGGGATCACGACCCTCTCCTGGTGGACTCTTGTGTTTTGGCCTTTTTTCGGGTATTGCTTCTCCGCGGGGTGAAGAGATTTCCTGTCAATTAGTATGTTGTTTACTTTGTAGTAAGCGTCGTGCGTGTTTTTTTTTCGCGCAACTGCGAATAGGCATTCCATCGTTTCGACGTCGGTAAAGGAGGGACGACCCCGGCGGAGGCACCCCTCTCGGGAAAATGGGAAACCCGTCGTTTTTCGTTCGTTCTCTCTCCCTGTGGTTCATACTAGCCGCATCCCGCGACCTATCCAAGGAAACAAGGCTAAACAGCCAATATCTATCCTCAATATCGCCTTCTTCTTCTGCGTGAAGGTGACTCGCGGCAAAGGCGAGAGCATTCATGAGTCAAGCAACATTAGCAACAGTCGAGGACAATCGAAGAGCAGTCGGGACTGCTGAATCCTCTGCGAGATCAAAATGCTGAACCCTCTGCGCGATCAAAATGAAAGCGCATATACCCGGGGGGGGGACCATGGCCGACTACACCTGACCAGGTACCTGTGACCGCGGTTTGTCCAGAAGCTGGAGAGTAAACGTGATATAGAGGTAGGAGTGCAACCAAATGTTTGGGCTCCTCACATGAGGCGCCCGAAACAGTACTTCGCAGAAATTCGTTCACGCAACCCGACGAATACTTCTACCTGGTATGCGCTAATCCTAAAGCAACTGTAATAGAGTACGAGTAGTAAAATTTTGCAAGCGTTTGGGTGGTGAGAATCGAGCTCGCGAGCCCGAAATTAATGGTAGCCCGCCGCTGCCATGGGCTGGACAAAATGTACTGTTATTGCCCCCGATGAAATGCATTCGAGCCCCGTTCTCAGTTTGTGTGTGTATTAGTTTAACGTGAAGCGACGAGGGAGGCCAGTTTACACCAATATAGACGGCATCCCAGGAGATGGTGCTTGAATCAGATGGAAACTCTGCGCGCCTCGTTAAAACAGTACTCGTGGTCGTACGGAGGCAGGGGTGTGGGAAACAGTAGTAATCGTCGTCGTGGTTCGGAAGGGGCATTTGTTATCGGTGGTCCTCGCATACGATTTTACAATGGTTTCAAGCGCGATAAGCCTTGTTGTAGTCCGACTCTTATCGATAAGTAAGTGCACAATGTCTATTTGATTGTGTTACTACTGTAGTATCGCAATCGAATGAGTATCCTTCGCGTTGCCTGTCTCCAGGCTCGATTGGTTTTGCCGTATTATAGGAGAGGATCCGGATTCGCGGTTTCATCTCATCTGCTGAACCCGGGACAGCAAACACTGTCGAACGACAGGGAGGGGGCGGCGGGGCCGTGATGTTCCCTCTCGGAATGCCGTGCAGAGGTGTATCAGGTAAATGTTATGACTCACGCTACATGATGCGAGGTATGGGTATGATGAGTGATACGCCGAGGAGAGCCGAGACTAAATCTTCGACACACACGCAATCGAAAATTATTCCCTCGGCGCTGTGTCCCACCGGTATGTACTAAGAACATAGCCCAATATGCACGGCTACTACAGCAGCAGCATTACCTACCAAGAAAAATGGCAATAAGAATGGCAGGCTGGTGTTTACAAAAAAACAAACATGAAACCCAGGAGTCTTTTATACTGAAGTTAGTGTGGATCGCACCCGTTCTCGAATAAGAATTCCAGTCTATCGCGTACTCGTACAACAGCAGTATTAGGCAACCAAGGCGTACAGCAGCAGCAATATAGCCCCAGCCGGAAACTGAGGACAGATCACCATATGTGCGGTGGTACCCAAGCCCAATAAGTTCAGTTCGAGGGCCCCACCACAGCGCAGTCGTGGATGCTACTGTAGCAAGTCGTCGAGTACCAGGGACACTTGTATTTATCTTATTTCACTGAATACAGCACCGCAATACGAAAACGGCAGCAGGACGCCAAATACCGGTGACGAGCGAGGGTGCGCAGCTTTTCTTTGCCGCGGACTGGCCGATGAAACTGCTCATCGAGCAAGGAAGGGTCCTGCTCGTGCGACATACACCGCCGTTGCGATTTAGGCTTTCGTTTGGACGTTTCCCCTAGAGCCGGGTACGTCGGCGGAGCAAGCCACGTCAAGAGCCCGAACCCGGCCTTGCACGAGGGGCATCATCACGAAATGGATATACAGCGCACCTCCTCCTTGATTCAACATAATCGCTTTCTCGGCAGGTCTGCGGACGCGGCGGGAGAACGCGTAGAACCAGAGAAAGAGTAGCCCCCGCAGCCGAGCTCCGGCTCCTGAGAAGGACACACACTTCAACACTATATAGTCCAGAAAGAGTGGATTTGCCGCGGACCACCACGAAGCGAGACGAAGAGGACCTCCATGGAGAACGGCGTCGCACGACCCCCCAACGACAGGTAGGTGCAAGCACCGGGTTGGGTTTGTGACGAGCACGTGGAGGGCAACCAGATGTGTTTTTCCTTTCTCCGGCTGGATCGTTCACAAGAACTGCGCTACTTAAGGCGCAGGGGTGAGGGGGGGTAGCCGATAGAGGAGACGACCGGTCCGGGGGTGGTCATTAGAGAGGAAGGACAGGCCCGTCACGCCGGAGAACGATCCACCTCGCGGAAATGCTACCGGGGATCCACGGGCGGTACAAGCACACTGCCGCTGAAGGCGCTCATCACCAGCAAACAGTTGGAGCCACTTTGGCGATCTTTGGCTTCGGGTATCGAAAAGGTCGCGGACCAAAGTGAAGGCCGTCAGCTCATGCAAGGGGGAGGGAAGGAGTACAGAGACGAATCGCGTTACTATTACGGCCGCGGTCTAGATGACTCTACCGGGGAGTCAGAAGCCAACAACGTACAGGTACCCATTCCTCATGCCCACGAAGGCTTGGGCCACACCCGCTGCATGCGGTATCATGCGAAGCACCTTACGAGAAGGCATGCCGACCCGAGACCCTGCGTCGCGTGTCGTTCGGTGTGCCCTGGAGAAAACCGACCTCCCCACCAGGCGGCGTTGGTTGGGGGGCTGCCCATGGCCGGGCATGGGCAAAATGTGGGCGGCGGCGAGGAGCGCGTCGCTGTTCACCCCCCTCTTTCAGCGCGGCATTCCCGGACCGGGGCCAGCCAGCTATACAACGACCGATGTTTGCAGAACGTTTGAGCTCATCGTTTGTGCGCATGGGTGGATCCCAACTGCCTCGTTCTCTGTGTGCCCTCTGTTTAGGGATGCGCTGAACGTGCCTCCTCAAGGTGCACGTACCTCGAGTTTCTCAACCACTGGAATAGGAACTAATTGCCGGCCGCTACCGGGTGTTGCTCGCTGCGCACTCCCTCCAGCTGTAGGGCGTCTTGCTCAGACTTCCCGATGGAGTACTTCACTTCGGACCTCACTTGCAGGAACATTTGTCGGGCCTTGACTCCCTCCCTTTCCGACTACGACGACAGCCACGCTGGCGAGGACGGACTCGGTTCTCAAGAGCGGCCTTCGAGAAAAGGGGGCAGCCATAGCTGAGATGGGCTGCTCTGGGCGTCACTGAGTACGGTCAGACTACGGGAAACAGGGGTGCATCTCTTTGAACCTACTGCGGGCGGGCTCTAAAGGACTCGACCGGGGGTTCTGGGCTGGACGTTTATGTTGGCATGCATCCCGTGACCACGGAGAGTAGTTGACCTTTAACTACATGCTGGATCGTGCGGAACGCCTCGCGAACGGGGGCGAAGACTCGCGGCGCCATGTGTTTGTTGTCGCTCAGAATGGTCTGAAAGAAACCGACCTCTCCATCCGGCGGAGGAGGTGGACGACTTTCCAAGGCCACTGCCGGAGGGCGGCAATGGGAGATCCACAGCAAATCGCCGGACTCATAGGGGAGAACGATACCCGGCTGCTGCACAACCGGTAAGTTACGTGACGACTGTCTCCCACGACACGTTCGAGCTGAAGGTGAGGGCCCATGGGAGGAGCCCAACCTCCTCGTTTTAGCTGGGCTCCCGGTTCAGCGATGCTCTTGGTCTGCCCCGGAGGGTTTACCGCGACTTCGCACGACCGAGGGAAGCGGCAAGCTACTGCCGTGAGGTTTTTACCGCGTACGCCATCCACGTGAAAGACATCCTACGCCGACTCCCGAATACGAGGATCGAGATCCTGCCCCTCGTTTAGGCGTTTCAAGCGGGCCTCGATTCCACTTGGGGGAACGCCACATGACGAGATGAACCCTCGGGGTACGAAGAGCGTTGGAAGCAATGGATGCCCTACATCCTTTTCCGGCGGTGGAGCGGACCCTCGGCACCCAAAATTCGTTAACGGTGAGGGACAAGATGTCTCTTTGACCGACGGCGGCGGGGGCCGCACCAGAGGGGACGGACCTGGCGGGAAAGAGCGAGCTGCAACCTAGGGGTAAGGTGGACCAGGGAGGCGCCGCTGGAAGGGCCATTGACAGCCGTCACACCGGGGGAGACAACGATACCGCGCTAGTGGGGCAGGCGACGACCCGCCAGGCAAGGCTCCGTACCTCCGCTGCAACTCTTACGGCGTCAATGTTTCCCTTGCCAGCTGGAAGCGCATCGCCCTCGTTCAAGCGCGGCCAACGTAGAGTGAGGGAAAATGCCGGAGCTCCCTGTCCGGGTGCTACTCTACCTCCGTTTCCGGTCACGGGGATGACACCACCGGAAGGAGAATCTCCGGTCTTATAGGGTGACCCGCGACCAAGGGGGCGGGTGGATCAGGGACATGCTTCTTGAGTAGGCATTGGAAACCCTATACACCGCCAGCCAGGGGATGTCACGCGGCCGTCACGCTCTGGGGTTCCCCTGACGCACACCGGCGTCACCCCAGCAACACCTGGGGGTACGCATTCCGAATCTGGTGCCGCCGCCGGAAGGGGGGCGGTCACAAGAGGCAGACGAGGTCGAGCGCGTGTGTCCGGGAGGGGGTCATGAGTGACAGCACGGGTAGAGGGGCCGCCACAAACGGCGAAATCATCCCTCAACCACGGGGGCAGCCAGTCGCCCTTGGTGTCCGGATCGAGAGAAGGCAGCAGTGGATAAAGCAAAATTTCATTGAACGAGGAAATAACGAGGGATGAGCATCAGCACCGGGGAGCGTAGGACGACCTCGTGCATTAATTGGCGCCAGCCAGGACGGCGCGATGTGCGCAGGGTGTCGAGCGGCAGTTGCTCCGAGGCACCGAGTGGTGGGGCTGCCGTGTGGACGCCGGCACGTTATGCAGACACGGTATGTGGTGGATCCTATCGGACTGGGTGGATCACCCGCACAACTCATGTGCGGTACACGTGGGTGCACAGCCCACCATGGGAGGCGGGGATCACTGGAGGCAGCCGTTCAGGCAGATCCTGGACTCCCAGTTACGGTCGAGGGGCTTGAAACGAAGGCCGGACAACAACGGCGGCGAACGGAGGCGAGCATGATGTTAATCGTGGCACCACAATAAGTTGGAATAGCAAGGCCACTGGATGATTTTCTCTTGACCATCTCAAGCAACGATTTTCTTCACCCTTGTTGACGCGCAGCCGGGGCTAGCTACTGCTGATGCCAAGCTTCCCACCCACGTGCTCGGCCTCGTGAACCATGACCTTAGAGTTCGTCGGCCAAACAGACATCTCCGAGACGCCGAGATTGCTGACGAGGGCCGTCAAGTTTTGATACATCGTGCCAACACCGACACACTCGGAGGATAGTCGCGTGAAGCGGAGCAAGAAAGTCGGGTCTATCGTGCGTGGTGACACCACCGTTATTCTCTCGTGGTTGATAAAGTACACCAGACGAGCATCGATACTTCTATTGTTAGGGGGATCAGCCTACGAAGCCGCAGAAGCGGCCAAGTGGGAGATAACATCGTCAGCATATCGCCACTGGGGCGGGGTGTCGGGGGCAGTATTCGGTCTTGCCGCCGAACCACGCGCGCCCAACTACGGGGTGATATGGGAGCGAGTGAAAACCAGCTTTCCAGGGGAAACCTGTGCCTCCATCTCCAAGCCGGCATCGGTAGCGGTGGATGTAAACTCTACGGAATCGGAAGGGGGGGGGGTGCTCGCAACTGGTTTTCATATGAATAGCTTGATCCGCAGGTGGGCCTTGACGTCATCGACTCCCGAAACGCGTTGTCAGGCGCGGAACGTGGCGCTCTACGCTTTTCACACCTGTTGTAGATCGCGACACATCCGGAGCGGGCCTTGAGGCCTCTGGAGACGGATCTTCGACGATACCCAGTGCATTCCCGCCGACCTCCCGGAAGCTCTTCTTCTTGCAGTCGAACCCCGCTGCTTTGGACGGATCACGCCGCCCCGTACACGTATGTATGGCGTCGAAACGCCTCCCCGCAGCTGAGACTATGCAGCAGAGGTGGCCACGGCTGGAAGAGATAAATCGTGAGGCAAGACAGGTTTGGGGTCGGGGTTCGAGAGGGGATGGAGCAGGTAGCGCTACATGCCCGGGTGCATCACGGGGCAAGAAACTGGCCCATCTTGACCGACTGCTCCCACGCCTCCAACATAGCCGAACGGATAGCAGTGCTTGTCGAGCACTTGCGTACCGGCACTCTCGCGGTTAATCGCAAACTGCCATGGCAAGAGGCTCGCCACTTCATTCTTCCAAATAGATTCCAGGGAGCGGCGAAACATCGAATGTTCCAGCGGAGTGTGGAAAGGAGACGCCTTGGGGCCGGCGTGTTTCTGCATGCCGCTGGTTCCATTCTAAAGCGGGGCCCGTGCGGAGTTCGAACCGAGGGGTGTTGAGCCCTTGCTTACCTCCTTGACATCAGCAAACGGTATGTCAAAGATCACAGCGAGCGCTGTGAGGGTCGTACCCTTTCTGCAGCACGAGCTGTGCGAGGTAGATATTGCCATCAGACTCGGTAAGACGGTTGCTTCGCCTGCGAAAGGACATGTATGTGCCTACTCCGAAAGACAGCACCACTGGATGGCATCGGTGTTCGCATTGTGAAAGGGGGGTGGGATAAAGGTGGTTGGCGTAGTAGAGGTGGCATGTAGATGCGGGTATAGCTTCGGGTAACCCAATGATGACACCGTAGCAGGCACGAAAATATGGTCAAAGGGTGGAGGTGCGCACCTGGTGTCCAATTGACTGTACGCAGGGAATGCAAATTTGACTGCACCTGGTGTCCAATTGACTGTACGCAGGGAATGCAAATTTGACTGCACCCGGTGTCCAATTGACTGTACGCAGGGAATGCAAATTTGACTGCACCTGGTGTCCAATTGACTGTACGCAGGGAATGCAAATTTGACTGCACCTGGTGTCCAATTGACTGTACGCAGGGAATGCAAATTTGACTGCACCTGGTGTCCAATTGACTGTACGCAGGGAATGCAAATTTGACTGCACCTGGTGTCCAATTGACTGTACGCAGGGAATGCAAATTTGACTGCACCTGGTGTCCAATTGACTGTACGCAGGGAATGCAAATTTGACTGCACCTGGTGTCCAATTGACTGTACGCAGGGAATGCAAATTTGACTGCACCTGGTGTCCAATTGACTGTACGCAGGGAATGCAAATTTGACTGCACCTGGTGTCCAATTGACTGTACGCAGGGAATGCAAATTTGACTGGATGGTGTTTGTGGTTATTCGACGAACTGTGTCAGCTTTTTCATTCTGAATGAAAAACCGCCCAGCGCTTTGTTGGGAGGCGAATTAAGTTATAAAAATATTAGTACTTCCAGCAGTCGGGGGGGACGACATTACGATGACAATACGAAACTCCGTACTCGATACGCCGGGAGTGTGCATGGTATTGAAGTAGGTACGAACAACGCACGAAGCTTTGCACACATCGTTTACCGCCCCGTCCCGTCCCGTCCCACCAAGAAATCAACTGTACTCTCGTAGCATCCGACTATGTATTCCCGACCGATTCGCGACCCGTTCGCTGATCATCTTCCGTCTCGCCGGAAAATCGTGTATTCCATCCTCACCCAGTCAACTCAAAGCTTTCCCACCTTCCTGTCTCACTCCCATAAACGCGAACCTCTATCCATACCGTCCCTCGCGGAGACCTGAAACATGTTCCGCGGTGCGGCGGGCAAATCGGTCCCACCTCGCACCGTGTCGTGCTGCCTTTGGCACGGGGCGTACCAGTGGCACATACCGGGCTCCAGGTTATTATGGGAAATACACGCATTGAGTAACATGGTATGGTAAAATACATGGTGGGATTCCACCAATATTGGATGGTAATACCGTAGGTTGACTCGTGCTGGTGTGATAGAGTTCATGCTTCTGGGTAAAAAATATTTTCTGGTTTACGGAGAGCTCTAGAACTGAGAAACTAACTATGCACCGAAAACATCCCGATTGATTCCGTGGCAATGCTCTATTCGTTTTTCCACCTACTTACTGCAGACCTTGAGGATTGTTCGTGACGAGGCTAAGAAGCCTCAAGCCTTCATGCCTATATTTTTTTCATAAAAAAACTTGTTTCTGGGGGATGCACGGTGGGGCTGCTCTGGCGAACAATACTAGCCTGGGAAAAAACTACCTCGAGGGTGGGACACCCCCACCTACTGCGTATCAGTATAGTTGAAAAGCTCCCCCCGTGTCAGACGCGCCCTGCTACGATAATAGGTATAATAGGTATAGAACGTTTCGGACGGGAGCATTTCTGACCGAGGGCCAACCGACCGTATCACATTTTGTGTGCTGCACAATATCAACGTTTCGGTCAGAGCACCTGTAGGCCACAGGAGATTGTGCTTCTGTACCGGATCCTAAGCCCCTTTTTGTACCGCAGTCCCGTTCTGGGGAGAAACTACTCAGACTTTGAGTGGTTTGTCCCCAGCACAGGATTGAGGCCCGAAAAGGGTAGAACCAGGGGCCCTATTTTGTTTCAACCATCCGTTTCGGTGAGGCATGTGGGGGCTCCTCGCAGTTTTGGAGAGGCCTCCGAAAGTTGTGGTGCTACCCCCTTGTCGTAGAATGGGTCCCAGTGGCAGTCGGAACTGATTCGGCCAGAAATTGTCATGTCATTCGTACCACCTCCGCCAGTCGTACCCTCCGGTGTCAATTGCGGTGACAGTGGGGTACTAACTGGTTTCAAGACTACCTCGTGGCAACCCAATAAAGGTGATATTATATCTCTATTACGGGGGACCATAGTTAACAGGACCTATGGTACACATAAAAACCTATATGTTTAACCGTTTTTACTAACAATATTTGGTCCTGTTAACTATGGCCCCCCGTAATAATAATACTAACAGGTCCCAGCGACATTCGGGTCCGGGGGGGGGGGGGGTCTTCAAACCGTTGGGCCATGCGTTTTGAGAATCGGAAGAAGAAAACTTGACGAGGTTGTTCTCCATGCCCATACGATTAAGAGTCACAAGAGACAGCGTCGAAAAAGTGTTGTTTTTGTATCATTTTATCGAGTTTTAGTTGGGTTTTTTCGACCGAAAATCACGGACGAAGAAAATAAATAAATAAATAAACGAGAACCAACGACCTGACGTTTCGTTTGGTCATGCGGAGCCCTTTCACAGCTTAAACTCTTTAAAAAACATGGCGCAGAAGCGATTCCCGTGGAAGCAATTAGGCTCCCCTAAGGGTTTCGAAAGGGCTCGACACCTTGCTCTAGTGCTCTGACAGGTGTTTCGTGGAACAGCCTCCTACAGCTCGCGGAACAAATATAGGTCACAGACATCTGTCTCCACTGCTGATACGATCATGTTAACTCGTCTAGCGTCGAATTATTGCACCTATAGACCGATTTATGGCCTAAATATGAATCGTATGGACTTAATTTTACTACTGGTCGCTCAAATCCCTACCTAGTATCGGGACCGGGTATGTAACAACGCCTCCTCCCCAAGAGATACGCGGACAATCCCAAAAAATCGCAAACTGCACCCCGCAGGCCAAAACCAGCTTCGCCGACGTCGTCCACTTTGCTGCTGAGGTCACGTGGGTTGTTTTATGTTCTTAGTTTCAGTGTATTCATTGCCCTTGGAGTGGGATATGTCACGCTTTTCCGAGGGTTGTTTGCGAGTCATGACCCGATTCCCGGAGTGGGTCAGGATACAAGTGCTAAAACTGTCACGGTTCGGGTCGGTTCGGGTCAAGGGTTTGTCTAATCTCGTGGGTCGGGTCTGGTCGATATTTTTGTAATTATTTCCACGGGTCGGGTCGGGTCGGGTCCGGTCGAGAGTTTGCCAGATCTCAAGGTCGGGTCGAGTTGAGTCAAGAAGTGGGGTGAAGCTCGCGGGTCTAGTCAGGTCATGACCCGCGAGAAACGGGTCAGTGGTGGTTCGCGCCAGCATGACCCGCGAGTCTTTTTTCGCGGACCCGCGCGGGTCGGACCCACGGATCCGGGCACTATCAAAACTTCCTGCTTGGTGCCCGAAGGCTTCTCTCGTGCCGACATTGCATAATACTCCTCTGGTGAGGCGTTGTACGATAGAGGCTCACCCTGTTTTTTTCGAGGCTCCTCCCTTGACAAGCTCCATACCTCACCCGAATATTGACTTCAGCAAAAATCAGATTGCTTCCCGATGAAAAATCCCATGGCCCAAGTAAACAAAACTAGAACATTTTTTTGGAAACTAGATTGACGTTCCGACGATTTTGGGTTAAGGAGGCCCGTCATTCAGAAACAAAAAGCGGAAATGTGCTACCTCTATCGTAGAACGCGTCTGGTATCATATTCAAACATTGAAACACGACGCCAAATCTAAATTTACGCACGTGGGCATCCATCCGCACCCACTGCCGCCAGGCCAACTTATCAATCACCCTGGGGGTACAGAAATAAAAATTGAAAAACAATTGAAGCATCGACCCAGGGGCCGCATCCGCAGGTCAGACCCACGGGCCGAGGGAAATGGTCTCGCGGGTTGAGATGGCCCGACCCGCGACATGACCCGTATCTTACGGGTCACGCGGCATCTGGCGGGTTGGGTGGGGTCGAGTCGGGAGGGTTCCTAAATCTCGCGGGTCGCGACTGACCCCGAACCGTGAGGCTTGATCTGACCCGCGAAAAGCCCTCCTTCTTTCCGGAGCCAGCTCGTAGGACTGAAACATGTTGCTGCTTGCTAATCTAATTACAAGTGTTTATTTCACGTGACAACAAGCCGATTCACCTGGCTGGTCTTATCTCCAGAAAAGTCTCAAAACGGATGGCCTTAACCCTGTCAGGAGTGTTAGGACTGCAGTCCCGTTTTGGGGACAAACTACTTAGAATTTGAGTGGATTGTCCCCACAATGAGAGTGCGGTGCTAAAGGGGTTTAAAGCGGGTATTCCACCGTAGAACTCCTTTTTTGAGGCGCAGAGATATCATACGTAGACTCCTTTTTTGAAGCGCAGAGATATCATAAGTAGCGACCGAAATACAGATGAAAAAAATCGACAACTTCGACAAGTGTGTGAGCGACAGCAGAAGTAGCGGTGCGAGTAGCAAGGAGCATGCCGCGCCCGAATCGTACGGCACGACTCCTTGCGTTGATTGCATGGGTCCACATAATACCTAGGACTGCCTCTCGGACACCAGATATATGTACAGTAGTTGTCGCTCAACCCAGCTACAGTGCGGTCGGTGATGCATACTCGACATTTTTCATCGTCGCGTTTCATATCGTTTTATCGTAGAGTAGTAGCCAAAAAAGGCACTAAAAACAAAACGTGTTTTGAATCCCTTTCAAGGATGAATATTTCAGGCATCCTCGTGCAGTCTACTCCTCCCGTCGTCGTAGTGAACGTAACGCCCTTTTTTGTTTGTACGAAACCCTCGTCCAGCCGTAGTTATTGCAGTGGCCGAAAGTCCTCTGGTTTGTCGCCCGACCCAGGCGGCGATACCGACTTTCACGACGGACGCAACAGATGCCGGGTAGGTACCCATCCCTGCTGCTGCTGCAACAGCTACAACTACAGCTGCTGGTGCTATTACTGCTACGCACAGCTGCTGCTACAGCTGCTGCTGCCGCCGCCGCCGCTGCCGCAATTCAAAATCGCAACCAGATTAGAACACCCCAACAAAAAAACGCATTTTCTGCTCTTCTTGCCAAGCAAGAAATAAAGCCAACGCCAGAAACCCCGCGCCACGATTAACGGGGGGGGGGGGGGGGGTAAATATTCTCGTTCATCAGAACCCTAAATATAATGGCCGTTTCGATTGAAACATCAGAACACAAACCGCCCTTACATTCGAGGACAGAGTGGCACAACATTAGGTCTCGGCCTTTACCGTGCGTCCCCCCTGTGGTACTACCAGGGGCTGCCATAGCGCGAGTGCCATACGCGAGAAACGGAAGGGCCCCCACTGGGGGACGCGACTCTCAGCCTGGAATAGGGAGTCAGGACCAGAAAGGGTCCTGGAAATCGGGAGGTGAAATAAAAGCGAGGGGGGGGTGGGAAAGAGAAGGGGGGGGAGGGAGCAGGTGTGGACAATGGAGCGGGGGGGGGTGGGGGGGGGGGGCTGTTAGAAGCTGTACGGGTGGGGTGTGTGTTGCACTGAAGGAGGGGAGGGGGGGGAGGGGGGGGGGGGCTGTTAGAAGCTGTACGGGTGGGGTGTGTGTTGCACTGAAGGAGGGGAGGGGGGGGAGGGGGGGGGGGGCTGTTAGAAGCTGTACGGGTGGGGTGTGTGTTGCACTGAAGGAGGGGAGGGGGGGGAGGGAGGGGGGGGGTACTCGATAGGAGATATGTACTCGATCTCATGCATGGCCGTAGTCGTAGGACCATAAACGGAGGGGGGGGGGGGGGGGGGCTCACGTCATGCATGGCCGTACTCGTTTTCAAAAGAAATGCAATAGATTCTCGAATCGCTTCAAAGCCGGGGCGGAGCACGTCGGGCTTTCACCGGCCAGGCAGGCATTGCTTGCACCAGAAACATACAGGGGGGGGGGGGGGTCGGTTGGTCAGTGTTGCCGTACGGCGTCAGTCCCTGAGGGTCACTGAGTCCAGCGAGGAACTTTGTACCTGGTGAATTTTCAGGCAAAAACTCTGAAAATACAACCCGACTGACCAACACGGAAGTCGCCACATCCTCCACCACCTTCGAAACAAACAAGCATTTAAAAAAAAAAAAGAGAAAGACTAAAGACTAAAATCAAAGCCCACAAACTTTTTTCTGATGGTTTCCTGTACGTACGAATACTAGAATGCTCGTACTTGTGCTTAATTCCACGTGTTCATTCATGATCTAGCCTACCATTAAAAACGATTTTTTCGTTTGCGGAAAGACTTCAACTCGAGACACAAACGTAAGAACAAAACAAACTACACTGAAACAAACAAACAAACGATACAAGCATGCACACACAAGCAAACAAACAAACAAAACTGCAAATACCTACAAACACAGAGAGCAAACAAACAAACACGCAAACAAACGAAAGACAAAAGTCCTCCACCCATCACCCCTCAATTTCGGCGTCACAGAAAAACCCGCCGCCGAAATAAAATCAAATAAATTAAACAGTTGACTTGAAATTTTTTGTTGAAAAGCATAGTATTTGCAAAAAAAAAACGAAAAAAAAACAAACTACCACGTAAAAACTGAAACGAGCAGGCAAAACAAACAAAATAAGAAGAAAAAAAAAAAAAACGAAAAACGAAAAACGAAGACGAAACAAGCAAACAAACGAAAAACGAAAACCTGGACTCACCACCTCCTCCGCCACCTCCACGACCGCGGGGGCGACGTTGGGCGTCAAGACGCCCTCCAGAGGCACCGGAGTTCCGTTGCCCCAGAAGGACTCGAGGTCGTAGTAGCTCCTGCTCTTCGGGGTCATGATGTGCACGATGATATCCCCGTAGTCGAGCAGAATCCACCCGCTCTCCGGCGAACCCTTGATTGGACGGGGGGAGGTAAAGAAACGAGGATTGGGGGGGGGGGCGGGGGGGCGGGGGGGGGAGGGGGGAGGGGGGGAGGGGGGGGGGGGTACTTTTTCGTTGCTTGCCTTAGTCATTTGACCATTGACCACGCATCCCTTTCGAGACGGAGTGGGGGGTGGGGGGTGTATTCGATAGGACAGATGTACTCGATCTCGTGCATGGCCGTAGTCGTACGACCACAGACCCTCGCAGCCCTACAATGCCGGGACGGAGCACGTCGGGTTTTCACCGACCAGGCAGGGGGGGGGGGAGGGGGGGGGGGGGGGGTACTTATTCGTTGCTTGGGGGTCGATTCGTTGGGTGGAATGGTTGGTTGGTTTTCGGAATGATTGGTTGGTTTTTGGAATGGTTGGTAGGGTGGTCGTTTGGTGGGTTGGTTGCTCTATTCATGGTTTGGTCGGAGGATCAATAGGCTAGTTTGTTTCGTCAACGAATTGATTGGGTTGCTCGTTGGTCGGTTGGTTGTTAGGTTGGTTGATCGGTTAGTCTGTTGGCTGTCGGGGTGCGTTAGGCCGCTTTCAATAGTTCAGACAGGGCTCGATTGGTTGTGGCTGATTGGCTGTTTCCCTGGGGTCCATCGGTTGATTTTGTTCGTTGGTTGATCTACGGGGAGTGGGAGAGGGCCGGTAAGATGCACGGTTGGTTAGTTGGTGAATGATATCATCTACAGATCATGTACAGATCATGCACAGATCATGCAGATCATGTGAATATCAACTACGGATCACGTACAGACCATCTACAGATCATTCTCACTTTTGATGACCTAGATGTTTCAAGGCGGATAGATCGTCAATTCCCGATATAATATGACCATCTGCAGATCATTCCCACTTGATGATCTAGATGTATCAAGGCAGGTAGATCATCAATTCCCGATCTGGCATGACCTAGATCATGTTACCGGACGGGACTCGTGCAATCTGCACCATCTGGCACATGTTTCCTGGGTTGGACCTGCCCCATAAGGCAGATTCTGCACAAGCTCTCACAACGGAAGGCGAGGACCTGCCTACAGATCATCTACAGATCATCGACAGATCTACATCCAATCTACACATCACTTGAAAGATCATCTACAGATCATCTACAGATCATCCTCACTTGACCATCTAGATGTTTTCCAAGGCAGTTAGACCCTGGCATCCCTAAAATGCCGGAGCGGAGCAACGTCGGGTTCCACCGACAAGGCTGACATTGCTTGCATGCGCCGTGGGGTGCTGGCAGCAGGTCACATGAAGGGCGGGCTGCCTCCAACTAAGAGAGCCCTTTTTGCGGGGAGGGCTGAAATATTCTCGAGGGGAAGAAAAACACTACCAGGTAGGCGTTCGTCGACACAAATTCAACTTCGCTTCGTACCGGTACAGTTTGATAGCCGCTCGCACGCGCGAAATGTGAAAACGAGGGGGTGAAGACATATCCCAACGCCTTGAAAACTGCCGACGGGTCTTGCCTGGCTTCTAGTGTTGCGACCGAAGCGAGATCTGGAGGCGTTTTTACATCGAGGACGATCGGCCGAACAACATTGAAATATTTTTAGGTTTCGTGGGCGCCTGTCACTATGCTCGTTTCAAAAATATACTTCGTATATACCTGGTACGTGCTTGTACTCGTACCACGTGACCTGGTACGTTTTTTTTTTTTGTCGACTGCTTGAATACTTTTCTTTTCTTTTCTTTTCCAGAGTCTACCTGCGCCTTGCGTTCTTGGTCAACCGCCTTCATCAACACACCGTCTAACTAATACGTCTACACGACAAAAAGGAAAGCAAAAAAACAGACAAACACGCACGCACAAACTAACAAACAAAACACTCCGAAAGCAAACAAACAAACCAAAGTCCTATATACAAAAAGTCTAAATAACAAAAATAGTCAGAAAGTATGTATACACATATCCGGCAACCTGGTGCGTTACAGACATACCTGGCGACAAAAAAATAGGTGTTCCCCTGTTCTCTTGGGCTATGCTAAACTTTCGCTGCGGGCGAGCGGGTTTTAAACAAAAGGTCGCTCATACAGCAATATACCAGGTAAACATTTGTTTTTTTCGAAGTTCGGGGTCATTCAACAATCCTTCCCACGAGCACAAAAACCCAGTAGGTCGGATAGCCGCCATCTCCGAAAAACGACTGACTATGCGTCCGACTAATTATTAGTTGGCGACCTGAATAGTGACGACTCGCAGCTCCAACAAAAACGAAGACCGTCGATGCAATAAGAAGAAGAAGACCCGTGTGTATGTTGTCTTCACATTAAAAATCGTTCACCCAGTGTCCGTCCTGATTCCTTGTCCTAGAGAGAGACACACATTACGTGGTCACAGACTGTGAGACAGAAGGAATCAGACCAAAACACAAAACTAAATCGCTGAGATCATGGGTCAAGCAAGTGAAACGCCGGCGTACCGGGTACGAGCACCCAACAGCACAAGCAAGACCATAAAAAGAGAACACTCCCAGAGTGGGTGTGGCCTTCATGCAGCGCTAAACAAAAAACAAATGGCTTTCATACAGCGATATACAAAAAAAAATGGCTTTCGTACAGCGACATACAAAAAAGAAAAGAAAAAAAAACAAAAAAACAAAAAAAAATCGAAGTACGTACGTAGACTTGTTCAACTCTGTGCTTTCCTGTGATCTTGGTCGGGTGCATTTTGTTTTCGTCACCTGCGTCTTGGGTTCTCGGTTGTGCGCCTCCATCATCTTCTCCTCGATGTTCTGCGCGATGGCCTGGTTCTGCGGCCTGCTGTTCCCCTCTAAAACGACCATGTACTCCGTCACCGCCGTCAGCTGAGCCACCTTCGCTCTCGCAACAACGAGAGAAAGAGAGAGGGAGAGTTAGAGGGAGAGAGAGAGGGAGAGAGAGAGAGAAACGTATACCGGTCGGAATACACGTGTGATATGTTCTCGTGAGAGCAGGGAAACGGGTACAGGAGTCGACCGCATGTTTTCATATAGTGGTTTAGTAGTCGACGGCGAGGCAAGAAAGGGCCGACATATTTTCGCGATAAAGATGGAAGGCACGAACCGTGGAGGGCAGGAGGCGGGGGAGGGGGGGGGGGGGCACTCGATGGAAGAGATGTACTCGATTTCATGCATGGCCGTAGTCGTATGACCACAGACCCTCGTATCCCTGCAATGCCGGGACGGAGCATGTCGGGTTTTCACCGACCAGGCAGACATTGCTTGCACCAAGCGCGAGGCGAAACGTGAGGTGTCCAGCGAGCCGCATGAAGGGTGAGCTGCATCCTACTAAGAACCGCTTGTGAGGCGGACTTGCGTATGGATGACAGCTGTTATGAGTAATTTAATTCTCGGTGTAGCCACTTCCAGAGACAGCGATGGGGGTACTATGTAACTGCCTCTTGGGTGTCTTACCTTGAACACTACGTGATACGATAATTTCCCTTGTGCGGAGTGAATATTATTTACGTCGCACAAACGATCTAACTCGACGACCAGCTGTGGGCGACCGCCAAAAAAAAAAAAAAAAACGGTACCCTGATATTCTAGCTCAAGTAGTGAGCGGCATGTTTTACAGTGTCGTTGCCAACCGACGCCAACCCAACCTATATGCAATAGGGGGGGGGGGGGGAGGGGGTTGATGTGTGGCCCCGGGTCTGAGTTATGACTATTCTAGGAGGGAGAAAAATAAGGGGCGGTAAACAATGAAAACAAAGAAAAATCAATGATGCGATAATGTCTTGGTAGGCACTGTCAATATTGATAGTGTTACGCTGAACCGAGTGGGGAGGGGGTGGGGGGGCCCGGATCCGAGTTACGACTATTAATAGCAGGGAGAGAGATGGGCAGCGCCAGCAAGGTAGACCGCTGTAGGTCGTGGTGAAGAGCGGGCACCAGGGGCATACGATGCGTTCTTTCATTCCACCGGAGGGTGTGTGCCCATTGCCCCGCAAGCGAATGGATAAACCCCCCGAGAGCATGGCATCATGCACCCGTATTTTCAACACGCTCTCCCGTACGCGTATGTCAAGCACACCACCAACGTCCCACTCCATAGTCGCCGTGGAGCTAGGCCATCCTCGTCGAGCAAACAAATCAGATACAACGTCACAGCTCAGTTAGCACACCTGGTAGTGTTAATAGCATACCCGGTACACTATACCATGACCTCGGGACTACAGTAAAATACAGACGTAGGAGAACAGGAGTTTGATCCGCAGACCCGTGACACGACAAACGCGGCATATTTTCGACCTATAAAACCCCTTTAGAACTGGAGTCAGACCCATTTTGGGGTCAACCTAGTCAACAAATTTGGAGTCCCGTTTGGGGGGGGAAATTACTCAAAATTTGAAGTCCCGTTTGGGGGACAACGAACTGCTTAAGAATTTGATAGGTTTGCCCTCGAAAGCTTGTGTGGCCCGGTCAGAGTGACGACAGTCGACGAGGGAAGAGCGGGCTGAGTTCTTCTCGCGATAAAAAGGCAAGGCGTGAATAGTAACGGGGAGGGGGGAGGTGTGCCCGCTATGTGGCCCAAAGGTTGATCTGACGTGCGAAAGAGGGGGAGCTGGAGGAGTATGTTGGTAGCTACTTGGTAGCAGGTAATGGGTGGGAAGGGAAAAGATGAGGGAGGAAAAAAACACCGACGACTTCCCCCAGCACCATCACCACGCCATCACCACCGCCACAACACACACCATCACCACCGCCGCCGCGACGGCTACCACCTCTCCCACTCCCACTCCCACGACCACCTCCACCCTCACCATTGGCACCCCCACCACCACCACCACCACCACCACCACCGCCACCGCCACCACCATCAGCACCATCACCGATACCCCCGCCAACATCGGCACCAGCATTACCGCGCAAGCCTCCCAAGCACAATCCAAACCCTTACCCGAATCGCCACGATGTTTTCCGCTTTCCGTTCATCCGCCGCCTTGCACGCCGTCACCACCTCCACCAAGGTCGGGTCGTCCGCCATATCTTCGACCGGCAAGTTGTCCTGAGACGCACAAAAACCAAAACAATGGGCAAAAAAAAAAAGAAGGAATACACAACAAAAAATTGAAGGAAAAAACAAAAAATTGAAAGAAAAAAAAGTAAATAAAGAAATAAACAATGAAGGAAAAGAAAATACCTATAGAACCAACCATACCTTCGTTTGGAACGGTCGGTCGGTGTTACTTGCCCAGTTAGTTTTCAAGATTTTTTTTTCATTCTTTTCTATTACCCTCCCTGCTCGGCTCGCGAAACCTCCGGGAGTTTTCAAGCCGACCACAATCCCGGAAGGCAAAAAAGGGGAATCTAGTCAAAAATATGAACTGAAAAGAGCAAAAACAAAACATTTATTCATTAATTTGTCCGCCCCGGCCCGGCGAAGCGGAACTGATGGCCCGAAAAGACAACCCGGTACGGCATACACCCACAAAACCAAAAACATTATACGTACAGGCGTAGACGCACTTTTTCAGGGGAAATGCAAAAAACGGATCAAGAAAATGGGCTAAGCGGCCAGCGCTTACGCTCAAAAGCACCAGGTGCCTGGTATGTAATAATACGGGCGACCATAGTAAACAGGACCTACGGTACACACAAAAACCTATATATTTCCGTATTTTTAGTAACAATGTTTGGTCCTACTTACTACGGTCCCCCGTAGTAGTCATAGATTGGGGTTGAACAAGGATGGCTTCACAATAAGATTGTAAGGTTGTTGCTCAGATGGGGTGTTTTTTTGTTGGCGGGCCAATGTAGAGATACGGAAGGAATTCCGAACCGAGGATGGGGCGTCGGGCAGGGCAGGGCAGGCATTGTTGCTCACCGTCATCTGAGGACTCATCCCCTCCGAAAACTGCTCGTCCTGAGCGTACCCGCGGTTACTCCTGGGGTGGGCAGATAAGGCATTAGGCACACGGCAAAAAAGGAAAAGCAAAAAACAAAAAAAACGGGTTTTAGCCAAAAATCGGGCATGCCTGGCCACTTATAGAAGAAATAAAAACAAAAAACGAAACGAAGCCACAAGTGCTTCATTCCAGCTACGAGATGTGCGTCAACTTGTGCGCAAATGTGTTCGCGAGAAATTACACTCGCGGCGGGAAAAAGCAAACATACCCGACCATACCATACCATACCATACCATACCATACCATATCATACCATGTAAGCGGTTATTTGCAGCGGTGAGAAGGGGGGCGGGAGGAGGGGGGGGGGGGGGGGGGGGAGGGGGGCGGGAGGAGGGGGGGGCGGGGGGGGGGCAGGGGCGAGGGGAAGGGGATAAAGGGGTGGGAGGGGGGGGCGTACTCCTTTGTTTCTTGCCTTCATAGTTTGACCATCGGCGGAGGGGGGGGGGGCTAACGTTATCCTCAACCGAGTGTATACAGAGATACTGTGCCACGAAGCGTTGGCTCCTCTCTCACCCTCTCTCATGTGTCACCAGTCTTCGGTGGCGACGACAGCGACCGTATCCCCCACCTGCCCCCCCTTCTCATCCTCCCAGCTCTCGAGGTCACCAGCGAGCACGCGGCACCGAGGGCAATACCCCCCCCCTCCCCCCCTCCTCTCCCCGCCCTCCCTTTCCAGTTCCTTGGGATCACTCGGACGCGAACCCAGATAAAGACCCCTACCCTCCCTCCCTCCCTCCCTCCCTCCCCTTCACCCGACCCCAGGGTTTCAACTATTACGGGGGGCCATAGTTAACAGGACCAAATATTGTCAGTAAAAATGGTTAAACATATAGGTTTTTATGTATACCATAGGTCCTGTTAACTATGGTCCCCCGTAATACCACGGGCACCCACATAGAGCAAACAATCCCACGTTACTTAGAAGGGTCACCACCAAGTTGGTACAAAAACAAAACCCACCACATACCCACCAACCCACTCATCCACCCCACCTCCCCCCCGCCCAGCCGGCCAGGCCACTAGTACGCCGACCGTGGACGAGACCCCCGCCCTCCTTCCCTCCGTCCCTTCCTCCCTCGCCCAACTTTCACGGTTCATGCCCCTAAGAGATACCCCACCCTTACTTTCTTCCTTCTGACGTCCTGAAAGCGCCGGCAGCGTCGCTCGAGCATCCCTCCCCCCCTCCCTCTCGGATAACTCAGGCCGGACCCCTGCCCCCCCTTCCTTCCTCTCTCTCCCCCGACGCTCAGGAACCACCTCAAGGGTAACCCAATGCAAGACCTACCGCACCCCTCCCACCTTCTCCTATCCCTCCTTCCCTCCTTTCCACCCCCCCCTCCCTCCCGCCCCTGCCTCCATCCGTCCTTCCCCAGCCCCTCTCCCGCTGTACCTATCTCCCACCCCCCCCGTGCTCCGTCTAGAAAGGGATGCGTGGTCAATGGTCAAATGACTAACGCAAGCAGCAAATGAGTACGCCCCGCCCCCCCTCCCCCCCCCCCCATCCTCCCCTCCCTCCCTCCCTCCCTCCCACCCTCCCTCCCTCCCACCCAGGCGCGTTCCCGCTGCTACTAGCACCCTCTCCCTTCAGTCCTACCCCTAAATAACCCGCACGCGAAAAACACCCCCCAGAAGGCGTGCTGTTCTTTTTCTTTCACTCCCCTTCGTCTCCATCCCCCACCTGGACATCATGACGACGCCTCCGCTTCGGGAACGCCTCCTCCGCCCCCAAACTCCTCGCGCCGCCGCTGAACCCCCCCCCACCGTTGTCCTTTCCGCCTCCTTCCCCACCACCGCCCTCGCCCCCGTTGTTCCCGCTTTTGCCTCAAGGCAGCCACATCCTTGGCAAGGGTGGGAGGGTGATGTTCCGGTTTGTCTCGCATCGAGAGCGTTTCGCGTGGTAATGCCAACTCCGAATCCAAACCCGCTGTGGTACGGGAAGGTTAGTAGGATACAAGGAGGGGGGGGGGGGGGGGGAGGGGCTGTTAGCAATACGAAGCAAGAACAGAGGGAAGGGGGGCGTGTCTATGTACTATTGAAAGAGGCCTACTAAAAAGTTTCTATTAATTTTGCTGTACGACTCCGAAAACATACTCGAAGAGAGGGGGCACAACGCATGTCAGGAGCTGGGAAACCACCTACGAGATGGTCTTCGATGAAGCAAATACGCGCCAAGGCCTTGAAGGGTAATTTTCGGAGTGCGAGTGTATAAATACGCCGTGGCACAAGACGCCTATATAGGGGTGGCCGCTCATCGACCGGCGGTGGGGGCGGGCAGTCCAACAACGGTAGCCGGCGGGGAGGTGTGCGACCGGCGGGTAGAGGGTCAACGGTACGAGGCGAGCTGATGTTACGTTTTCCCTAGCTAAAAGATAGCACCATCGATGCTACTAATAATAATAGTAATAGTGCCTTTGACTTTACCCCTTTATCAATAGTGCTG
>JARUPZ010000028.1:2790733-3089538 GCA_031213475.1 Nereocystis luetkeana
AGACCACCCTGCGGGTAGACACGTGTTGGCAGCATCAAGCACAGCAAGCAGCGAAGGAGGACACGCGGCCCGCGGACATCGTGGTACCAACGCGTGATTTATATCCGAAACGTCAAGCGTCATTTTTGTGTCGAGGCTCGATGCCTATTTTTTTCCCTCCCGATCTTGATCTACTACTCGTATAACTCTCTTGTAAGGTTCATAGTTGATCCCAGTGCTGAGCGGTGTTCCTCGAACCAATTTTTTAGTTGTTTGTGCCGATTTCGTGTGCCCGAAGACGGAAAATAAATAATCACCTCTATTTCAGCACGAAATACGTTTTGGGTCTATTCTTCCCAGCATGCCCACTGCTGTATGCTGTAGGTATCCCACAGCAGCAGCACAGCGGTACTCTACTCTTTCATGCTTGTAGTAAAAGGTACCAGGTACCAGGTACCAAGGTATGCGTCACCAAAAGTGTTTCGTTTCAAGTCCGGAACGGCCCAATGCTCTTCACACAGTACGTGCAGCTATTAATATCTACCAACAGCTTGAAACTAAAAACTTGCTGTGTCTCCACACACCCGAACATCAACCTGTGTGTGTGCAGCAGTAGTACTCATGTTGTAGCTTTGCCCATTCTGCCTTTTGGCCGGTCGGCAAGAGATTACCACAGCAAGGACTAACAGGACACCCGACACTCCCATGTCAAGCCCCACGCTGCACGGCAGTCGTCGTACGTCGTCCACCGGTACTCTATAACTGAGTTGTTTTCAAGCCCAGGTATGATAGGATACCGACACTCACTCCAGCACCCCCCGAGCAGAGACCTTCGCGGGTCCAAACCATTGCCGTCTCGTCTGTGTCTGCGCTGTCGGGGTAGCAAAACTTGCACCCCCCCACCCCCCCCCCCCCGTGCCCATCTCTTTCGACCACCTGTCGTCTCTCTCCCCAATTACTCGTCTGTGAGGTTCTCGAGGCAGTCAGGCACGCAACAAGTGCAACATCGTACGCGGACGCAGAGCCACAGCAACTCGAAAACGAAAAACAGAAAACACGTTTGAATATTATGTCTGCGGACGGACGAGCGAGGGAAGTCGGTCGACAGAGGTACTGCTGTTGCGGCGTGAGCATGCTTGACCGAGCACGTCCTGGACGAGAGGACGACCTCTGATGTCCCCTCTCCACAACCCTTCAAGCGTTGAAAACACTGGCTATTCAAGTCAAGCACCACAAACACGAAGGAGGTTGGTTCGACATGAACCATCTCAGCGGCCAGTCCAGCCCGCTTTCCCTCTCCCTACCTCGTCGGCCGAGCGATGACCACCACGGAGACGAAGAGCTTCGCACAACTCGCTAGCGACATCATGGTCCGTGTGGTGTGGCTGTCGAACAAACTCTTAGAGGGCACCGATAGCGTGCTGGCGCGTGCAGCTTACGTGGATCGATGTGGAGGGGTGAATGTACTGAACCCCGAGAGAGACACGCCAACATATTCATTATAAAACCTCATTTTGGTATTCCTCCGCGCAGCCGTGGCCCACAGGTTTTTTTAAGAGCGCCATACTGGAAGCATAGGCAAGGTAAGCTTCTCCCGACCGTCGCACTCGCTTTTCCCACCCGAAGATCTCAAGTGCCCCCACCCCCCATTATCTCCTCTCACTGGTTAAGCCTGGAGCCCATGCAGCTGTTAACATATTCTTCAGACGGCTCGAATGATATTCGAAGATGCTTCCGTCTGTCTGCGGCACTGCTTGCTGTGAGCTGTGAGCTGTGAGCACCTACAGCAGTGCAGAATGTTCCAGTCTCCCTGCCGCGCTCAGGGCCACCTCGGCCCACGATCAGCTGGCAGCCACCCTTTCGTTGGATAGCAGCCAGCATGCGGTACCCTCGAATTGCCGTGGATACCGCTGCTGAGTGGATCGCGACGTACGCCCGGCCTTCATAGCGCTGGCCGCGAGAGAAAGCGAGCAGACTACGACCCTGTTATTACGCCCGTAGATAGAGGCTATGCACAGAAGTCAGCAGCGCGATTGATTACCTCTGCTCTTATCAAGTGGTGGTGTGGGGTACCTGGTACAGGAATACCGAACTGCTGTTGATACGCGCCCTGTATGCTATCCGCACTGTATCGTTATTTCCTGCCACGGGCCTGGACGTCCAGCGCACCTGGTGTCCGTACAGACTCTCCATCGTGCAGTAGAGAGATGCCAGCATGCCAGCTCTCTCTGCGGTCACAAACGACTGCTGTACAAGAAAGAAAGAAAGAAAAGTATACACAGAGTTAGTACATGCATGCCAACCCCGTGCTGCTGTACGAGTAGTCGTTCGGACACCAGCACAGCAGAAGGAACCATGTACAACAACTGCTGTACCTGGTACATCCGTACCACTGATCAGTGGATGAAACATGATCCTGGTATTTTCGGTACAAGCAAGTGTCGGTATCTGGCACAAGATGTCAGGAGACAGCACTTCCACCCCAACCCCTTCGGACAGACAGCAACTTTGACGTGACATACCCTAACTGACCCCAAATCACTAGGTTTTAGTGAGGAACGACCGGTCCTGCACCCTCGACAGCGCGCGTTTTGCCTTGCTCGACATTACCCTCCTGACACCTTCGGTATCTGGTACGCAAGTTACACGAGTTGTTCACGTACGAGTAGACGTACGAGTACAGAGTACATCATCACCATCATCTTGGTACCAGGTATATATATCTATACCTGGTATATGTATTGATAGATATTGATAGATGATCCAAATTTGGATATATCCGCCCCTATCAAATGGAACTGATGATGATCTGTCCGACGAGAAGTGGAATGATCGAAGCATGTACCCTCACTACCCACTACGATACGATCACGAGGAATATGTCCGCTGTGCGCGTATCGATCGGGTGACACATGATACGATGAATACCAGGTACCTGGTATGCTGTAAGGCCTGGTCTAGACGCTTGCAAGTATTTATAGACTTGCATGCGCGATAGGCTTTTTGTTTTGTTTGTTTCTTCCCATTTAGTTTCTTCGGCCTGCCTTTTCTCCTCCCCTCATATTATTATAACATACCGGTACCAGGTACCACGTACGTAACTTAGATCCGGGGTGACCCATTAATATTAATACCATTAGCAGACTCTCGCCCCCCCCCCCCCCCCCCGAATACGGTTCATTCTGAACCCTGTGTAGTTAGTCCTCGTCATGTTTTTACGTGTGGCGACCTCTCATTGGTCCATCTACGGGTATACATTACCTGGTATGTGTATTAATAGTTCCGTCGGTACTTTTTTTGTTTAAGTGAGTAGTTATCGTTTCTTTCTTATTTTTTATTCTTGCTTGTGCTCGTTGTGTTCCCGTACCCAGTACGCCGGCGTTTCGCTTCCTTTACCCCTGAACGTGCGACTAGTTTTTCGTCTTGGCTCTTCTCTGTCTCATGGACAGTATGTGACCACATAATTAGATACTTCGTACCAGTGTCGGTGGAGAATAAAAATTCAGGACGGACACTGGGTGTGCTGATCAAGACAACACACATGCGTACCTCTGGAGCAATTACGTAGTTCCCAAGAGTGGCACGCTTTTAACCCTTTTAGAACTCCAGTCCCGTTTTGGGGACACACCACTCAAATTCCAAGTAATTTGTCCCCAATTGTCCCCAAAACGAGACTGCGGTTCTAAAAGGGTTAAAAAAAATCATAATAATTAGTTGGTGTAAACGAAACGGTACACTTCCGTCACTGTGAATCCAAATAAAGGTACACCCAGCGGTAAAAAAAAAAAGCACTCGCCCTTCTTGTAGGATCCTCGGTTGCCCGCCTCTCTCTACAACAAGATCACACACAACGACAACAACAACAACAACAACAACAATAGCTGCCTGTCTGTCTGTCTGTCTGTCTGTCTGCCGTGTTTCTGTCTGCCGTGTTTCTGTTCGTATGTCTGTCTCCACGTCTGTCTGTCTGGTTGTCTACCTGTCTGTCTCCACGTCTGTCTGTCTGTTTGTCTGTCTGTCTGTCTGTCTGTCTGTCTGTCTGCCGTGTTTCTGTCTGCCGTGTTTCTGTTTGTCTGTCTCCACGTCTGTCTGTCTGTCTGTCTGTCTGTCCTGCTGATCTCGTATTCTTCGCACGAAAACATCGGTGTCGCGTCTTCTTTTTCGTAGACAGGGCGTCTCGTCTGTCGTACGGTAAGCCGAGGACGAATATGGCGGGGAAGCTAGCGTGCGCGGCGGTGGTCTTGCTGGGGCTGGCCGTGCGACCCGTCTGCGGCCAGTACGATGACATCGACTTCGAAAGTGAGATCACGTTGTCGTCGTTCGGATGATGGTGGTGGTATGGTGGTGGTGGTGGTCGTAGTAGTTGTGGTGGGGGTAGTGCTTGGGGTGGTGGTGGTGGTGGTGGTGATGGTGGTGGTGGTTGTGGTGGTGGTGGTGGTGGTGGTAGCAGTTGTTGTGGTGGCAGAGGTTTTGCGGTTGTGATGTTGTTGGCTTTGGCAATGGTGGGGGTAGGTGATGTTGGTGTTGGCGCCGGTGTCGATGGGTTCGTAGGTGGTCATGGCGGCGTTATTGTTGTTGTAGTGGTTGTTGCGGCCGTTGCCCGGGGCACGCATATGGTACATATTTTGCCTCGACAGCGAAAATGATTGCATACTTTCTGGTGGAAGTAGTAAACACCATGTCTTCGCGCACATGTGACCCACTGCGCTTTGGGTATCTCGAGGATGAAGAGTCCGCACGGACGGTAACGGGTATAGAGCAAGAACGGTTCGATGTGAAGAACACACTCACATACACGTCAACACGAGAAAACGCAACCTTTAACCCTGTTTTCCGCGGGCAAGCATTACCCCACTCTATTTCGCAGTAGTTTTTCCTCGAAACCTGGCGGCGCTCGTCGAGGGGTTACACTAGTACACCCTTTTATTGTTTCGCCCCACGACGATATTCCGCCGACGTTTTCGGGGATAAGCTTTACTCGAACTCGGAAATATGGTGGGTGACAAAATAAAGGAATAAAGTATTCAGGACTTTTCATACACGTCAAAACCCATACCAGGTATGTTCTATTACGGGGGACCATAGTAAATATGACCAAATGTTGTTAGTAAAAATAGGTAAACATGTAGGCTTCGGTGTGTACCGTAGGTCCTATTTACTATGGTCCCCCGCAATAGTATTTCTACTATTAATAAGCATATTTTGTATTGGCTACCGTGTTGTCCGATTCTACGACGACCATACCAGGTAGCGATCGGGACTCATCATACACATGAATCTACACATTATAGTATTTTTACGAGGCGTATTCTGGTCTCGGTGACTATCTTCCCTCGTAATACGACGATTTTTT
This sequence comes from Nereocystis luetkeana, assembly GCA_031213475.1. Classification (NCBI taxonomy): domain Eukaryota; class Phaeophyceae; order Laminariales; family Laminariaceae; genus Nereocystis; species Nereocystis luetkeana. The sequence continues at coordinate 2,796,066 of JARUPZ010000028.1, forward strand.
GCTTTTTCAGATTTCCCGGGGCCAAAACGTCAAGACGGTCTTCTAAGTTGAATAGTGCGGTGTGAAAGATGCTTACATCTCGGGACATGGTCGTACAAAACTTATTGCGTTTTCAACTCCGCCGCAATTTTTGGGAATTCGTAACTTTCCCCACATCAATCGTTTTCAATATTTCACAAATTTCAACCTCAACGCTCCTACGGCATTCCTTCAACTCCCTCTCCCCTCTCTGCCCCCCCATCTCTGCCCCCCCCCCCCCCCCCCCCCATCACCCCCAACTATTTTTGGAGTTCCATCTATTTGTTTGTGAATTCGTTTCTGTCCCGACGTCAGTGATTCATTAGTTCACAACCTCGAGGTTCCAACATTATACTGCCCTATCCCCCCCCCCCCCCTCGCCGCCTGCTCCGTCTCGAAAGGGATGCGTGGTCAATGGTCAAATGACTGAGGCAAGCAGCAAATGAGTTCGCCCCCCCCCCTCGCCGCCGCATCTGCCGCCCCTTGGCGAAGTTTGTGAATTCGATGTTTTCGGAGACGAAAAATATAGACGAAGTTGAGATGGAGAAGTCTTGCGCACTGGATAATAGAGAAAAAACGGTCGCTGCCATGGGAGATAGAGGACGGCAACAGGCGGCGAAACAGAACGGGGGGGAAAGAAAAGAAGAAGCAAAAGGGTCTCTTGTGCAATATGTGGGAAGGACGTATTGAGCGCCCAACGTTTGGAGGAGTCTCTATTAGGAGTAGGAACGGTGCTCCGTCTCGAAAGGGATGGGTGGTCGATGGTCAAATGACTAAGGCAAGCAATATATGAGTACGCCCCCCCCCCCCCCCGTCCCCCCCAATGTCTGCCTGGTCGATGAAAACTCGACGTGCTCCGTCCCGCGGCATTTTTGCGAGGATGCAAGGGCCTATGGTCATACGACTACGGCCGTGCATGATATCGAGTGCACCCCCGTCCCCCCCGCCCCCGTCTCGAAAGGGATGCGTGATCAATGAACAAAACCGACGAAATACAAGCAACAAAGGAGTACAACCCCCCCCCCCGCCGCCGCCGCCGCCGCCCGGCAGTGTCAATTGGATGTTTCCCCCATCCCAGTGTTTAAATCCAGTGTTTAAATACTTGAACCTTAAGGCCCCACCTCTGTATCCTAACCCCCGCCCACCCGCCGCCTCCCGCCTCCTGGCAATCTCCGGCGGCACCAGAGATGATGGCCGGCTATGAAGACATGTACGAGGGGGGGTACGGAGGCGGGTACGGGGGGATGGGGGACATGATGCCCGGCCTTGCGGGAATGATGGGGGGCATGGGCGGTGGGATGGGGTACGGGGGGTACGGGTACGGAGACTCTGAACCCGCGCACACGGACCTCACCGACATGGTGAGTGGTTTTGGTAGTGGGAGGAAGGGAGGGGGGGGGGGGCGGGGTGGAGATGAGCGAGGGAGATGGTGCACGGTATGGGCAAGGTATTTTCACAAAATGGTTTGGTTTGGTATTGGGAGAAGGGCAGGAGGAGGGTGCTGTGGGGGAGAGGGGGCTTGTGTACTGCATGGGCACGGAGATTGTTCACCGAGGTTTGGCAGAGGGAGATAGGGGGGGGGGCGTGCGGTTGGCGGGGAGGGGGATGGTGTACGGTACGGGCACGGAGATTCCAGACCCGCGCACGTGGACCTCACCGACATGATGGGGGGTTTTGTAGGGGGGTGGGGAGGGAAGGGGGAGGGGGGGGGGGGGGGGGGGGTACTCACTCGTTGCTTGCGTTACGCATTCATTTGACCATTGACCACGCATCCCTTTCGTGACGGGGCACCGTTCCTACTCCTAGTTAGATACACGTTCATCAGTTGGCCGCTCATCACGTTGTTTCCTTCGGGGGGGGGTAGTCTGTGGGTTCGGAGGCTTCGCACCCGCGTCGACGGATGTCGCCATTGTGGTGAGAGGGTGGGTAGCCGGGCGGGGGTGGAAGGAAATGAAATGTGGGGAGGGTGGGGGCGGGGGCGGGGGCGGGGGCGGCAGGGAGACACACGATGTCATGTGAGGAATGAAGAGGATATCGGAACCATGGGGCGGAAAGTGGCCTCTAAACGAACATTGATGTGGTCGTGGGGTGGACTGGGGGGGTGAGGTCGGCAGCGACGGCAACGTCAACACCGACACAGCAACAACACCAGCGGCAACGACCACAATGGCAACATCACTCATCTCCCCTCCCCGTCCTTCCCTCGATCCCCACCCTCTCCCTCCAAGTCTATTCGACGGTGTCATCCACGCGCAAGAAAGTACGCGCAAGGTGCCGAAACAGGCCTCACAAGCGGCTCCTATACACCTGGTGTTTACGTAGGATGCAGCTCATCCTTCATGCGACTGCGACGCGCCGAGCAAAAATCTCACGACGTTTCGCGCTTCGTGTAGGCGATGTCTGATTGGTCGGTGAAAGGCCGACGTTGCTCCTTCTGGGCGTTGTAGAGATGCGAGAAATCTCTATGTTCGTACGACTACGACCATGCATGACATGAGCAGCCCTCCTCTCTTTGATTCCAAAATAAATTTCGTGTCTACATCAGGAAAAATAATCCCAACATAACAGCGGCATTAAACACCTACGGCCTATTACTACGCTACTACTACTACTACTACTACTTCTACTACTACTGCTACTACTATTACTACGTCCTACATTCCGTTTTATATACACGGCAGTTTATTAACGTCGGCGCCAAAAATAGGTAGTTCGCTTCAACTTACTAGGTACAATATTCGCCATTTTTGCGGAAAAATACTTTGTTCATGTGAATACTGCTTCAAGTAGCGCTATTCACGTTGGACTCAGGGTAAAGGCGCTCTATCTCGCTTGCCCCTGCTTTACTGCGCTCCCTCGCCCTGCCCTGCTCAGGCGGACGTGGAGAAATTTATGAGCGAAGACCCCGCATCTCCCTGCGTGATAGGCTTCTACAACGAAGACACACACGGCGAGGTGAGGGGAGGGGTAGGGGGAGGGGAGGGGAGGGGAGAGGTGACGAGTTCGAGAGAGGCGTAAGAGAGTGTGTGTGGGGGTGAGAAAGAGCAACGAAAACAAAGCAAAAGGTTCTAGGAAACCATTGGATCTGAGTACCATGAACCTGACACACCCAGTTCGTTGAGCACCCGTAGAAGGTGTGTTCGCTTCAACCAAAGATGTTCGGACTTGACGCTGTACAGACTAGGTATCATAGTATGACGTTTAGGCCTTTTTGTCCTCCGATGAAAACGGTCGGCGCGATCCCCAACACCTTTTTGTAGGGAGTTCGACTTTGATCGCGAGGCGTTCTCTTCAAAAAAGTGTTTCTTTCGTACTGTTTAATTTGACTGTCTTCGTTCGCCGTCTTTCTCGAGCTTCACTTGCTGCTTCTGCTGTTGCCGGTGCCCACATTGTTTTCGATGTTGTTGATGTTTGTTGTTGCTTTTACATTAGCCGGTGTTGCTGTTGTTGCTGCTTCATTACTGCTGTTCTTGTTGATGTTGTGGCTGTTGCTGCTGCAAATGTTTTCTGTTCTTCATTTCGTTCCCATGGTTGTTGTCGCAGGACGTGATGACTTTTAGAACTGCGGCGTCAAGAATGGCGCAAATGGGAGTTCGCTTCGGGCTAGCCACGGGTAAGCGGGGGAAGCGATACACTGCCAGCCTCCCCTCCCCGCCCCCCCCCTCAATTTGTCGCCATTTCACCCAAGCTGGAATTGCGGTCTTTCGTTCCTTCGGTCGCCACTGCTGTTTCCGACTACCGCTGTTTTCTGCTGTATTGCCGTGTACGAGGGGTGGAACGTGTTTCTTGCTGTACATGATTGGGCTATTGGCGTCCGACGGTTTCGTCCGTAGATGGTGGGACTGTCTGTGCAACTTGGTACAGATGCGAGCCGGCAGGGTTTCACGACTACATAGGTGCCGTTTCGCCGACTTAAAACGACTTTTAGTCGGCTAGTCGGCTGCCAAAACCAGCTGGTGGCCAGCCGACTTGCCGGCCTTGTTGCTGGACGAGCGAAGCGTGCCAAACTTCGCCCTCTTCGGCACGTAATCAAACAATAAGTTCCGCATTCAACGAACGTGTAGAAGTCCAATAGGTTGGATAGTCGATACCTCCGGGAAACGACTATTACTAACTATTTTACGGGGGACCATAGTAAATAGGGCCAAGTAAGAATAGCGAAATGTATAGGTTTTTGTGTGTACCGTAGGTCCTATTTACCAAGGGCCCCCGTAATAGTTGTCCGACGAAAACGTCGTTGGTGGCTCAAGCTGTGCTGGCTCGAAGCTCTCGTAGCAGATGGCGTTCGGCTGTTTTTTGTCCGTCGATGGTTGAAGTGTTTTGTCTTATTTTATCTATCAAGGGTTGATGGTGATTGGGTGAGGCCACCAGGTTGGGGGTGGTCAGTAGGACCGAAGGCGAGCCCCAGCTTGATTTGACGTACGTCAACGTGACACAACGGTTATAGTGTCGTTCGATTGTTTTGTCCCTGTAGGCGGTTGTCGCCTTCCCACCGCGTTGGTGTACTCGAGAAGGCGGATTTTAAAGAGGGTCTAATATAGGACTGTAACCGTTCTGCACAGCCTCGCCATCCCCCCCAACCATCCACCCCCCCCGTGCCCGCCCCGCTTGCTTCCTCTTGCCCCTCACCTCAATCCTCCCCTTTCACCTTGCCACTGCCGTTGCGGTTGCCCGATTTTCCCGGTTTTCCATTTGTTTTGGATGTTTTTGTTCGGCATTTTAACTCCAGAGGACGACGTGCTCGAGAAGCTCAAGTACACGGCCGGGCGCGTGATGGCGTACCCGGCCAAGCGCTTCCTCGTGGAGGGGGACCGCTCCAAGCAACGCTATCCCGGTGAGAACGAGCGCCCTCACCCCCGCGCGGCGCGGCGTGTAGCGTCGTCGTCGTTTGCGTTTCCTCCTTCCGCGCTGGGTTGGTTAACTAGTTTTTCAGTAGTTTGTTTTTCTCCTGCCACATTCAATGTCTTGGTCTTTCTTTGTCCTTTCGCCTTCTCTCCTGTAGTCGTGTCCCAGACCCGTAGGAGACATACACTACGGTGGAGAGGCTCTTTGGCTGTTGGCTGTCGTTGGGAATGCCCCCCCCCCCCCCCCAAACGGTACGCGCCTTGCGATTGTTTCACGAGATGGGTTGAGCAGCTGTCGTCCCTCGTAGACTAGCGCTGAGATTCGATACCGTAGAACTCTGCGATACTCACCGGTCTACAGAGGGACACGACTACCGTGAGTAGTGTTCCAGGTTTTTCCTTTGCCACCAGTTCGAGTAACGTGTTGGGAGATGTAGCGCCCGAGCGTCCTCGTTTGCTTCCGCTCTCCTCGTTCCCCTCCTCTTCCTCGTCCTTTTCCTCCTCCTCTTCCTCCTCGTCCTCCTGCTCCTCTTCCTCTTCCCCGTCTTCGTCCTCCCCCCCCCCCCCCTATGGTCATATGGTCATACGACTACGGCCATGCATGAGATCGAGCACATCTCTCCTATCGAGTACACACCCCCCCCCCCTCCTCCACCCCCTCCTCGTCAATAAGTACACCCCCACCCCTACCCCTACCCCCTCTCTTCTTTCTCGTCATTGTGCCCATGCGGTGTGTTGACTTCGAGCACGGGTACGATCGGTTTTCACCACTCGATTTTTCATCCAGGACGGGGAGAAGGTTGCCGAAGATTGTGATGAGGCGTTTCCGCAAGATATTTGGTCGAGAGAAAGCCCTCCCCAGGCAGCACAAAATGCGCTTTCCGCTGTGGAGAAGACGAGCGCCGTTGATAAACCGTATCGGTTTTATTCGGTAACTAACTGCTGTGCACCGCTGACTGCATGTACACCGCACCACGCTCCCCTCCCTCTTCCCTCTTCCATCCTGCTTCGGTTTACGCTTGCCGTTTTTGCAGGCAGCGGGCCCTTGGACCCGGAGCCGCTTCAGATGTGGGTGACCAAGGCGGTGACCCCTCTGGTGGGCCTGTTCACGTGGGCGAGCGGGATCAGATACGAGGAGATCGGTCTGCCGGAGCTGACGGCGTACGCTCAGGTTTGTGATTCTCGGTAGGGTAGGGTAGGGTAGGGTAGGGTAGGGTAGGGTAGGGTTGGGTAGGGTAGGGTAGGGTAGGGTAGGGTAGGGTAGGGTAGGGTAGGGTAGGGTAGGGTAGGGTAGGGTAGGGTAGGGTAGGGTAGGGTAGGGTAGGGTTGGGTAGGGTAGGGTAGGGTAGGGTAGGGTAGGGTAGGGTAGGGTAGGGTAGGGTAGGGTTGGGTAGGGTAGGGTAGGGTAGGGTAGGGTAGGGTGGAGTGATGAAGGGTAGGGTAGGGTAGGGCAAGGCGGGGCGCAGGGTAGAGCAGGGTGGGCCAAGGTGCGGCGGGGTGGCGCTGTAGTGTCAAGAGGGTAGGACATGAGTGAAGGGAGGGGAAAAGAAGGATTCGTAGGTCAGGGTAGTGCAGGGTAGGGATGGGGTAGGGTAGGGTGGTGAAGGGTAGGGTAAGGTAGGGTGGGGTAGAGTAGGGTAGGGTAGAGTAGCGTAGTGAACGGTAGAGTAACGTGGATTGGTGTAGCGCGGTAGAGACAAGAGGGGTGAAAAGCGGGGTAGGGTAGGGTAGGGTAGGGTGAGGCAAGCTGAGGTGGGATAGCGCAGTGAGGACGAGAGGGCATGAGAGGAGAGGAGGGAGGGGAGTGCAGAGGAGAAGCGGAGGAAGGGTAGAGTAGGGTAGGGTAGCGCAGGGCAGAGCAGCGCAAATGGGGGCAGAGACCGGCTGGTAGGTCGGGGTGGTTTACACCTGGAGCCTAGCCGCCAAGCGCTTCCGGAACGGGTTGGTGGCCATTTTCTCGCCGACGAGCAATACACAGAGCTCTTGTCTCGATCTCCAGTTCATGTGCTTCCATTTTTTATGCCGGTGGATGGTCGATCGATTCCACTACTTTGCGGACGACAACGCCCCTCTCCGCTCTCCTTCCCCCCCCTCTGTGATGCCCAACGCCTCTGGGGCGTCGTTTGCTGCGATATCGGGTGTGAGCACCTGTTTTTTTTTCCTGAAGCTACTTTTTAAGTAGTTTCATTATCTATACCTCACCAGACATCCGGCTGAGAGAAAAATGGTAAAGCTACTGTAAGCCCGAAACATGGCAATGAGGCGTGTGCCATAGTGCCTTATCGAGTGTCTCGGCAGGGTTCAGGTTAAGACCACCGCGCCAGTTGGAATCTGTTGCGTCGTAAGGCAAAACAAGTGCTTATAGCCCTAGCCGTAACCCTATCGAAGGGTGCCTTATTGAGCAGTCCCTCCGTTCAGGATCGACCGTGCCAGTCGGAAACGTCGTTGCTTCATGAGGTCAAAAAAACAAATGCCACCTCTATGTTGAAACCCCTCTCGCGGGGTGCATGTTTGACCGTGCCAGTCGGAAACGTCGTTGCTTCATGAGGTCAAAAAAACAAATGCCACCTCTATGTTGAAACCCCTCTCGCGGGGTGCATGTTTGAGCGGTTTCTCTAGTTGTTGAAAATGTTGCCTCACGAGAAAAAATTGTGCTATTAGTACCTCTAAGTGCTATACCCCTATTAAAAATAGCTTCCACTGCCGTAGGGTGCGCCACGCTAATATTTTTTTTCTTTTTGGGGCATTTGTTTTCGTCTTAAGGTGGACATCACGGAGAAGGCCGAGGCGTTCGACAAGCTGGCGGCCACCCTTCGCGGGGTGGCGACGGCCAGGCCCAAGAAAGAGCTCTCGTACGTCGTCGCGGACTTCGACGACATGATGTCTCTTGCTTCGCGGTTCAAGGCGAGAGATGGGGGAGCAACCAGCGAGTCGTATTTTACTCCTGGCGACGACTTTGGTTTGTTTGTTTGTTTGTTTTTTCGTTCGTTCGTTTTTTTTTTTTTTTTTTTTCTACTGTGGACCGAAACGTAGGGGGACCCGTTGTATCGCAAATATGTCTGGACTAAGAGTGATGTTTTTGTTGTTGTTGTTGTTGTTATGTTTATGTTTTCTTCTTCGCACTATTAGTACTTGCTCGAGCTCCCATCTTTCCCTGCCTTCGGTGAAGTTAGAGACTCAGATATACTGGGTCCACAGACTCAGATATACTGGGTCCACAGAGCAGGGACACTCCTTCCCTCCGCCCCTTCCCTCCCTCCCCTTTTTTGTCTATATATTCGTAGTAATCGGTGCCGTGCTATTTATTCTCCCGCAGCCCTAGCCCCCCCCTCCCTGTCCTTCCCCTTTTCACACCACGCCGTTGTTTTGCTTTTGGACCTTTCTTTCGTTTTCTTTTTCGGTTCTTTCGTCTTCTTTTTTTCGTGCACGTTTTCGTCTTTTTTTCGATTTCGTGTTTTTTATTTTTTTATTTTTTTATTTTTTGGCAGTTCCCCGACGAACACAAGGCGGCCGACGAGAGGGGCGTGTCCGTCGGGATCCGGAAGGACAACTACTTCTACCGGATGGACGCCGAATTTAGCGAGGCCGCGGTGGCCGAATTTGTGGAGGCGTACGTCAAGGGGACAGTTGAGGTAGGCCCCCTCTCAGCTCCGTGGCGGTTTAACCCACCAACCTAGTGTAATTGCGTTGTCCATGGCACGATGCTTTATCATCGGATGTGTTCGATGCGGCCCCCCAGGCGCTGCGCGGTGAAAGCCTGGTGTTCTCCGTGCCAGCATTGGGAGAGGTGCGAGGGTCTATGGTAATATGACGATCACTGGTTATGCATGGCATGAGTACACCCCCCCCCTCTTCCCCCGCCCCCAATCTCCAACCCTATTCCCACCCGCCTGTACCCCTCCCCCTCCCCCCCCCCCACCCTTCCCCTCGCCCCTCTATTCCTCGCTCCCTCATCTCTCCCCCCTTCCGTCTGCTGATTTTTTCCAGCCTATCCACGTGGAAGAAATGGACGAGGGGGACTCGATGGCGGCGGCTGCCGACCAAGGGGATGATGAGGCCGACAGCGGTGTCGTCGTGGTAAGACCCCCCCCCCCCCTCCCCTGTTCGACGTTGTCGTCCATATACAGGAGCTTGCGCCTCACAAGGTGTTCCTGGTAGGACGCCGCTCGCCTTTTCATGCGACCCGCCCAACACGTAACGGCGCTTCACGCTTGGTGCAAGCAATGTCTGCCTGGTCGGTGTTGTTGTTGTTGTTTTTGTTTTGTTTTGTTTGTTTGTTTTTTTTCGCGAAAGGAAATTGTCTCTGATTCCCCTATTTTTCTTGGTTATAACAAAAAAAAAAAAGCGGGAAAACCTAAAAACATCTCCTGTGCTTCAGGAATATTTTGTGATCAGAAAACTTGAACTGAGGGCACACAAACGTGGCCGCTCACGCGGCATTCCCTTTTTTGTGTCACGAAAAAAACAAAACAGGAAATGCCTGGGAAAAATTAGAAGCAAACATCCTTCGATAATACCGGCTCTAAAGTCCATTCACATTTGACCGCACTAGTGTTGACAGGGGGTTTCTATACATTTTCTTGTTTTGTCTTTGAACGCTGTTATATCGCGACGTGTGTGGTTTGCAGTAGTATCGCAACTGTAGACGGGTTCTAAACTGTTCCGCTTTGACTCCCGATGCTGCGAAAACGTGCCCCCCCCCCCCCGCTCCTGATTGAGTGATGTAGGATAAAACGTTTGCAACTTCTCACCCCCCCCCCCCCCCCGACAGATAAGCTATTACATACAATAAAAAAATGTTACACGGGCAAATGAACGCGAGGGAGGTAAGATACTCGCAGTTTTTCGTTTTTCTGGGCGGGGGGGGGGGGGGTCAGTTCTAATAACGATAACGATGCTCTATGGGATGCGATCGGTGGCAAACATCTTGAAAGAGTCCCTCTCCTGTTGATCCCTTCGTGACTCCCTTCGTGACTACATGCTTCTATCGGAAACCGACATTTTCCCAGGAAGTTTTTTCCGAAAACTTTCGAAATTTCGGCTCTTTTTTTTTTTGGTTGTCGGGAGGGTGTTATTACGGGTATGCTATTTTCAGTTTTCCTCGTAAGCATAGTACATATTTTTTTCGGTTTTTCGCGCGACGATTTGTTTGTTTGTTTGTTTATTTTTTTTTCGGATACTGTACGGTAGTGGTCTCCCTCCACGCCCCGCCCTTCCTTCCAACCAACGGTGCTCCGTCTCGAAAGGGACGCATGGTCAATGCCCAAACGACTTGCGCGGCAAGCAAAAAATAAGCACCCCCCTTCCCCCCCCCCCCCCCCCCCCCCCCCCCCCCCCCCGCCCTACTCACCTGTTTCCTCCATCAATGCCCCCCGCCCCCGTCCCGGTGTAGTTGCACCTTGACAACTTTGACGAGGTGGTGAAGGAGGAAGGGAAGGACGTCATGCTGGAGTTTTACGCACCCTGGTGCGGGCACTGCAAGGAGCTCAAGCCCGTGTACGCACAAGTAGCCGCAGCAGTGAGTGTTGCTGATAAGTCCGTTCAACGACCGCAAGGGTGGCTGCTTAATAGTGCCGTTGAAGGGAGGCGGAAGGGGTGAAAATCGGCAGGGCAGTTCACGGGTCGCGCCTTACCCAGCGGGTCGGGTCGGGTCGGGTCGGGTTGGGTCGGGTCGGGTCGGGTCGGTCGGGTTGGGTCACCTGTAACTCGACTCCGACCCGACGCGTGAGATGTTGAAGACCTCCAGACCCGACGCGACCCGGCCCGGGCCGGCCCGACCCGATCGGTGATATGTTGAAAATATTTTGACCGGGTCGGGTCATGACCCGTGAATAACCCTGGGCGGGCGGGCGGGCTGGTGGGAGAGAGGGAGGAAGGGAGGACAGTAACAGTGCCGTCGCTGGTGTTACCGCTATGTGACGCGTGGGTACGGGGTGGGAACAACCGCGAACTAAAGCTCAGTTGCTGCTGTTGTTTTTCGGCTCTTCTATCGTGCCGTCTACAGCAGGCAGCACTAACGCGATACCTACGTAATCCGGTTCCTGCGGCCGCTGTTGTGGTTTCTCCCGCCCTGCCCTGCCCTGCCCTGCCCGCGTCTTACTGTTCAGGTCTCCGACACTCCGTCTATCGTGGTGGCTAAGATGGACGCGGACGCGAACACCCCTCCCGCGGAGTTCTCGGTACAGTCGTATCCCACCCTCATGTTCTTGAAGGTGCGTTTTTGACGTTTGGTGTCCTCGCCTCCAAGAATGCGAACGTTACGGTAAAGTTCGATTTTGCTCTTACAATTTCCCTTATACCCTTCTCTTTTCCACCTGCAAAACAATTTCACTCTAAGTGAGCTCAAAATCGGACATTATCTTGACAGTAACTGTCCGAGCTCTCTTCCAGAGGTTTTCCGATGCACCTCCATGCCCGTACATGGGGAAATGGCGGGAGGAAGACTACGTATAACGATCGTATTTATCATCGCGTTCGAAAACAAAAATGAAAATCGGGTTCTCGTCATAGCGTCCGGCCTTAAAGGCGGGGGCAAGGGGGGCACGCATGTGTTGGATGGTCCTGTTTTTGCCATTGCGTAAGCGCCCCGCTTGCATACTTTGCTTTTCTTGTTGGGGGATGCGGAGGTTGTGTATACTGCAAACGGCATTTTCCTTGAACAAGTGGTCCGCTGCTTGTATGAACAGGGGCTTGTGTTTCCTGTCTGTTTGATCGCTAAAGTGGCCTGTCTGCTTGTGTGAACAGGGGCGTGTGTTACGCGTCCGTTTTTGGTCGTAAAAAACAGCGCTCAACGGGTGTTGGTGTGCGGGGGCTGCGGTTGAGGTGTGTATGTCACCACAGGGAAGAGCTGCACGCGATTCGGTGTCTGGATTGACTATGGTACCACCAGGCTTGGCTTGTTTTGTTTTATTGTTTCGGGTGGGGCGGATACACAAGACTTGGACGGGGTTTCCGACGTGCGTGTGTGTGTGTGTGTGTGTGTGTTTTTTGTTTTTTTTTGTTTTGCATCAGCGCTGTGCTTGCTTGTACTGCCGCTTTGTGTTCGGGGGTTGGGCTTGGGATGCACATAGAACTCCATGTGTTCTGTATCTGAATTGTGCTTTTGCATTTGTCTCTTTTTTTTTTTTTTTTTTTTGTCGCAATGTGGAATGAACTGCTGCATTTGTCTTTTGAGTTCTTATCTTGTGCCTCGAAGCCGCAATCCGCTGGTATTGTCTTCTTTTATTTTTTGAGCACAAGGTTGGAGCTGCAATGTGGTGTCCCGAACTACGAAGTGATGTCCCGGGTTTCAACGCAAGGACTCGCACGGCACGGACACAGCATATGGTTTTCTCTACCCTTACTGTTACGGGGGACCATAGTTAACAGGACCTATGGTATACATAAAAACCTATATATTTAACCATTTTTACTAACAATATTTGGTCCTATTAACTATAGTCCCCCGTAATAGCTCATATATGGTTGAAAGCACCTATGGTCGTTTTCTAAGGGGTCCTAAAAAGGTCGGGTTGGGCATGTTGATACGTCCTGTACTTCAAAGCAAAGCCCTCTGTTGGCTATTGGCAGGTTTGATCTACATGTCTGTTAGTACCCGGTTGTCCTAGTACGGGGGACCATAGTAAATAGGACCACTTATTGTTGGTAAAAAGTAGGCTTTCGTCTGTACCGTAGGTCCTATTTAATATGGTCCCCCGTACTAGTTGTAAAAAACATCAGCCACTGTTCTTGTTTTTTTTCGGGCGGTCGGTCAACAGCTGGCGGTCGAGTTATTTATCCCTCACTCCGCACAAGGGGACTTATCGTGTCACGTACCAATAGTGTTCATGGTAAGGCAACCCACAAGGCACTTACTACACCGTAACCCCATTACTGTCTCTGGAAGTGGCCACACCGGAAAATCAATAATACCGTAGACGCTGTCATCCATATGCAAGCCCGCCTCCCAAGCGGTCCTTAGCAGGATGCAGCTCAGCCTTCATGCGCCTCGGGGATTACGTTACGGCGTTTCGCGTTTGGGGCTTTAATATCAATGTGTGCCTGGTCGGTGAAAACCTGACATGCTCCGTCCCGACATTGTAGGGATGCGAGGGTCTATTATGGCCATGCGACTACGGCCATGCATGATGTCGAAATCCCCCCCGCCCTCCCGACCCGCGGAAGGCCTCCGACTGGCCATCCATTGAATTATAGCTTAATCTACGGAATATAGGTCTGTCCACCACAATACACTACCTGGTATCGTTTTTCCCGCAATCTTCGATCATTGGAGGGTTCATGTTCACGATCCCCACCAAAGCCGGAGTTGGGTGCCTTGTTTCTGCTAGCACGTGTTCCCTACGTACGCCCCCCCCCGCCCCTTCCCGCCCTCAGCTCGGATGCCTTTCTTCGTGCCCTCATTGGTCCTCTCGCTTCGCCCTTCATGCTCTCATTGGTCCGCTCGTTTCGCTTTTCGTGCTCTCGTTGGTCCGCTCTCTCTGCCTCTGAAATGTTATATTTTGTGCGCTTGCTTCGTTCAGTCCTTCACCCTCTCGGTTTTTCGCTCGCTTCGCCTCTCCGTGCTCTCATTGGTCCCCTCGCTTTGCTCGTTCGTGCTCTGATTGGTCGGATCGCTTCGCCCCCTCTCTGCTCCCCCTTGATCCGCTCGATTCGCTCCTTCGTGCTCTCATTGTTCTGCAGGCTGGGGACAAGTCTAACCCCATCCCCTACGAGGGCACGAGAGACGCGGACTCCATCATCGCCTTCATCCGGGATAACGCCTCCCCGCCAGTAGCTGCCGCAGCGTAACTGTGCTGAAACCCCCCGCGCGGGTCACGACCGGGTTGCGGTAGCAAAATGCTGGTGATCATTCTCGTCGTTTCCTGTCCCCTGTGTAGGGCGGTTGCTTTGGGTATGCCGGTAGGAGGTTTGTGGCAAGTTGCGGCAGTGTTTGTCACGGCAACTTGTGACAGCTCATTGTGGTAGCTTGTGGCAGCTTGTGACGGCAGTTTGCGATGGCTTGCGGTAGCTTTTGCTTTAGCGTGTGGCGGCGTGCGGCAGCCTGTGTCAAGTTGGTGTCAGCTCTCCGGGGTAGTTTAGGGGTGGGAAATCGCGGCAGCAGCGTTGCGACCGTCGGTGCTATGTACAGCTTGTGGCGTGGCTGGGGTGGGGAGGTGTGGCGGCAGCGTGTGTCACGGTAGTTTGTGGCAGCTTGCCGCGCCTTGCTCTCGCTTTCGCCGACCTGGTATGTTGACCTCGCCGAGGGAAATGCTAACACAACACACACCTTTATACGACCAGGTGATCGATTTTCCAACGTCATGATCTACGTAGAATTTTTCAAGGCAGCAGGTCTATGCTCCCGATCGTTTATATATGATGTGTAAGATTTAGCTCATAATGTTGCCATGTGGGAGCCGTGTCACCTGCACGACCTACGGCAGCGCATGCTCCCTGGGTTGGATCTGTGTTGTGCAGCTCATGCACGGCTCCCTACAACGGCAGCAGGTGAAGAACTGGACTGGATTATCTACTCTATACCGCTGACCATCCAAACGTCAGAAGTGTGGGGTGATGTATTGCTGAGAGCACGCACAAGAAAGAGCCTCAAGCAGCGGGGAGACGCGGTGTAGTGTAGTTGCACCCCCCCCGCGTAGGGCTCAGGGGTGGTCGACGGAGGAAACGGGGGGTGTCGGGGGGGGGTGATTTTTCCGAGGTCAGTTATCCTGTTACCAAGGGCACACAAATTTCGGGCGCAAGGAACACAACGTAGTGTCTGTAACGTCAAAATCAGTTGGTTCCTTTTTGAAGTACTTTATTACTTGACGCGGTTTCTACAGTGGTGGGACCGTTTTTGGACGAACGAACAAAAAAAAAAAACGGAAAAATGGTTGAGACGTGGTGGTGTTTTCAACGGAAAAGGGATACATGAGTGCCTGTAACGTCAAAAACAGTTGGTTCATTTTTGAAGTACGTTATTGCTTTTGACGCGGTTTCTACTATTAATAGTAGTAGTGTCAACCGTTTTGGACCAACGAACAAAAAAAAAACGAAATGGTTGAGACGTGGTGTGGGTGTTTTCAACGGTATAAGGATATTGCCCACGCGTGGCAAGAAACGGACAGTAGTATGTACGTACGTTGATGCGCGCGTGTGTCGCACGAGGCTTGACATTGTTAGTTGGTGCATTTTTGACGTAAAACCCAGCAGGCCGTAAGCGTTTTCGTGCGGCTGTAGTATGGTGCTGTAATATTCTGGTGCTGTCGAGTTACCTTTCCCCTCTATACTATAATCAAGTGACCAAAAGGGTTATATCACACCTGGTATGCCACAGACAGCAGCAGCAGGAGTGCACGAAGGCTGGTAGGCTTGTTTTGGTTTGGCGTGCTGCATTTGCGGTGGGTGGCACCCACGTTGCCCGTCTCGCTGCGACGGGCGAAAGATTTTCCCCAAGCGGTGCAATGTGGGGTCCAGTTGACCGTGTAGGTTGCAGGGCTTTTAATATCTTACTGGTAACGTGATTACAGCAGTATGAGACCCGTCAAGAAGAATCGACGGATCTCAGCAAGCCTTAGAAGCTTACTGTGACACCATCCTCGATTGTCCTTCAGCATAGACTATTTTACACAAGATAGGGTTTAGTGTCGCGCTCGCCGCGCTGACACACTTTTTCTTGGTTCGATTTTCTTTAGCGCCTCTCAAAAAGCGAGCCTCCGAGTTCTTATTTGATCATAATATTGTTTCAATTGTCGTTTTCTTTCATGACTTACCTGGAACGCGTTTATGGTATCCTTCCTCTGCCGGGACGTGGGGGGGGACCGCGCGTAACCCCCTACCCTTCTGTCACTCTTACTGCGGTGTCCCAGAAGTGCACCGAAAAAAACATCGGAGTGGTTGTGGTCCATACGCTTCTCGCTAGGCAATCCAGACGCCACACCTACCGCTGTTGACCCATACCTACCGCTGTTGACTCATACCAGGAGTACCTATTGTACATACATAACTAGTCCCGCTCCTTTTACCCCTCTCCTCGTCGGTGTCCCACCCCACGGCATTGGTTGGCAGCAGTACACCAGTTATTACGGGGGACCATAGTTAATAGGACCAAATAGTGTTCGTAATAATTGTTTAATATATACCGGTAGGTTTTTATGTATACCATAGGCCTTAACTATGGTCCCCCGTACTAGTTGTTTCTTATTCTCAGTTTGAAAAACTGAGTCTCTTCCAGTTTGTACTGCTGAGTTTTGTAATTGCAGGTCTGTCAGCCTCTCTGTCCCTCGTCACAAGGAAACGCCAATCCTCGTGAAATCTGGTCTCAAACCGCTCCCGACGTTGACGTGTATATATACCGCGCGAGTCGATAGTCGACACACATACAAGAATTGTCTAGGGCAACTTAATTTTTCGGATTCACCGGAGCCCACCGCCTTGAGCCGCGCGATCCAGCCAGCCTCACCCGGGAACAACTCTTTTTTTGCGGACAATCGAGCAGCGAAACCTTTCGCAAAAGAAGAGGCCGGACTGAAAGTGCTACTTCTTCTGCTGCTGCTGCTGCTGCATCATCAATAGAATACTCTCGATTCGAGTGGGAGTGTAATATATATGCACGATACAAGCCGTCGGAGTCAGCACGACGTGAATCAACACGCTTTCTTGCTCTCCTTATTGTCCTCGGTACTACTAGGACTGGTAGTAGTGGTACATACAAACAAGATACACCACAAAAAAAAGTTGTCTCACCTTTTTTTGTGCTCGCTTGCACAACGTCGCTGCAGTACACGTGAATCATATGCAGTCGTAGTACCAGGATGTATGTCTGTACATACGACGGCGATGATGATGGTGTTGGGAGGAGGTTCTCGTATTAAGTGCGTGGTTCGGGCCGATGCACACGTACTGCACAGGTGATGCTGTATGCACCGTTTAACTATTAACCCTTTTAGAACCGCAGTCCCGTTTTGGGGACAAACCAGTCAATTTTCAAGTAGTCTTGTCCCCAAACGGGACTGCGGTTCTAAAGAATCTCTAACAGACACCTTGAACGAAGGTGAATTACTTGTATTACAGTAGCAGTACGGAAGTAGGAATTATGAATGCTGCTCCATTAATATTAAGAATAATAGGTGTTGGCTCATGCCACGTACTACGACGACAGTATTCCTATATCTGGTACCTGGTATTTTGTTTTGTACTCTTTGAGAATTTTATCAACTCACCTTTCACGCCCGCTGTGCCCTTCTAAAAAATCGATAATGATTAGTTCTTCTATCACACGCCCCACCTGGTATTTGAACACAGAAACAAATAATCAGCGGTTTCTACGGATCGATCGCTAGGATCAGGATTTTTAAGATGGGTGATTATTATCTCTCCCTTGCTCGTACATAATAATCACACCATTCCCCCGCAGCTCTCGGACACACACAGCCCTGCGCCTCATTTACTACTCCAACAAGATTGCGCCCACACACATCACCACCTACCTGTCTCAAGATCGCGACGGACATGGGTGGCGCGCTCAAACGGTCACCTGCTCAGAAGAAGAGCAAACCTGCAGCACCGGCAAATAGGCGGTCGGTGAGCCCATACTATACACAGATAGATAGGCCGTGTGCAGTCGCTCCCCACAAGTCGTGTTTATCAAGATACAACCCCAGCTTATAATTACTGTGTTCGACGATGCCATCGTCCGACATCGCGCAGCAGCAGCAGCAGCAGCAGCAGCAGTAGAGTGGCACGCCAGCTTCCATGTTGATGTTCTATGAAAACCCAGTGGTACTGTGCTGTGTGGTAGGTGTGAGTCCCCCCCCCCCCCTTCGGGAGGGGGGTCAGAGCAGCGACCAAAACGAGATAGATGGTCCTGTACAAATGGATGGTAAGGTCAAGTCTTCTTCGTATACCTACCGGCGCGACAAGGGTGCTCGTATCGTGTGAGCGCGCCAGTGGTACAAGTAAGATCATGCTCTTCTTCCCGTGTGGCTGGAAGGGGGCGGGGGGAGGGGGGGGAGGGCTTTTGCACTGATTGCTGCAGTATGGACGCGGTGGACGGCAACCTTTTCGTGCCCAAGCCTACTACACGTATACCATTCAGAGCTGCCGCTGCTGCTGCTGCTGTGATGGTCATGTTTTTGAGACCCTATTTTTTTCATCCTGTGAATCCGAACTGTTGTTTGTCTCGTATGCCAGCTATTAATAAATGATGTGTAGCTCTTTCAGGATCACACACCTCACCTACCTGTGAACGCCATCATCCTAACAACTGCGATAAACTTTTCAGATTTTGCCAACCGCAACGTAATCACGATCCACATTCATTCACGTCACAGCAGCAGCAGCAGCAGCAGCACAGCAGCAGCTTCTCTGTCTGAACGTGTATGTCTGCGGAGGGAGGTCACTTGTTTGAAGTCCTGAATTATTGTCATCCATCTATGCAAGCAAATTTATGTGTGGAGAAGGGTGTAGCATAAAGGGCCACAGTATATATTCTCGACGTTCCCATGTACGTACGCAGCAGTCATCTCCTGGATGTCGATCACGGAAGGAGGGAGTTTATTGGAATGTCGCATGTTAGGCTCCATTCGTTCTTCAGTGGTCGCCGCGAAGCCGCTACACCGCTTTTTCTTGTAGTCCATATATGGGGCCTGCCTACAGTGCATGCCTGCACAGTGACATCGGCCCAAGGCCTCCGGACGAAAACGATTGTAACGGTTTTCTGGACTGCGGTGAGAAGGTGCAAAAAATCGCACTACCGCTGAGCTACATCTACTACTACTATTACGGGGGGCCATAGTTAACAGGACCTATGGTATACATAAAAACCTATATGTTTAACCATTTTTAATAACAATATTTGGTCCTGTTAACTATGGCCCCCCGTAATACTACGCGTATGTGTATGCAAGATATAGCCCAAGGGGAACTTCTTCCCTGAGCTTTGCTGCCATTCTTTTTGTGTGCTCGTGCAAGCCCCCTCGTGTTTCGGGAGAAAGATCGACTCTGAAATTCATTTCGCGGGGGGGGGGGGGGGGTGTATAATATATACCAGGTATATATATATATATATATATATACTCTGGTCTTGCCGCGTGTTGCGCACGGTATAGATACGGCGGGTATAAAACGACGAGGAGTGAGTATATACATTCGAGCTGCGTGTGGTCAATCAACAAGAAGACAAGAAAACAAGAAGACAAGAAAAGTGTGTGCCGCACAGGTGGAACAAACAGCACGGCAGCATCATGAAGACTACCAGGTATCTATCACCATAGTATACGCGTATATTCTTCGCACGTACGTGCTGTACAGATAGATATCTATTAATTATATATAGCCAGCGTGATGCCCAATGTATAACTTCATCATAATAATAGTATTACGTATTATTATCTGATACCTCTCTAATTTAATACCAACTTGTTTAAAAAATACCAGGTATATACCTCACGTAGTCACAGCTTTTTTGAGCTCCCCTTCATGCACCAACGTAAAACATAAGGAGCGCTCATTAATGAGTTATGAAGACCAATCGATCCCTACGTTGCCGCCCAGTGGGGCGTATCACACCGGGTGATATAATAACTCACCCGTTTTCCCATAGATAGTACGAAGCAGACCTCTGTTTTGCGTCGGTTGTGTGTGGCGCTCGCGATGTTGGAACCGCGCCGTCTAACTGTTCGACAGTATTACCATGGTACTAACTGTGTTCTCATTTTGTTTTGGGAGGGGGGGGGGGGGGAGAGGGGGATCCAGAGGAAACAATTTTCTTCGACGGCCAGAAAAGCAAAAAAAACAACGATTGATTATACAGCGTCAGCCACTCGCTACTTTCTTGTACTGTTCTCGGATTATACATTAATTTGATGTCCGAGAATCAACGCAAGGAGAGAGGCGTCGCCGACGCACGCCGTGGGCGCAGGGTGTTTCTTACTCTCGTCCTGCTGATTGCTGCTGCTAGCAGCTAGCTGCTGTTGTTGCTGTTGCTGCGCGCTGGTGGCGCTCCTCCTCGCAATATACACGGCTGATGATGATGATATAATATATGAAATATCACATAGATACTCGTACGTACTTCTTCTGTGTACTTACCAATACGGGGGACCACATTATTATTAAATATGACCTACCTACGGGTACACACAAAAACCTACCAGTCTACATTTCGCTATTTTTACCGACAAGATT
The DNA here is from genome assembly GCA_031213475.1 of Nereocystis luetkeana. NCBI lineage: Eukaryota > Phaeophyceae > Laminariales > Laminariaceae > Nereocystis > Nereocystis luetkeana. Next base: position 2,816,090 of record JARUPZ010000028.1, read on the forward strand.
TGGTCCTATTTACTATGGTCCCCCGTAAAATAGCGTCGTTTTTTTTGTCGCCACTTCATACAGTTGTAGTCTAAAGAGCAGCGCGTCGTATGTACCTGGTATGGTTGTTTGTTGTTGTTGTTGTTCTCATATCAACTCTCTGACGAAGGAGTCCGTGGTCACACAAAGGTGCTGGAGCCCTAGGAAGATCCGAAAAACAAAAAAAATCGAATATTCGACTGCCTCAAAATACACGAGACGAAGAAAGCGCACACGAGCTAAAACCAACGTGCAAACTGAACTAACATGGCCGCGGGTATATCCTCTCAACTATAACATATAGTACCCCCGTTCCCACCACTAACCAACTCGTGGCTGCTGACTACTACTGCGGATGCTGTCTGAAGTGCTACCTGCACCGTACGAAACGCACGGTAGTCGTGAAAACGAAAGAGGAACACACCTGCCTGCTACCTGGAGTGCTGTCAGAGTGAAGACTCGCGGATATGCAATGAAAAAAGGAGCAATCGAACCTTACTACCACGGGAGTATCAACGATCGCCATGTCTTCCTGGACTGTCTGACACAAAAAGGTGCAGCACAGTTTCGTATGATACCACGTCCCTGATAATTGCGTGGGTTATTCCCCATGAAGGGTATACAACTCGCTAAACTGCAAAGACCAGTCAGTGACGACGTTAATAACAAGTACCGGTAGATACTATTCTGCCTCGTGAAAAACAATACCAGGAAAAAACAAACTATGACTGCTTCTCTCGTGATGATAGTGTGCGCGCAGATCATGGGTCTCCGTGCACCGTCTTCCTGCCGCTCGTCATGGCCGCCTCATCGCCTTGGCCCAATCCACTCGCTCCTTTGCACGTGCACTCGTTGCGATTCCCTTCCAGTCGATTCCCTTTCTCCGTCATCCTGAAAAACAAAATGCTCCTCGCACTTGCGGTGTACGTACCAGGGTACTTCGTTGCGGGCCTGAAAGAAGCGAATCCCTATTATTACGATGTATGAACACCGGTACGGCAGATCATGTGGCCGATCCCTCCAGCCCCCCCCTTCCCGCAACAAGATGCGGATTGTATTCTGCAGTAAGCACCCGTGCGCAGCAAAACGACACTTTACTTGCATGTTCCAAGATAATCTGCTACTACTACTGTGTTGCTGTAGTACCAGCTGTACGCCGTTCTCGCCCTGTTGATGATGCCGGCGTAGCCGCGAGCCTACAAGACCACAGCCACAAAAGGGATGACTTCTGTAAGCTTATTTTCGTAGCCCCTGTTGATCGATGCATCACCTACGTACGTATACAAAGCTTGAAAATCTACTGCAGCGGCATCGACCTGCCTATACCACATTATTTTAAAGACGTAGCGCTCACAGCGGACTGACCGAGTGAGACGTATTCCGAAAACATTACGTACATGCCCCGTATGTACCTGCCCTTTTCACCCCACAGCAGCACTATCGGTGATACGTAATAATCGGTAAATACCCCGCGGCTCACGGACGTACACATTCCTCTCTGTCTGTACCTATGGGTATAACTCTGTCCTGCCCTCTATAGACGCGCCAGAAACCCCTGTGGTACATCACAAATGGGGTGCTATACGTCTCAATATCTGTAAGGATCGCAGCCTCGTCGGATACCGATGAACGCTGAACGCACGCACACTCGATGCTTGCGATCGGGGCCGAACAAAAACAAAAACGTGTTTTTATTGTGTTGTTTGTGAAACGTATTCGCCAACCATCTTGGAAGTAAGTATAGCGCCCACATCATTCATTCTCCATTCTACGAGTATTCATACGTAAAATACGTATATAGCCCCGTTACCCTGCTGTCATGTGTACTGCTATTAATATCTGTTCTGCTGAGCTCTCGCCCGAGACCCTACGTAGCTCGTGTGATCCAGCCGCTCGAGCGCTTCATGCCCACTGACTGGAGGATCGGAAGGCATTAAAATTTTTACACAATAATAACAAGAAGTATATAAGCGCACAATGTATGTATGCATTTGGTACGCACACACACGTACAGACAGGGCATTATTATTAGATCACCTAAAAAGCTGTGGAGCAAAGGAAGACATGACTTCGTACGCACGCGTATATTTGAAGGGGCGTGCCGCGAAGATGGAACGGAAGCAAGACGCCGCCGCCCGAAACCGAACAAGAAGGAAACACTCGAAAAAGGTGGTTCGAGATCATTCCCAGGTCCAGGAGCTGGTGCCGATGACGTACGTATCAGGGTATGTTTACAGAAGCAGCCTTTTCTTTACTAAATAAAACATTTTTTCCTGTGTTGAAATCAGGTTGTTCTGTTGTCAAAACTAATATAATGGACATACAGTCAGTATTAATATTACAATAAAGTTCTCCCGCAGCGCTCATCGTAACTCAGATTGAACTTGAGAAAATATTCGAGGCCCTCCTACAGTGGTTCGGGTCGTCATCGGCGATGCTGCTGTTAGTTGTGGGTTCTACATCATTATTTGCCCGGCGCACAATACACAAGACAACAACAACAGCAAGATCAGCAGCAGTAGTAGACTCCAATATTGGAAGGCTACGCATGCATGTAAAAAGGTACGACGAGCTTACACATACAGAGCGGGGAAATATCCCTGGGAAGTCGTCTCGTTCTACAACTCGGCCTGTGATAACAACACGAGGGAGCATGAGGAAGAAAAACAGCAGTGTTGTGTGTCGTTTCCCCAGAAACTTGTATTATTATACCAAAATCAATAGAGGAAGACAACGCGCACGACGACAACAAATAGATACCTGGTATGTGACATGGAGTAGTAGATGTATCAAGCTCACAAGCCGGAAGTAGCAGGCGCGGAAGGGAGCTATAGACTTTGTGCATGCATAATATAGAGGGCTCTTCATTTTTTTCGTGTTTTTTTTCTTTCCTGGAGGAGTGTATATGCTTAGTAGTAGTGATCATCAACGTTGAAGCTCTCATTATCATGCTACACGTTGTGTCGGGTATCAAGAAGAATCATCATCATAACAATAATAGAGAAGGAGAGGATGATGAGAGGTTCACCCAGCGATCGGACGTATCTGTGTGTCGTCGTGCGGGAGGGTGGCCTGATGCGAGTGTCATGACATCCTACACGCCGCTGTACCGCCAGGCCGCCTGGGCTGCATGAAGCTGAAAAATCTTGATTATTATTTTCATGAAGTGGGAATCAATTGTTACCCTTTCGAGGTGATAAACCCCTCCGTATTATCCTACGAGTACTGCTCCTAGGACCTGTGCAACGCGATACAAGAAAGCAAACATACATGAACAAGGATGAAAATATTCGTACTTTGAAATGACATGTCCTACGATACAGAGGTATCATATTTCCGCTAATAAAATGATTTCTGAATGGCGGGGTCCAAAATCGTCGGAAAGCCAATCACGTTTCAAAAAATGAAGTCATTGTACATTTATTTGGACCATTTGATCATTCATCGGAAGGCTATTTGATTTTTGCACATCAAAAGTCGGTCTCGGGTGGTGTATGGAGCTCTTCAAGCGAGGGGCCGCCTCAGAAAAATTACGGTAAACCTCTATCATCGTGGAACGCCTCTGCAAGTAAGTAGAGTTATTTCCTTCCTTTCCGAGTTCGGGCAGACGAAATAATAAGTGGCTCATCATCTCGCCGATGCTTCCTACTGTACACACACATAGATACCGGTAAAAAGACTCACGACGGACGGTGGTGTGGGTAACCCCCTAGCTCCACGGGGCACGTTGCTAACCTCGCGAGGACCTGCGTTATACCACAACATTTTCTTTTTTTTTTCATTCGGGAGTATTTACGTAGGGCTTAGGTTGGGTAGGCGATTGATACACCTTTTTTAACTACGTACGGTTACCGCAGTAATCGTATAGCCCAACGGACTATTAATAATTCACCCTTTTAGAACCGCAGTCCCGTTTTGGGGACAAACCACTCAAATTTCAAGTAGTTTGTCCCCAAAACGGGACTGCGGTTCTAAAGGGGTTAACCTCCGTTCGGAGGAAGAAACAAAATGTTGTACCGTGCGGGGAGTTTTCCTCGCAATATCGCAGGACCCATGGTGGGGGTCGTGATGTTCTCATTGCGGGCGATCCAGAAATAAATCCATTGTCAGCTGTGCCCTCAGAGCTTGTTGACTCCATTCCGTCGACGGCTGATTGATGCTTGCTGTTGGGTGTTTTTTTTTAAAGGTACCTTCGACAAGGCTTTGCAGACGGGATCCTTTCGCTTTTCAAAACAGCGTGCGTACGAACGACCGACGCTTTTTTGTGTACCGCGGTATATATGTATGTAAGGACCGTTAACTCGTTTTAATGTTTAAAGGCTCCTTCTGTTTATGGTGGCTGGGTGGGTATGGGGTGTAAGGGGGGCAACCTCTTGTTCGTTGGCTGGGTGGGAATGGTATAGTATAATAATAGTACATACATATACAAAAACTATAAACAACAGCTCCCTGTGAAATCGAGGTTTTCGTCGAAACTCATCTGTTTGTGCAAGCTGTGTGTGATACTTCGATCGCGCGTACATTAAACGGGGGGGTTATCTGGGGTCTCATGATGGATACATGTAATAGTCCATGCATGAGGAAGACAAATTCTGAAAATAAATGCACAATGTAAGGAGTGGGTGTGAAAAAAAAGCACAGAAGCAGCATGCTTCCAGAGTGTGCTTTGGGATATACCTGGGGCTTGTATTGTATCAACTGCACGTATACATAATCTAGTATTTTTTCAGACAACAAATAATTCCCATGGACGCACTAATCGCGGTTTCAATTCACACAAGAAACTTATCTCCACCCCGCCACATACACATACGAACATAACTAATGCCGGACAGAAAACAAGATGATCCGCGCAGCGAGCGCTTCTGAGATCGCCATTGATTGGGGGATTTGTATAGCACACACTCCACCCTACCGGCAAACTCACGAGAGCCTCTCCATCACGAGAGAGAGCAGGTGCGCTGTGCTCGCGTGATGGTCCTGTCCGTCCCCCCTCATCGTAGTGGTCTCCGGTGCGGGTTGTGGTGTTTCGGCCATATTGCTCCTGTCGCTATACTCAACTGCATGTATGTGCGGGGCTTTGGGCGCATTCAGAGTTGTGTGACACCCTACACAAAGACATGTAGGCACACAACCACCCCCTCTCTGACCCCGTCGTAGCAAGATAGACACAACTTGTCGGCATAAAACCGCCTCCTGACCCTCCGGAACTCGGGGCTCAGTTGATGTGGCATAAACAAACACGCACGTACCGCACGCAGAACATGGCACCTCGTACGTATACTACTTTTACGGGGGGACCATAGTTAATAGGACCTACGGTTTACATAAAAGCCTACGTGTTTAACCATTTTTACTGACAATAGTTGGTCCTATTAACTATGGTCCCCACGTGTTATTAGTAGTGAGAGTTAGATAAAGCCAAGCTGGGTTCACAGGATAATTGAAAAGTTCGGCAGTGGGAGTACGGCACTTGTAGGGTACTGTAGAAATCATCCATTTTGTAGAAGGATGGCCCAGGCACGCAGCAAGAGTACATGGCACCCGTATGCTATACCCTGTGGAACATATCGACCACCTGCAGTGCAGAAACATAGGAAAACGTGCATTGGCCTTGACATACAACGCTATAATGGGAAAGGGGTGCACTCATTGGTTGCTTGCCATAGTCATTTGATCATTGACCACGCATCCCTTTCTTTCGAGACGAAAGCGATACTTATATGTATGTATCTCCTGCATCCGGGAAGACAAGCGAGGCGACCAGAAATAATGTACGATACATTCAAATACAGTAGTCGCTGGCGGGCAGGGCCCGGCAGATATATTCAATAAAAATAAAATACGGCAAGAACAACAATGTAATGATGGGGGGAGGGCAGGGGGGGGAACACATTTTTTTTCGGAATTCAAAGAGCCGGATTTTTCGATTCGTTGAACCGAAGCTCGTGTAGAATAAATACATCACTGCATTTCTTAAACAAGATATCCCACAACCTGGACCATACTGCTGGTTTTCCTGCGGTAGTACACAGCCGTTGTCCAGTATATACGTACCGGGCACCGGATATACACAGCCGCCTCATCCTGTCACCCCGCGTGGTCTCTCTCGCTGCGCGTCCACCCCATGGCGTAACGCCCTCGTGCTCTCGGGAGTGGAGGTCCCTTATTACGCATAATATATACGTCCCTTCTCCGACTTGGCGATAGTGGCCAACAACTTCGTGAATTAGTTAAACCCTTGACCGCCGTGGACCCCCGAGAGATGGCGACCAAACTACCGAGAACATTGATTGGTGTTTATCGACCGTCTGCGAGCAGCGTGAGCAGCCCCCCCCCCCCCCCCCCCCGCACCCACCCCCACCCCCCCCTGCACTTTACGGGTGTAAGATCATGTTGCGCGGGTGCCGTACGGCGCTTCTTGCATCGAAAAAAAGACACGCTCATTTTTTGGGTGTATCCTCCGCCAATCACGCGTTGTGGCCGTTGGTTGCTCTTGTAGTCGCCATTTTTCAACATCAATTGTTTCCGTCTGAATTATCAAGAGATATAACTCCTATACACATCTATCTGTACGCATAAGAAGGCGTCCAAAGACAGGGTTTTGCTATTTTCGGCCGAAATCTTCCCGACTGATCGAGGGCTCTTTATCCATGCATCGTGGGAATGATCCATTGGATAATGCTTCAAAACGTTTTTCGTCAAGTAACACGGTGTGTATATCTTCCTACATGGCGTTGCCACTGCTCGTCGGAGTTGCAAATTTCAGCCTTTCTCTCAAGCAAAATTGTTTTCGGCGAGGTTTGGGGCTCCTGATGGGAAGAGAGCCGTTGGCGAGGAGAGGCTCACAATATTTAGGTGCTGCCCCCGTTAGGCAAGCACGCGCCCCCTGATATGATATATACCCTCCATGAGATGGTATGAACCCCGTGGTACGCGCGATAGAATGTATCACACGCCGGTGTTACGAACACGAGGTTTTCGACGAAATCCTCGATCTCGCAGCCGAGTTCAAGGTGTGCTTCTTCCACTGAGCGGGTTTATGAGTATACGGGACGGAATACACCACACGAGTAGTACTGTAATACTTCGGAGGAGTACGATAGCACTTATTTCGGAGAGTATATAGACTTTCAACACCATCCAAGTATATGCCCTCGGTGCCGAGCTAACTCTAGCCGTACGCGACGACAACCTCCCGACTGACCCAATATTATTACGCCCGATCAATCCCGCCCTGCATTTTTATTTTCGCAACTGCGCTGTCTAGGGGGTTGCCAAGCTGGACCAAGTCCCGCTGAAGCCCATCGCCGCCAACATCGATGTCGATCTCGGCAGCTTCGATCAGTCCAAGCTGCGAAGACTGGCCCACTACTTCCTACAGATTCCGATGTAAGATTTTGGATGGCGTTGGTACCTTGTACAAGCCTTTTTTTGGCGGAAACCCTTGTCGGTGTTTATCCAGGAAAAAATGGAAGGTCTAGAATGGCTAGCCCATGGCCTCCTACAAAACCCGAACGTTGGTGGGGTGTATTCATCTGCAGCACTATATCTGATGTGCACATCAATGTTTTGGCACGCATACGTGCGTATTTGAACGGCATAAAAATAGTGACGAGAGTCGCGACGGCTACAATAGTAGCTGATATTTCTTCAAACTATATTTTCCAATGTTGGATGTCGGCGGTACCCCGATGTTTTTGGCGAACAAAGTTGGCCGGTATGTGTCCTCCAGGGAAGGTGATGAGGGCTGCGGGGATTACCCCACTTCTTCCCGAAAAATCCAGTGGAAGCTGGACGATGTTGATACCTGGCATACCCACGTCAGTCTGCTGTACGGCAGCAACAGTGACCGCGCAACTTACCGCGTGCGTTGGACGGAGACCCGTATGTACATACAAAACATCATGTGGTTTCGGGAAAGTCCACGCTCTTTCTGTGGGGAGACATTGGCGGATACAAATACCCGAAGCATTTAAGGCATCCGCCAAACGAAGAAGACGAGGGCTGCTACAGTAGTAGGCGATTGAGCCTTTCAGGATCGCAGCCCCGTTTTCGGGTTAAACTACTTGGAGTTTGACTGGTTTGTCCCCAAAAACGGGATTGCGGTTCTAATCGGGTTTAGCAGAGGGGATCGAGCCTCTGGTGTTGAGCTACGTGCCAGGTACGACTCATCCCATGGTAAAAGGATTGTTCTCGTGGGATCAATATTTCCCGAACAGTTGAGCTTCTCAAGTGGGCAACTACTAATTGCGGCCCTCTCCCAAATCTCTTCCTTCGAGGAGCTTCATACCCCCGTCCCAGAACCAGAATTCGAAGGACACGACGAGAAGGCGACCACATTAACAATATTTCGGCCCCACGCAGGTACACAGCGAACACTATATCTAGTGTAAACGTAAAAGGTGCCCCAACGCGCCCAGACATGACGATCGTTCGATCATTTTCAGTCATGCTAAACCTTGCCAGTCCTATATTGTTTAGGGACGGAGTTGGGTGGTTACGTTCCCCTGCGGAGACGCCCAGTGAATGGTGCGTGCCACGAGAGGGGTGCACCTCCATTTTTTTGCCTCCAGAGGCTTGTCACCTCTCTGTTAGTAAGTCACACACATACCGTGACCTTTGGAAAGAGTGTACGTGGAATCCGAAAACAACATTGTCATGGCCTACACATGCCGAAAACATGCATCTCTCTGCCCCTAAGTATTAGGATCATTTCCATATGAATATTTATTCAAAGCGCTTCTTATATCGCGAAGCAGAGCGGCAGGGTTAAACCACAAAAATAAAATCCCAGCGATTGGTCATTATAGACCTTCGCCGGTCGTAAGTAGGCATTTTTGCCGGGAAAGTTCCGCCCCTGCTGTAGTACGCCCCCCCGAGTTTTGCCGAAACATGCCACGATAATCCCATCGCAACTTGGACTAGGCACCACGCTTCTCGCCTCGTTTAGCGCGAGAAGAACATATATTAAAATGTTTTAGCGCTGAACCGCAAAAAGAAACGTATTCTTGTCTCTAATTCGGAGTCCTTTGTCTTTCAGGCAAGAGCGCAGTCTTGAAGGCGGTTTGAAGTCGTGCGGACGATTTTTAGCGACGGACAATATTGAAGTGGCCGTTTCACGGTGACGGCGGAAACACGTCCGGGACGTACATAGGACTCCCCAGATCCTCGCCTAAAAAAAAGCTTGCGCTTGTGCCGGGAACGGACGTGCCGAAAGGTCTATAATTGTAACAGTGTACGGTGGACGCAGGGGTTGACCGTCTAAGCTTTTATCATCTCAGTCCCACTCGGGAGAGCCACATCGTCCCGCGAGGGATCATACACATTTCGAGTTCGAGTTCGTGCATTCTTCGGTTAGACATCGCTACGTTTCTCGAACATACCGCAGCTATACCCGTGGTTTGAAGCAACAGCGCTACTAGATCACAACGAAGCGTTGGCACTCACGCGCATGATGCCCCTCCCCACCCCCCTGCGGTCTTTGAACATACGTCGAGTGTCGAGTACGTGCAGTCCCGGACCGGCAGTCTTAATGAAGATTTAAAGCCACCCATGCTACGATACCAAGGGGTGCCATCACCTGTACTTTCTTGGACGCCTCGTTCGAGGCACCCCAGTTCAACCGATGTTCAAGGACGAAGCATAGGCTAACCTCGTTGCTCCAAACTTTCATGGGGTTACTATACGGTCAACTATCTCAATTCACGAGTAACGACGCAAACGCTTTGGGTCCTTCGATATCGGGTACGACTTCCTTAGTTTAACAGCTCCAAGATCAGGAGTAAGAAATGCCTGGGGCATACTGGTACTGTAGTCGAGCGAATCCTTTACCCTGTGGCAGGTTTCAAACGCCCACTCCAGCGTTACACCGCATCGCATCGCATCATGTCATATGACATGGCATCACGACATCATATCACATCACGTCGCACTTCGAAGTATCACGTCACATCATATCATATCACATCGCATCATATCACATCATATCATATCCTATCATACTACATCACATCACATCACTTCACATCCCCCACCCCCACCCCCCTCGTGGCGCCTTCCATCACGACGACAACGACAGGTACTTCGTCAAGTTTCCCCTAGCGGTCTTGCTGGGGATCTGGAGCGCATTCTTCTGGCGCACGCCGACGGCAGAAGACGTGGTTGCGTTGGTAGAGAGCACCAGCCTCATCACCGTCCTCCGCCGCGACTGGGCGGCCGAGCGCACCGCTCCATCATCCTCACCCACTGGTGCCGGCGGGTACCCCTTACGATCGCAGCAGCAGCAGCAGCAGCAGCAGCAACAACAGCAATTTCTGCGCGACCTAAAAGAAGACCGTCGCTGCTACTACGTGCGCATCGAGAAATGCCTTCTGGAACACGTCATTCGCAAACGAGGCGGTGGTCACGACGACGGGGAGGTGACCCCCATCAGATCGTGGAGCATGAGCTACACCAAAACCAGATCCGGCAGCGTGCCACAAACCAAAGACATAGGGCAACGCGACTACCAACGCCAACAACAGGACCAACGCCGAACCCGGCACCGGGAAGATCGAAAGTTGTCGTGGGACATCACGATCACGTCCTTTCTCGTCAATGGACAGGCGGTGACCGACCCGGAAAGCCAGATGTCCTTCCTTCACCTGTACTTCTCGACGAGCGCCCACACGAAAAGCCACGTGCTCGGAAACGCCTTGGTGGAGCGCATCGTGTCGGATGATCTCCTGAAGTCCAAGCTGATGGAGTCGACGTGGACGACGACGTGGCTGCACCATGGCCTTCTGCACGGTAGCTTGGGGCCCCTGACATCCGTCAGGTAAGGGTGTTTTTTTAGCCCTTTTAGAACTCAAGTCTTGTTTTTACCGACGAACCACCCTAACGCTAAGTACATTTTTGTCCCCCAAGCATGACTGCAGCTCTACAAGGGTTGAGAGGTATGAATATTAGAGTCTATTACCGGGGACCACGGAAAATAGGACCTTTGGTATACATAAAAAACTATGTGCTTAACAATTTTTACTGACAACATTTGCTCCTGTTAACTATGGTCCCCCATAATAGCGTGTGCATCTTTTAGTGAGAAGCGCTGCTTGCGGTTTGACCTTCACGTCGCGCGTAGATCGCGTGGAAAGAGCTGGGCCGACGCCGTCGTCGCAAGCGTTTACAACCGCAGTGTGAACGCCCCCATGAAGGTTTACTGCCTGTGGGTTGTAGATATCGATACACATGCTGCGGCTTCATCCATCGCGTTACTTGGATTGTCTCTTGTTGCCAACGAAGTAGCGCTCGCACGTGAATAGATGGCGGAGCGCCATGGTGGAGCTCCTCTACTTTTCATACACAAGGCTTCCCTTTCAATTCAGAAGGGTTAGCGTCAGAATGAGGGTTTATGGTTCGGCCTAGGTCAAAACGCTCAAATTGTGCAGAATAGTCCGGAAGATGTGTGGTTAGCATCCCCTGTAACCTCCGACGACGGTTTTCGTACGATACGCCTTTGCTCTAACACCAGAGCCCTCTCCTCATGCACATATATATAGATGCATCCAACTCTCGTGTACATTTTTACTTACAACAGGATGCAAAAAAATATACCTGGTAACAATGCCTGGTACGGCAGTGTGGTACATACTGTATACTCCATGTTAGACTGCGCGGACCGTCATATCATTGTGGTACCTCGGTTTTCATATGCACCCCGTACGCATCTACAATAGGACGGAGGGAAACAAGTGGATGGGGCTCGGCTCTTCAGCGAAACTGGACTCTGTCGTGGCCGAATCTCGCAACATGTCGTCCCTCGGAGGCGCGGATCACGGATGCGCAAACCGCTGGACCGAACTGGAGCTGCCGCTTGCGGACTTCATGCTGGATGCACGGAAGGTTCTTCGCAGGCAAGACCCGCCCCCCCTCTGGCGTCCCCTACTCACAGTCTCACCTTAGTCTTGCTTGGGTGTACCCACCAATAGGCAATCCGGCATCGTAGGTGTCACCCCCCCCCCCCCCCCCCCCGCGTGTACATGCGTTTCATTGGGTTTCCATGGGTAAAACGGTCGGCTAGAACAAGCGGCTACTAAGCGCAGGTTCTTTCTAGTGGGTCTGGCACCTCGCGTGCTTCTTACGCGTCACAGACCTGTCGACAGCGCGCGTTGAGGGGGTGCATCTGGTGGCATGTCCGACTACCAGATCAAAGTGTTTGTTCGGGGAGGTGTTTGACGACCCCCGCTACCCTCCCTCGAGCGGTGTTTCAGGGCCATGCGAGACAACGCCATCCCGCTCGAGCTCCAAGAAGGCTTGTTCTTGTCCGTCGTCATGCACGCCTTGGACCACGTCATCATCACGAGGAAGCTGTGGGGAGTCAGATACAAGATCGATTTCGGCGCCGAAAACACGACGTGGTGAGAGCGCCGACGGCTGCTGAGAATCGAAATCATACCTCATGAACAAAATGAGATGACGACATCGAGTGCTATGGCAGCGGGTAGTTGCACCTGCTGTGCTTTTTCAGAAACTTCTCCTCGCTAGAGGAGTCTTGTACTAAAAACTACATCAAAGTTCAACCCGATGTAAATCACCTTCGAGCAGGCACATCACGAATCGGTTGTTAGCGCACAAGTCGACGGAGTTCATTTACCCCCACTTTTTCAATAAAACCCAGGTTTTGGTTTCGCGCGTTTTTGTTCAATCTGCCAGATGTTCCGGAATTTGTTTTTTAAAGGGTCAAGTCTAGCTTTCCTAGTGGCTTTGCTTCCGACTAGTTTCACGAGTTGTGACAGAACGCCTCCGTATCTTGATACAAGTTTCCAAAATTTCCAAACTTTAGGAGTTTTTGGGGAACAAAAGCTCTCCGATGATGATGGCCCGAAAACACTGATGTAATTCCAATGATGTGGGATGAAAGCGTCCGGTCAGTGAGAAATAGTTTGGCCAAGAAGTGTTTCTCGTACCAACTATCGTACATAGCAGCGTCACTATGTCGTCGGTAAAAAGATGGACACTTTGCTTCTGCTCCCCGATCTGAGTGTTTCGGGAACGGCTCAAGGCGAAGGGACAGAAAGTCGAGATACATATGACATGGCCATACAAAAAATACAAAGCGGGGGTAACGCGGTCAACACGAGTGTGTGCCAGCCTCCTGATTCGACGGGGTGTTCTGAGAACGACTCAAACCAAACGTCACAACATCGAAGTACACGTGGACACACCAACACAACAAAAATGCGTTATTGTGGTCACGTGTGTGCCCCTCCCCCTCCCCCCCCCCGTGTCTATTGCTTTGGATGGGTTGGGAACGCGAGAGGCGTAACCCTTTCGAGACTTCAGGGGGTAGCGCCATCTAGAGAAAACGCCTTATACTGTAGGGTTGACGCCTTACTGGGGTGGCGCCGTATGGGGATGGCGCCATATTCGCTGAGCTCTCCACTACGTTCGCTCGCGCGACCTGGTGCGCTACAGCAATGCCACGGACTGCACGTTAAATTGCCATGGCAAAGCCACGGCTCGCCGTGACAGTATCACGCTGTGCTATGGTAACCAATGGGGGAGTACCATGACGCGCCATGAAAACGTCAAAGGGTGTGCACTGTACACCCCCCCCATCCCTCAAGGAGCTCTACACCTCATCGAAACCGGTTTTTAAGCCGAGCAAAAAAGTGTAACGCGTTAAACAACCCTAAAAGGCTGAAAACTGTAGGTACACCACGAAGAATATTCGTATATCACCATGGGGTTAAGAGGAGCCCGGCCTGTCAATAGTATGTTTGGCCAAACGGTGCTACTCCACATCACAGGACGCCTCCAAGGGTCGGTTGAAACCCATAAGGGGGCCACTCACCGTCGGAGTGCTGGTGATATGGTTTGCCTCTTGGGCGAATGCTTTCGAACTCATACATAGGATTTCGATCTGTGACAACCGATAGGAAGACAGACACTCAAGCGCTTTCCGAACATAACGCACGCCGCCGCCAACCCACGCTTGGTTCATGTCGTCATCATCCCCCTTCTCCCCCCCCCCCCCTGTGTGTTGCATGTGGCGCCTGAAAATATACCCAGGGGAGACCACTGCGAAAGCGCCTGCTGGAGCTTCATGTGGGGCGCCCCCACGCTTCACCCGTTCTTTCAGAACAAGATTCGGTGAGGCTGGGTACTGGTTCTCCGTGTGGTGAATGTTTCGTTAACTCACTGCCCACGGACGGATCAACCATCTGACCCCTGCCATGTGCGATCGGGGTATGAAACACCTGGTGTGATCGTCCTCTGGGTCCTCATTTCAGAAGGTCTGTCGCTTTTTGAGACCGAAAAGGGGGCCGCCTGCTCAACACGACAAGAGAGATCATAGCCTGCTGTAGGAAAGCAACGAGCACCGCGCTTGTGAAAAATATATTGGGTATAGTTCTTCAGGTGCGAAGCCCCATCATCCAGATGTGTTTCAGCCGCAAAACATGTGCACGCGCGCCCATCGGAAAGCCGCTTTTGTGGGTGCAGCTGCACAAACCACAGCGCGTACGCACAGCATGGTGACCCCCCCCCTCGCTCGGGCTTGGAGCGGGCGTCTTCTGATGGTGCGATCGTACTCGACCAGTGGTGGTGGCCTGCAGTAGGAGTCTTCTGACAAGGCAGTCGTACTCGGCGCATGCTATTGGCTTCCTTCAAGGCGCCTTCCGATGAGGCGATCGTACTCGACGCGTGCTATCTCATACGATAGCGGTACTACAGTAGTAGCACGTTCTGACTATACACGGGTCCCAGAGGGATTTCTGCTGTTGAACCCACGGGCAAACCTTCTAGGATATGCAGCGCAATCTCGAACTCACATCGTCTGGGATAGACGAATACATACGCTGCAGCCGCACGCAGTCTCCTAGTGTGTTGTGTTTTGAGGCTGGGTTTGGCTTGGCTTGAAACATGTCCACGGCCCGGAGTCGAACAAACCGAGAGGACTTTAAAACTGTTGTACGTACGCTTCGTCCCAGTTTCGTGCCATCACCACAGGGCATTACAGTAGGGTGTACTGTCCAGCACGATATATATTTTGTGGAACCCCATTACCGTACAAATCACGAAGGGCTCTTTGCGCCTTTGCCCAACTCGGAACAGTGTGGCGAGAAAACGTCGTAGGGGGCAGCCGAAATACCTCTAATACATCGTGGGTTATTAAGCCTATCCATCGAAGCAACTGCTGCCACATTCGTCAAACGCGAAGGAGGGTAGCACGAGGAGCTTGAGCGCGCGTGGTACTGGGACAGCGAAGGTGTCGTGTACCTGGTAGTTCGTCAGTCACCGACGTTTGTCAGCAGAAATCTCAGAGAAAGCACGGGCTATTGTGAAACATAATGGAGGGGGAGGGGGGGGGGTTGCATGTGATAGGGAACGACTATCAATGGAAACCGCTATCAACATCACTCCTCGCTCTGGTAGAAACGCGACTACATCGTCTCTCTTCCAGTCATTCATTGCCGTTCGTCGTCAAACGTACCCCTCGCCTCCCCTCCCGCCCTGCCCCTACCCTTGTTGTATGCATGTGCCGCCGCAGGTCCAGCAGCAGACCTTTCTACAAGCAGCTCTACCGAGGCCTGAAGAAAATCGACACCCTGAAGGTTGCAGACGAAGTCACGGCGAGCATAATGTATTGATGTGCCTGTGCTGTAGTAGTAGTGGGTATGGCCAGTGCGAGGAGGTCTCGCGAACAAGGGGCGCGGGGACAGTAGCCAGGTGGCGGCAAATGTTGTATGCTGTTACCCAGTGACGAGGGGGCATAGTAACCACACCCACCTAACACCGCGTATCCCCGTGACGTTGCACACTATGGTTAGTTACGAATAACGCTGCTTCCCCGAAATAGTCTCTTAGCGAGTTGTTGGTGTTCCCTGAGCGTGTTACACATGGGTAGCCATAGTTATTACCAGGAGGGAGGATTATTGGGGTTTTGCTCCGTGTTGCGAGGAAGGTCAAATTAAGTACATATCATATGCAGACGGGAGCTTACAAGAGCCTGCACGTACAGCAGTAGCTCCGCGTGCTTTACATACGTGCAGCACGACTCAGCTCCCGCCGCTGAAACCAACCTCGAAAATACCCGTACGGTAGAAAGTGGCCCATTGTCTCGTCCCTTCTTACTGTAGTACCACACGTCGGGAGCTAGGGCGAGGTTTTATTTCGCGAAGCACAACAGTATGATCACCTGGTTTCTTCACCGCGTAGACTACTTGCAGCTTGCTCGTGCTTCACGCATTGATTGAGTGACACGGACCATAGGTGCGATTGGTTTGGGTTTTAGGCGCTGTACATCAGTGGTGTACCGGTATACCCCGCCGCACACGCATACGTGTTGTTTTTTCCAGCCCAAGGCTTGCTATTTTTGTTTCTGGTAAGTGCTCTTGCCCTCGCGAGACAAGGCAGCCACACGGTTGCAAATATAGTGACCTTTTCAAGTGGTGCGTCATCGGCTAGCTAGCACCGTAGGGTACCGGCAGCCCAGCCCCTTTGATAGTAAGCTTGGCTCTTGAACGCAACGTCATTGAACCGCGGTAATTGTAGGGTTCAGGAAATATCCATAAACTGACGTTGATGGACAACAATGTCCGTCCAAGTTGAGGGACCTACTACTGTAGGTTGTCCCGAAACATGTTGTAACATGCGCAATGGGATTCCCACCGATAGTGGGCGTTTTTATCGGTTGAGGAGGCCCCGTCAGTCAGAAGTGGTGTGGCGAAACAAATCCTACCGCTATCATAGCGTTCGCCCGAGAGAGGGGGGAAGCAGGAGAGGGGGGGGGGCAGCGGGTATTCGTGTTCTTTCGTCGGGTGTATATTTGTCAATCCCGTCCGTGGCGTGCTTCAGAGGTTATTCTTTCGTCAGTACGGAAGAGACAACACCCATCCTATGTTGAACGAACCAAAATATGACCTTAGCCTGTTGTGTGTGATACATGTATAGTAGTTGCTAGTGCAGGCGAGGGGCGACAGGGTTTGCAGTTGCCGTGTTGCTGCTGTAGCCTATTCTTAGGTAGATGTCGCAGCGTCGGAGGTTGGGAGCTGCGCGCTGAAGATCGTTGATGTTCAAGACTTAAGGGTGGACATTGCGGGGAGACTACCCGCCCTCACCCACATGTCGCCCGCCAAAACTCTACAACTACACGGAACCGACAAGACTCTTCTTCTTTAGCAATACAGATAGCGCATGCTTCATTGGCGGGAAATGATATGGCACGGGGACGCATCGCAAGCGAAGTATGAAGCGACATGGATACAGCTTTTGAACGAAGCTGTTGCCAGTCTCTGAATCGCAGGGTTTGCCGTAGCAAGCGTCTCTCCCAAACGAAAACGTTGTTCAAAGCTTCGACGCATGGTCTTCTTTCGATGGTGCTGTAGTGGTGGCGGTATGCGTACTTTTTTCAAACCGCTACAATGGTATGCCCCGGTATGACGCTGGCCGTTTTGTTGCTGCGCACGCGCGGGTGACTCGATATATTTTGGTGTCTGATGTGTTCCGGGTTTTTATGTACGGCGTCTACCCGTTTGTTTTCAAGAGTGTTGCATTAAATCGAGCGAAAGACATACAATCAACGTCTCTCCGGTTTCTCGTTCTCGCAATGAATGGACTTTGCCAAATCTTTGGGGTATAATAGGCATCGTAGAAACGCATTGCAGGCAATCGCACCCAGACTGCGTGTATGGATGGGCGACAGACGTGTACCGAGGGAGCACCCGGCCGCCACGATCTGATGGTTCAACGTGCCTCAAAATACATTAGTCGCCACAACCAACGGGTATTATTGTAAGAAAAGGCAATTGGCAAACTGATCACGACAGTTACCAGAGGGGTCCCGGTTTAAGCATTACGCCCACAAACGAGATCTGCAGTGCACGCTACAGTATGAAAACCACCGTACGCCGGGCACATGTCAGTGACATGGGACAAGGTTTGTTAAGACCTATAACGCCAGGAATGGCCTCGATATAAAACAAAGCGGCTACGCACTAAATCCTGAAACTACGGGTGTCATCGCGGGGAGCAGTCGTCACACGCAAGGTTCGGAAATTTGATGATTTCCTTCTTCGAGATGCAGAACAGCAGGACGAAAGGAGGATTGAATGCGGACGCTGACTCGGACAGCGTGCGTACGTGCCTGTGCGTAGAGGATCTTACCAAATTACTCGCGGAATTAGTCAGTCTGCGAACGAGACACCCGACCAACGTGTATTTCGATGAGCTAGGCCGACGTTTCTGATGCTTTTCGCAACGATAGAATAGACCGCGGCGAGGCTCACAGTTCCTGCTACACGGTAGGGGAAATGGTGGTCATCGACTTCAGTTTGATGTTGGCAGCCGCGAAACACACTGACTGTAACAAGTTGTTGGCGTCGGCCCACATACTGCACGAAGGAGCACAAACGATGGGTGAGAAGGAGAGAACCCAATAACCTTACCCGCAGGCGCAAACATTCGTGCGAATCGTGGGGGGGGGACCCAGACCCTTTCTTTGTTACCGTAAACGTGGACCACTCCTCCTTGCTGAATAAGGTGCAACATTCAGACGTAGTCGCTGCGATGAACAGGACGCGTCGATGAAGCGGTAGTGGTCGTACGAGTAGTAGACCTATTGTTGCAGCGCTACGGGCTCCAGGAGTCGCCCAGGGGGCGACAGGGTATTCTGTGATGTACGTCGACTGCCCACCCCCAGTGGCGCACGGAGGGTGCATCGTGTAAGGCAGCGGTAAAGCCGTAGGATGGCTCGCTGTCATATCGATGTACCTGGTAGGTATACAATGGAGTGTCCCCGGCGGGGGAGGCCATTGTCTGGGTCATGGAAACCCCGTATCGGCTGTAGTGGTCGATACGGGTGCTCTGTGGCCCTACCTGGGGTTTAGTCAATCCCACCAAAGAACGAAAGAAAGAAGTCAAACCATATCCTGTTCACACACCGTGCATGATTATCGCCTATCACGTGCCTGTCTGTTAACCACACGTCGCACCTGCTGAGTAATACCAACACTCAACTCGCGTGGCGTCTGGCCACCCCGTGGCCAGAGAGGATTCAGGAGCGAGGAAAGGAGGAAATCCCCAGAAGGACTCTTTCAACGAACGACAACAACAGCTGGCTATCGAGGTGAGACCAAGCCGATAGCGGCACACAAGAGGAGGCAGCTGTAACACTATGTCGCGAAGTAGTCGTGGTAGTCACAGCAGTAGTCGAAGAAGCTGATGGATTAGATACAGCTGGACGATGTACCTCCATCGCCGCTGGATGACGTGTAGTCTGCGACGTTGAATCGGCGATCTAGTTGGCCGTAGTTGAAGTGATGGTTAGTGCCATGTTTGCTCCCCAGCTGTTGAACGATGTACGCACTATTGAAGTGTGGATTCGTCCGGTGCAGGTTACACAAAGAGTGCTTGTGTGCAAGGAAAATCAATTTCCTCATCAAGTTCATGCGCGCAGAGCGATTTGAACTCGATAACCTGGCTTTGTGCGGTGTGAGCGGATCACTACATTCGCTCGTACACGAATGCATAGACGCCCTTTCGCTATGAGCGAAAACCCGTTACGCAAGAGTGTTGTTCGAGAATTATCTCCGAGTCTAAATTCGTGCTCCCCGCTTGGAGCGTGAAAGCCGTTACTGGAAATGGATGCCCCGTATAGGCGTGAAAGCTCCGTATAGGCAGGAGCTGGTTCTCCCGATACTACGCTGAGTAGCTGATTCGTCAAAGACCTGGCTGCGTGTATTACAGCTCGTGTAGGTCTTGACCAATGCACTTGAAGAAGTGGCTTTGCCGTAATTCGCGCTCGATGGCGTGAAAACTGTCTTGAAACTAACTTTGCTTGTGATGGCGTAGAAACAGTCTTGTAACGTTCTTCGTACTTTACAGCGTGGGAGCAGTGTGAAAACTAGCTTCGCGTGTGATGAGCAGAAATAGTTGTGTGATGTGTTCCGTACAGCTTCAAAGCAGTATTGGAAACAGAGTCTTGCGTGTGATGACACAAAAATGGTCGCGTGACTTATTTTGCGCTTACAGCTTGAAACCAATGTTGTACGTACGAATACGAGCTTCGCGCGTGAAAGCGTGAAACCGGACTCCTTACTCGTGCGTGCTGCGCGCTTTAATGCGCACCAGTAGTCCCCTTACCTGCTTCGCGCATGGGAGCGTGAAAGCAGTCCTCCTTGAGGTAACCCTGTATAACACACATGACGAAATTCGATATAGGTGTCGCCAGGTCGGTGCTGGTCCTCCTGCTGCCTGTGGTTGTTGGACAACCAAAAAATACCTTTTCCTCCGCACTTGGAAACCGGAAGAACGTTCTTCGTAATTCCTGTAGAACTTGACGAACCGATGGAGATGTCGTTCCGTTCATTGGGGCCGGTCGATTTATTGACTAGAAGTCGAGGCTCATAACCTGAAGGAAGGCTCATAACCTCGAGGGTCATGACCTGAAGGGATAATGCATGTGTCGAGGCTCTGTCTCTGTGAAGAGATATGACAGAGGTGGCACCGAAGTGTCTGCGAAGATCACTTGTTGTGATGAAGAAAGAAGATGGTTTGAAATTGGCGCTTATTTGGCCACTATAGAAGGAATCTTGATCTCAGAGATCAAGAGGAGAAGAGGGAAGGAGAAGGAGTGGAGCGGAAGAAAGGAATGGAATGGAGTGGAGTGATCGAGGTGGGCGATGCAATTACCCAATCGCGAGACGATGCCCATGCTACGGGCAGGTGTATTCTACAGCAGCCCGTCAAGGTTCCCTGAACCGTTCCTAGCAATGTCCCTGCAACGTTCTATGTAGCGTGCTCGTAACGTTCTAAAACGTTCTATGGAACGTTACCTGATACCTATGTCGGTAAGTTAGCTACCCTGCGCTACGATCAGTATGATAGAGATAAGTTGAATACAGTGCGTCGGCAAAAAAGAACAAACTCAAGTCTCGCCGCATATCGTATTTCTCCGCATCTATCATAAGATACTCTTAGTAAGCTCGAGTGAAGTGACTGCACATCACAATATATATGGATGTCAACGTCCATACGCTGACACTGGTATCGTCTGTTTTAACTAACGTTAAATTTTAATGATGGTCGTTTCTTGCATTAGTATGAGTACGTTGACCCCTGACTGGTAGACCTTTACGATTACCTAAACCACGATATGTTGAAAGAACACACAGACGACGCATCTTATCATCTTTAAAACGACGAAGATCGAAAGTGAAAAATGGCTCGATCGGTTATCCGGTTTTTCCCCATGAAGGCGGTCGGTTTCGGTCCAGTTGAACCGAAAAAAATAACCGAAACCGAAACCGAAGATTTCTAGGTCGGTTTCTCGTCAAACCCAACTTAATAGTCAGTGTTTCGAAGGGTTCGAGGAGCATGTATGTGTTGGCATAATGTGACATATGGTCGTCTGGTGTCAAACGGCCCTCCTGCAGAACCAAACAAAAATAATTACAGATACAGCAGTTATTAGTTGCTAACCTTTTTGTAGGACTGTGAAGACACAACTTGCAGCATACAGCTGACACCATGAGCCATGAGGGAATCTACGTTGCTCAAGAGGGGGCTGTGAAGACGAAGAAGCATTATTGTAGGCGGTAGGCAAAAGGGCGACTGTCGCAGTGCGACAACCGAATGCAGCAAACGAAGAAGCCAGGACTACCGTCTGTATTCGACATGATTAATACCTCCCAGTCTCGCGGCGCACAGTGCCCTGTGCCCTGTGTACTGTGCGACAGCTCGTGCCTGCTGCCACTCACTGCTGTACTTCTGTGTGCCGTGCTGCTTTACGTACTGCTATGCTGTTGCGAGATGTGGGCTGCGTGCTGGCTATATGGGCTGTGTGTGCTGGCTGTGTCGCGTGTGGCGCACGCATTAAAAAATTAAAAGGCTTATCACAGTGACTGGGAATCGTGGCGGGACGGGACGGGATATATTTTTCTTGTTCGGCGGGGAAAAAAATGACAACGGGACGGGACGGTAAAATGAAGAGATAAAAAAGTGGCGGGACGGGACGGCGGGTGCACAATTTCTCGACGGGACGGGACAGTAAAATTCAACGGGACAGATTTTAACAGCGGGACGGGACGATAACTATTGTTTTCTCCGGCGGGACGGTATGTATTTCTTCCCTCGGCGGGACGGGACGGTAAATATTTTTTCCCTCGGCGGGACGGGACGGTAAACATTTTTTCCCTCGGCGGGACGGAACGGTAAATGTTTTGGCCTCACGGCGGGACGGGACGGTAATTCTATTTTTCTTCGACGGGGCGGGACGGTGAATAATTTTCCTCGGCTGAACGGGAGGTAAATATACATTTCTTTTTATTACTGCAAGGTCTCGGCGCCGTTGTATGTGAAGACTTTCCCGCACTGCTGATTGCGCGAAGGGAGCCGGCCCGACGCAGACGCTGCTCTTCTCGACCCGCGGCCCACAAGCTCCGAGAAGTGCTACCACTACACGGGCGACGTTTTTTCCTGATTTCTTCCCACCCCTGCCCCAAGTACTCTTGTTGCGGTGCCAGCTCATGGTGGCTGTTCTGATGATTATTGTGCTTGCGCTGTGTTGTTACTAGTGGTTGTGGAGGTAGGGGGAGATAGGTACGTGGTGGTGGAGGCGGTGGCGGCGGTGATTCTAGTGCCGCTCGCTGCTGATCGATCAACCCCCCGCCCGTGAGATAGATTTCCATGGCGTCCGTACCGGTCATACCAAAAGATGCATAAATAGGAGACAGCATTTTTACCCCTTGACAGTCAGCAAGTTTGCCTTGTGACACATACATAGAACTACATACTTAGATCACAACTCCTGAGCGTGCTCGGTTGGTGCATCCCTGGCCTCTCAGAGCTCCCACTTCCAAACCGCCTCCTTTCATTACTTGCCGGACCTTTCCAGCAGTTCTTTGTTTTCACGGCCCTTTCTTCCTTTTTTTTTCTTTCGTTTCGTGTGCGTGCGTGTTCTCCGAGCACGGCATCGCGGGAGGACCCGGCACCGTCGCGGGTGTCAGCGGGTGCTGGCGGGTAGAGGGGGGGTTGCAAGGAGCGCGGTCGCCGCTTTCGTGCCTAGGCGTCGCGTGTACCTCGAGACACGAGGGATGCATGAACGGGCTTTGTCTGGCTTAGATTTGTGATTGTTGATAGAGTATGTTCGAGTTTTGAAGGTCGTTCGGGAGGGCAAGATAATGTTCAAGGGGTGCTTATTTTTGCGACCACGCTGAAGTTGAAAGAGGGAGGTGTGCAGTTTGAACACCAGCGTTATCGAGCTGGTGAACGGCGGCCACGGTGAGCACCGTGCTTCACGCGAGGCGGGCGACGGGGCTGATTGTGGCAGAGAGAGATAAAAGCTTTACCCGGACCGAATCGGTAGCGTGGTGGTCGCGAGAGGGGCGGGCGGCGTACGAGGCTGAGAGAGAAGCTCTTCTTTACGATTTTTTCTTTTCTTCTTTTCGACCGGGTGCAAGGTGTTCCAATCAGGCAGAAAAATATTACACGAGAGGGGACGGGGATATTTTTTCCTTTCCGAGTTTTCGGTTTCATTTTCATTGTTTTTGCTGCTGTGCCGTGCTGTGCCTTCGCTTTCTTCGTACATACAGTACAGACATAGAGCATATCGAAAGAAGAAAATAAGTATAGACAGTAGTACCCTACCTGGGGTGTATGTACGTACGTACGACATCCGCGACGCGAAAAGCGTATATATGGGATCCAAGCAGACGTCGGAGCTGTTTTTTCCTGAAGCATGGCGGCAGGACACTTGGCATTATCAAGTCGCCGGTTTGCAATTACGATCCTTGAAAAAACTAAACTCAATCGTGGATCTCTGTCACTTCGCATAATTTTGATGTACTTTTTTCCTTCCAGAGCGAGCGTAGCGGGCGGCGTAGGCCGCCCGCGGAGCGAAAGAGTTGTACATATATATAACTACATACTTAGATCACAACCCCTGAGCGTGCTCGGTTGGTGCATCCCTGGCCTCTCAGAGCTCCCACTTCCAAACCGCCTCCTTTCATTACTTGCCGGACCTTTCCAGCAGTTCTTTGTTTTCTCGGACATTTCTTCCTTTTTTCTTCTTTCGTTTCGTGTGCGTGCGTGTTCTCCGAGCACGGCATCGCGGGAGGACCCGGCACCGTCGCGGGTGTCAGCGGGTGCTGGCGGGTAGAGGGGGGGTTGCAAGGAGCGCGGTCGCCGCTTTCGTGCCTAGGCGTCGCGTGTACCTCGAGACACGAGGGATGCATGAACGGGCTTTGTCTGGCTTGGATTTGTGATTGTTGATAGAGTATGTTTGAGTTTTGAAGGTCGTTCGGGAGGGCAAGATAATGTTCAAGCGGTGCTTATTTTTGCGACCACGCTGAAGTTGAAAGAGGGAGGTGTGCAGTTTGAACACCAACGTTATCGAGCTGGCGAACGACGGCCACGGTGAGCACCGGGCTTCACGCGGGGCGGGCGACGGGGCTGATTGTGGCAGAGAGAGATAAAAGCTTTACCCGGACCGAATCGGTAGCGAAGTGGTCGCGAGAGGGGCGGGCGGCGTACGAGGCTGAGAGAGAAGCTCTTCTGTACGATTTTTTCTTTTCTTCTTTTCGACCGGGTGTAAGGTGCTCCAATCAGGCAGCTTTTCATTACTACTTGCCGGACCTTTCCAGCAGTTCTTGGTTTTCTCCATTTCTCTTGGCACGTCCTTTCTTCCTTTTTTCGTCTTTCGCTCATACACCTATATATATAGGTACAGCAGGATTGGTCTTACTCCGTTACTCTTCTTCTTCTAGGGGAAAATTGATACATAGGCTCTCACCAGCAGCAAACAGACAATACAAAAAAACACAAATATTACAGGGGACCATAGTAAATGGGACTTACGTGACATACAGAAACCTATATATTTACCTATGTATACTCACAATTATATACTTTTAATAGTATGGTCCCCTGTAATAACGAACACAAAACGTAAAACACAACCCCGTAAACATATTGGAAATGTGCATGGAACAACACCCCATAAATGCCTGTATCAGATATCACGACCCAACGCAGAGACGCACACCAAACGTGACATGCAAAAAGCGGGAGGAAGGAACCTACGGAAAGGACCGACGGCCGAGGGCTGACAGGGAATCTTCCATCGTATCTCTTTCTGAAACGCATTTCGAGGGCTTCCTCACCACTGTCGTACGGCGTGTATCTTGAACGTATGTAGAATGAAACTACTGGCGGATTCGCTGGCCGCGTCATTAAAATATAACCCAACGAGAAGGAAGGAGCAAGGACCGCAAATTTAATGCAGTAGACAAGCCTAAAGTCGGCACAGAAAGGAGGTAGACTCTTTTGTTTCCGAGGTTTTCTTCTTTTCGGGAGAGATTTTAGTGATCAATGTTGATGATCATGCTGCAAGTTGTCGGGTGGCGAGAGAAAAAAATATTGAATAGAATGCCACCACTATTAGAAAAACTGTACCGTAGTCAGTACACAATGTGTGCCGATACCCAGGCCTCGTATATATATGCGTATCTGTGTAGTCTACAATGTAGTAGATATTGTGACCACAGAGCTCGTGTGTCGCCCGAGTCATCTTCCAAAGAAGTAGCTTCTGTTGGGGGGCAGTAGGACGATGGCCAGTGCGGTGGGGTGTAGTCGGCGGTGGCCGGGGAGACGAAGGGTGGTCCGGTGGGGGCGGTAGGCGTACAAACTACTGTAGTACGCTTCTAGTTGTTGATTATCCTCCGGTTTTCGTCCTGTACGGTGTTTGAATTTATTTGTGTATCTCGTTTCCGGTTTTCCATCAACAACACCCAACGCACACAAGATAATGACAGTTTTGAAGATCCTGCCACGTGAATTCCCAGCGACAGCCGTGAATCCCAACTCGTTCACATCGTGCAAAGCGTGTGTGCATCTATCTGCTCTGTTGAGGCGTTGTATACTGTTAGCATTCACAGGCTCGCGGAGTTCAGTGCTGGTCCAGCACTACTCGAATGTTCCACCCTATTTGCAACCCATTGGGTCATTACTGGGACCAGGAGAACGTGGTCTGCACTCTAAAACGCAATATCTGGCTGTCGCAGCCATATTGAGGTAGCGCCGAAACCCCCAAAGAATAGGACGATCAACCACCCTCAAGCGAATTGAACGGTGTCTCGATATAGGGCGGTCAGGAACTGAGCGCACAGTAGTACCGGCTTTGCACGGGTCCCGGCACGAATGTGGAGTGTACTTGCCACTACTTTGGACGCATTCGCTGTACACACCAGTTGGTCGTGCGACGAGCATTGAAAAAGTAACATATATCGTGTCCGATTGCCCTTCGACAGAAAAACCCAGGCGCCGCGTCCCGCAACGCACTGGTCGTGCCCCAAATGCAGCAACAGTTCTAGTAGAACCGTGAGTCATCATCTTCCACAGTTTGTTTTCGATTGTCCGCATAGACACGATGTATTGTGGGTATGTCTCATACAACCCGCCCTGTATTGTTGCCATGTTGCAGGCTCCTCGGCGACGGATCGAGAAGGTTTGGTCGCGCTCTTCAACGCCACTTATGGGCGGCGATGGAAAAACATGAAGGTTGGTGCAGCGAGGCTCCTCTCCAGGACTGGTATGGCGTCGAGGTCGACCGTCTCGGCCGTGTGGTGGCGCTCCGCCTACGCAGCAACAATTTGCAAGGCGAGTTCTCAACTCACACTTTCTTGTTTTTGTTTTATTTAGCGTCAAAGTCACTTTCCAGCTATACTCGTACATACGAGGTTCTACCCTCAGCGGCATTGCTCCCGACAAACCATGGCCCCAGGTTTGGCCCCCCCTCTCCCGGTACGTGCCATCATTTTCTGTCTCGCATATGGTTCAGCATTTCCACTCCTTGTCGATTTTCATCGAATATAGCGAACTCATGCTTTAGTGTTTTCCGCTAATCAATGTGTATGCATGAAAAGTCATTAGGACGACGCTACTCACAGGATAACATATAAAACTGTCACACTTTTAGACTTGTAGGGTACCCTCCAGAGTTTATGTTAATGGCTCGAACAGGCAGAGACGCAGTGATCCGGGCCAAGGGGAAAAAATATGAAGAATAAGTTTTCGCGTATTAATCCGAGCGCGAAGGGACGCAAGAAGCGCGGACATGGCAGGGAGAAGCATCCTCTGATGGTCCTTCCCGTCGGTAGTTCTACCCAACTGCTTCAATGTACACTCTTCTACAAGGAGAGTCATTACCCTTGCTCACACTCTGATCCATATTACTCGCATATGCCTTTAACAGACAAATCGGAAAAATGGGAACGAAGCCTAAAATGAGAACCAAGCCGTATCTCCAGAAGAACCATGTGGTGTATCAGAGAACCAAATAAATCCTGCGAAACCCCTTGGCCAGCCCTGTGAGAGGAGCTCGTCAGAACGGTCATGCTCCATCTCGTGCCTTCGGGTGGGCGCAAAAAGCGATATACGCTGGCTCTACTGTGATTTCTCTAGATGCTGGCTACCGCGGCGATGCCGAGGACTTCCAGCCTGAGCAACAGCTCATTCGAAGGCTGCTGTACAGCCCCACAGGACTGTCAACTTTTTTTCTTGGAGTTGTACACAATTGGTTTGCTTTCTAAAAAAAAACGTCCGTTCCCATTTTTTGTTTCGTTCCCATTTTTCCGTTTTGTCTGTTCTTTGCTGTCTGCCAATCAATGATCGACATGCCTAACTACCGACATTCTGCCCAGACTGTCAATCTCCCGGGGAACACTCTCTGCTATTGACTACCTGGTACGTACTGGAGTAATTTCCAAGTATTCAGTCCTCCTGGTAGTTGTACTATTCTCCACAGCAATACTCTTCGCTACCACAGAATAATCAGTCTAACAGCAGTCTTACTCAAAGTACCCACTCACACGTCAGTCCTCGTACCACGGCAGCCCAGAGTCAGTCTCCACGTCAGGCACACCTTTCTTTGTTGAACTGCCCACAAAAACAAAATCCCGACAACAAAGGCAATGGAAGCACGTCTGCCCCATTTTTTTCCCAGAGGATTTTTCGTTTTTCTGCTCCAGCTCCGAGCGTTTCCGTCGAGCCAAAATTTAGCAGACCAGATATGAGCCCTTCGGCGCACTCCCGCGAGTGTGTCAAAGCGATCGTACTTTTCGTGTCCTCTTTCGCGGCGGACCTTGTCGCTGAAGTTTGAAAACTTGGTTCCAGGCGATTGAATTTTAGGTTTCTTGTACTTACTGTCGCCGATATTTTGCTTCTGCTGTACAGTAGAACGAGCGGAAATATCCCAGACGTCGTACTGAGTACGTTCTTCCTTCTCGTTCTACTGCAGAAAAAAATACTTCACTACAACAGTGTATAAGAAACCGAAAATTCAAGCGCCTGGGACCTGATTTTCAATTTTAAGCGACAAGGTCCGCCCCGGAAGAGGACAGGAAAAGTGCTGTCGCAGTGGCACACTCACAGTAGTGCACCAAAGAACTCATATCCGTTCTGCCAATTATTCTCTCGATGGGAACGTTCGGACCTCGAGAGCAAATCAACGAAACGTCTTCGTAAAAAAAGCAGCGGCAGACGTGCTTCAATTGCCTATGTATCGGGACTTTTGGCAATAATATCAGTTTTTTTTCGTGGGGAGTGCAACATAGGTAGGTGGGTACATCCTGTCATGTTAGGCTGGCCTTCTTTTGTACAGCCCCGGTTACGTATCGCCTCCGAATATTACTGAAACTCAGTCGCAAATTCCTTTACTGAAACCCGATATAACCTCAATAGCCCATCCTGGTCGACTGTCGCCGACTTAGAGGGCGTGCAGCGGAACGACATCAATACGCTATTATATTGCTCGCATGAGGACTGAAAAATATCGTACCAAGGCAACAATATTAGTGAGTCAGGACTCCGAATAAAAACATCATACCAGTTCGATAATGTTAGTCAGACCTCGAGGCAAATCAAAACGTACGGCCAAACTGATCGTACAACACGAAGTATAACACAATTTCTAGCTGTTGTTGGAGTCTGGTTCCCGACGGTATGCCCCTCCTAGTATTTCTACCCCGTCACAACCTCCTAGTTGTACTTACCGTACTGGCGTAGACATCGCCCCTGTTTCTACCGCATCTGCCTGGATGTACGTCCCGTAGTATTGGAATTACTATCCCCCCCTTTTCTACCGCGACCGCCTGGCTGTACGTCCCGTACTGGAGTTACCACCTGCCTGGTCGGTGAAAACCCGGCATGCTCCGTCCCGGCGTTGTAGGGATGCGAGGTTCTATGGTCATTCCACAACGGCCATGCATGATATCGAGTACATATCTCCTATCGGGTTCCCCTGGCCTATTCCGTGGTTCTCCTCGTGTCCTATCTACTCCATGGTGGTGTATAGTTCTTGACACTCCGCGTCCTCCGGTGTACATGCGAGCACACCGCTCCTCGCTCCTCGCTCACAGTTGTTCGTTTCCTGATATAGGCGCACGTTGTATTGCTTTCCCAGATCAAGAATGTTTAGGGTATACGGGAGCATCTTGCTCTTTGCTGCTCATCCACTCGGTGAGACGTTAATCCATAAAAAAAAACTCTTAGTAGGTACGCGGGCCACCCACTTAGCCGGCGGGGACGTCTTGTTGATTATTCAGGCGATGACCAAAAATTCGTCGCCATTGGCCCAAAGGTGGTCGATTTAACCATTGGCTTGTCCATAAGGCCCCTTCCGTGCTTTCCTGCAAAAAATGTGGATCTACCCGCCTGTACTACGGGGTAAACCGCCTATGAGTTGGAGCACACTTCGATATAAGGTATGTACCTCAAAGGACGTGATTCTCAACCGTTAGCGTTTTCATCTCTTAGGTAACCCTTGTTTTACCACCGCGTCGGTAATCACAACTGAAAAGTCGGTATCCGGCTGGACGGGCCGACGGTCGACAAAAAGTGCATGTATGTGAAGTCGGCAAGAAAGATAACAAATCTTTGGAAGGAATTGGGTTGATCTGCACTGAATAGCAGTAGGCTCTTAACACGTCTTCGAATATCGCTAGCTGTGGAGCAGGAAACGTATTGTTCTTCCCAGGTGTTCACAGGCACTTCGGTGCCACCCTTGTTGTCTCTCTTCCCAGAGAAAAGAGCCTCGACACATGCACCATATCTCGAGGTTATGAGCCTCGAGGTATGTATGATAATTCAGACTTTGGTGCCTACAAGGATGCATCTATCTGCTGATATCACGATTCGGCCTCGCTTTGCTCCGCTTTTAAAAGTGAATTTCAGCCGTTTTAGTAAGGTATTATTGCGTTTGGGTGACACGTCTGAGGTGGCCTTCTAACCCGTGAGCTCTTTACATTCATTGGACGAAGCTTTGCGTCGGCATGCCCTGGACTATCTGGCGCCGGGTCGTTTCGAAGAACCAACGATTTGTTGAGCTACGGGGATATCGGGCCCGTGTAGGTTGGGTCTTCAGCTCGTATTTATCTCACCGGAGGGGTTTGATCCCTGTGGATACCATTGTGGGGACAACGAGGTCCACGCGTATGGTGGTGGGACAGAGCCCACAACGTTTGAAGTTATTGTGCATGTGTGACGGCATTCGAAACAAAGAGTCCTGTGTTTACACTATTACGGGGGGCCATAGTTAACAGGATCAAATTTTGTTAGAAAAAATGGTTAAACATATAGGTTTTTATGTATACCATAGGTCCTGTTAACTATGGTCCCCCGTAATATCTACAACGACCTGTCAAACGTGAAAATTCGAGTATTTTTTTCTTTTTCTGCCCCGGAGAGCGAGAGGAAACCCCCGTCCACACGTATTTCTCAAGTTTTCGTGTACCGGTTCGAATCCGGTTCGTTTTTTCCACCTTGGTCGGGCCTCCCTGTGACCGTCATTAAAGTGTGGTTTACTCCGAGGATGTAGGCACCTGAGTCTAGATATTGTCTCTCCCGACTCACTCAGGTAGTAGTGTGGGATTTGAACCCACTAAAACCCCTCAAAGTCTCCCCAGCTTGGCCCAGTACACGAGTCACCCTACCCGTCTGGGCGTTGGTCCACAGATTAAACACCACCGATGTCAGGATCAAGCCCACGGGGCACCGCGCCAAACACCCCGTGTTCCAGGTATGACCACCATGTGACACGTACGTGTTGCATCGTGACGTTGCGCTTTACTCTACACGCTTGTCTCTAGGGCTTGAAGGCCCCTTGAAACGTCGTCTAGTTCCCAAACAGCAATACGGCTCCAGTGAACGACATATATATGATGTTGCTCGATGACTAGAGCAACCGCAGACCCAGCCGCCCTGGCTTCGATTCACCGGCAAAAGGACAAGTTGAGTGTAGTTGTTACTATACACATCACGTGGAGGCCCACCCCCGATTTCGCGGCTATTTCAGCAGATTTGTAGTTCTACCGGTCGGTGTGATCGTTGGGTTTTTTTCTACTCGTGAGCTGTTTGACCCTTCGCTGCCGTACGTCGTTCTTGAAACGAAATATATCCGCCACACGACACAATGGCTTCCCGCCCCTGCATGTCGCATGGAATATAATCGTTTATTGTTGGTGTGGTGGTCCCTAGACGGCAGATCATTTCGGGTGTCAAGCGCGAAACCACTATATTCAACCCAAACTTACTAGCATACATGTTTATCCAAAAATGTAAAAGGATTTGCGAAACAAGCTCCAGAGCTACTCAATGACAACTCTCATCAAAGTCAAGACCCCAGTTGTATACTACTGAAGTTTGCCTTGTGTGCACCCCATTCAAAACGCACATGCAAAGGCAAAGCATATTTGATTGCGACACAGCCAGAAGACAGATTTTACCGGTCCTGACTCGTACACAATCAAGCGTGCTCCCTCGCTAATTCGTGTAGTCGGTTTGTATGAGACGAGTGTCGAGTCGTCCTAGGCGGACGCTCGATAGTGGGGCGATCAAAGCCTCTGGTCCTCGTCAAATGAGAGACCAAGTTCGATCGCTTGTAAGCATATGGTGTTTGCTTCAATATGCACCTGCACCGTGCGTCGTAGATGACGGCAGCGGGTGGAAGACCTGTCAATTCCGCAGTTAGTTCCTTGAACGGACCCCCGCCATGTACGTAACGACATTGGAGCGGCTGGCAGTCGAGCCATGATATGCTTTGTGGGTTGGAGCTTAGACACTACCGTCAGTCTACGCTAGGAAAAACAAATCCCCAGCTCTAAACGACAGAGCTTCGTCAGGTTCGGCATAAGGTCGAGGTCAGGATTCAACACTAATAGAGATCGATATACACCTCGATCTTACTGGCTGGGTGCTCGGGTTTCCTGTGGGGTACATTGCCCATATACATAACGGCGTCCTCCAGTATTGCGCACACTTTAAAAACG
The DNA here is from genome assembly GCA_031213475.1 of Nereocystis luetkeana. Taxonomy (NCBI): domain Eukaryota; class Phaeophyceae; order Laminariales; family Laminariaceae; genus Nereocystis; species Nereocystis luetkeana. The sequence continues at coordinate 2,848,411 of JARUPZ010000028.1, forward strand.
ACAGGAACGTGAAGGTAAATTAATGGATGTGTTTGAAAATACTTGTTTGCTTTTTTGTTTTTATTTTTCTTAGGGTACGATCTACAGGAAGCTGGCATATCTATTGCGGCACCCTGCCCCTTCGCATACTCTCACGTATTCTCGAAGAAAAACTCGACAATCCGCACTTTCCTTCATATAACTCATACGCGGTGCCGGACTCTGACCACCGGTTCGTGCATTTCCAGAGAACTCTTCCAAGAAATAAATCACTTACCCGCACCTGGGATGTCACTGGACCAGTTATCTATACGGGATGCCACTGGACTAGTTGTCTATACGTGCATTCGGCGCCATCTATGATAGAGGTAACACATTTCCGCTGAACTGTTTCTGAAAGACAGGGCTATTTATTCCAAAGATCGTCGGAATGCCGCTCTTGTTTCGAAAAATGACGTTTTCGTATACGTGGGCGATGGAATTGTTCATCAGGATACATTTTGATTTGTAACGAAGTCAGTTTTTGGGTGAGATATGGAGCTCTTCAGGCGAGGAGCCTCAGAAAAGTAGGGATGAACCTGTATCGTAGAACACCTCATTCGCCGACATGAAAACACACCTTCCAATGTATCAATACACCAATCATCGGTTTACGTCCCCGTCCCTACCCAAGCGCACCAAAGTGAGCGGGATCGCTGGAACAATCCCTGAATACCGGCGACTGCCAGTAAAGTACCGTATGTCGGGTGTATGTGGTTTCGTTGTTCTCTGCTCGCGTTCCATACCCGTCTACCAAGGCGGTTCCAGTATTTTACTCGTTGCTATTGTCACGCGACGGACAAAACTCGAAACGCAATGAGACACGTATCTCACAGCTAGCTGTAGCCTCCCCCTCCAGCGCATGGACCAATAGTCCTAAGACTCGACGACGGCTGACCACACTTTATTATTGGCTTGTTTTACGATCCGCCGTAAACCTCTATTTTTCGGGTCCCCGACATTTCGGGTTGCGTTGGATATTCTCACACTCTGAGCGTTGCATGGGGTTGCTACTCGGTGGCGTGCCCACCACAGTGCCGACTTCTGTGTGTGGTATGCCCATATCCCCTTGCGTATTGTCGTGATACGTCCTTTCCCAACGTGCACTACCACTACACTACGGTCCGGTCTCCAACACTACCTAGTAACCGAACAGTCCATCATTCCACTTCTAGAAACACCATATCAAAGGTTATTCCGGGCCTGGAACAGTTCATTACATGTAGAGTGGACTGACACGGGTGGCCTTGTATATCCTTGCCGGCTGCCCGTTTACGATATGCTTGCCCCTCGTCTCCCGCAGTGTTCGTCGGTGTGGACGTATTGTGCTTTGTGCTTTCATTTACAAGCATGTTAAGTTAGGGTAGCACGTGAAATGTTTTTGGGGGCTACTCATTTAAAAAAACTTTCGATTTCTCGTAAAATGTGGCCTCATTTGTCTTGGCCCAAACGGACAACCTCCTGGCCCGCGTCTTTGACGAACTGTGTTGTCAATCTATCAGTAAGAGTAGTTGTAATGTTCAGCTTTGTTACTTTCCCATTGGCGATGCATTTTTATTGTAAGATTGCTGAGCATTTTATACCATATACCCCAGTCCATACTACCAGTATACCACAGCACAGTACTTGAATATACGGCCCCAAACAGCGTACAAATCCCAACCTCATCCGGCTAACTGCGGAGAGCTTGGGATTCGTGGGGCAGCGCCACCAGGGGAGGGCAAGGCCCCATCCCCGACTCTTAAATCCATGGATACACCTACCACTCCAACCCACCGTGTACAAAACGTATGGGCCTCTAGGTCGATACAGACGCGTAAAGTCTGGAAACACCAACTCCGGGTACACCCTCGTCAGCTGGGATCCATCGAGCCTGCGATTCCTGCCCGTTGGGTGCAGGAAGGTTCAGTAACCTCGAATAATGTCATATAGTAGATCGAACATATATCGGGATGCACCTGGTAGCCGTTGAGTCAACGTGGCTCGCCATCTACGGCCTTCGCTAGTCGTGGCCTATTGGTACTATGTATACATACAAAGCTGTGGTTGATCCATCAGTAAGATCGGTAGTGAACACTTGAAATTAAAGGGGCACATCGATCAGTAGGCCACTTTGTTGAACGTACGTATGTGCGTACATCAGTACCTGCTGATTGCTGATGCACGTAGGTGCAGAGGCGAGGCCGGGCTACCATTGTCAACGGAAGGCTGGCCCCACGTGCGGCGCCATGGCCGTATCGCTAGCAATACTAATTAATACCAGCCTGAAAATCAAACTCTGTGTTCTTTTTTTCTCGCGTGCCCACATTTACTAGGCGAGTAGGCAATGCTTATCTTCCGGTGGAGTTTTGATCAAATTCCGTTTTCCTACGTATGGCCCCGGTATTTCCGCAGGGTCACTTCCGCAACAGCTGGGGAAACTGAGCAAACTCATTCATCTCGTTCTGGGTGCGAACGCGCTCACCGGGAAGTCACGTATTTCGTCTCTGCGAAGCAGTTTGTGTCGGTGAGCGTGTTACCGTCTCAACATATGGGCTGATTCCCGAACAGTTTTGAATTTTCTGCGGACAGACTTTTTTCCTGCCGAACTAAGGGACCTGGTCTAACTGATGGGGCCCAATCTTACAGCGTCACCCCGTCAGAGGGATCTCGGTCGACTCTTGTTGGGTGGGTGAGTTTTTTTGCAGAAACTCCCGTCGGCCCTTGGGAATTGACACTTCTTCGTACCTGGTAAAAGGAGGCCCATGTTTAAGAGGTCTGAGCATGCTGGAGTCGAGGAAGCCAAACACGTTGTGGGAGTCAGACATTGCCAATCCTCCTCAACCGTAAGGGTGACCCCCGCTTGATTCCTGGCCAACGTTCTGCGAGAGCGAGACAGCAGTAGGACTTTCGCCTCGAATAGCTGCCGTATCGTTGTACACGAAACCGCTAGCCTTCTTTTTCGACAAAGTGGTGCTGTGCCGCGATGAGATCATCGGCCCTTCTGCTCGAAACGCCTACCACATGCATGCGTGGGTCAGGTCGTCACACTATTTCTGTTTCGAGACGGAGGTGACTAGGCGCACATCATGCGCACAGACGGCGATGCCGGTACTAGAGGGAACTACAAGGGTGATGTTTACCCAAGCTTTCATATGCCTCGTGGTGGACTCCAATTGGCGTGGCCACGTCTCCGAACAGCAATATGTATCCCCCTTGTCGTCGAGACTACGTGAAGAGCTCTTCGGTACCGGGCTTTGCAGTGTTCTGCATTCCTAGTGGGTTAGGTGCAAGGCGAGGCATCTCTCTGCATTTTGTTTGGGTTGCCGCTTCTCGTTTCGTATACCATTGTCGTGTCCACTGCAGTATTTTTCACACAACTTCACACTGTGCTATACCTGGTACCCACGATGGTGTGTGGGCTATTTTATCCCAACGTACAACATTTCCAATTGTTTCCACCCCTTGTCTTTTCGATTTACACACCATAGCCTATGTAGTCCGTGGTTTGACCGTGTCAAACATCGTGATGCTGACCGTCTGCAGAGTTCGGAGGGTACACTAAGCTGAATGCACAGCCGCAGCTACATTTCCTCACCCCGGCCGCAATGATTTTGGTCGGTTGCCCGAGCTATTTCAGATATTTGGGCGTTCCCAGGAATCGCAGGAAGGCAACGATAATCATGTGGCTTCTTCTGCAGATCGGACCGAAAACAAGCCATCAACCCAATCGGGGCCGCTCTAAATGCCAACAGTCGTGTTTTATTTCTGCAGGTGGCATTCCACAAGCGCTTGGACACCTGCGCGAGCTGAAAACTTTGATACTAGAACGAAACCAGCTTGAAGGTGAGATACTGAGTGTATTAGGTTTTTGCTGGAGATGTGCGATACTCGTTTTCCCCAAGTTCAGTTAGCGTTTGTACGCACGGATGACCCTTCGCTGTTTCACAAGCAGTGGCAAGTTCCCATCAAGCACAACATTTCATGCGGTCATATGCACCTATTTTGAGACAGTATCGCAAGAACACAACCTCAGCATAACGGAGCTGATACCACTTCCAGGGAGCTCAATGTGTAAATAAATGCATTCGCTGGACTCGGAACCTGCCAAAACGGGGAAGGCAGACAAGGGTCAGTAGTGTAGACTGAAGACTCTAAGACTTGATCTATGTGAGGTTCCCCACGCCACTCCATGACACCAGTATAATCGATCGGCACACCGCGTACCGCTGGGTACCGTCGTTGTAATCCCTTGAATGTTGGAATCGCGCTTCTCCGCAAATCATATTTGTGTTTTCAGGCGAAATCCCGGCGGACCTGGGGCTCCTTCCCAACCTACGACGACTGGGGCTTAAGTTTAACAAACTTTGCGGTGAGGGTAGTATCAGTATATATTTTTCGAAGCACTCCAAGATGAGTGTATCTGGAAAGTCATTGCGACTGATCACTCTGCGCCGTCGGCGGCAGGCTGATCGTTACAGCAATCTATGTACTCCATGCGGTCTCTACGCTCCGCGTATTACATTACATTTTCACGAAGAGATTCAAGCCGAACAATCGATGAAATACCAGTACTCAACAAGGCATGCATTGCTATCTCGTAGTATCGGGAATCTCGAGAACGAACGGATACGTGGCTACGTATGTGAAATTCTGACAGATGGGGACGTTTGCCCCTTCGTTGGCGTGTGAGGCGGTGGACGGGAGTTCATCCCTTGCCGCCGCCCCAATTAAATGACATCCCCGGCTAAATTAGAGCTTGCCCGCCTTACGAGGCTATTGTTGCACAAGTGTAGCCGACAGGGTAACTACTTCTCGATAATATGGGTACAGCTTCCCGGACGACGAGCGTAGTTCTGGTCACCCCCGTATGTATCTCAACACGACTCGGGTTACGACATAGGGGGCACTTGCTGGACAGCGCGAAGATGGCTGGCGGGGCTACACAACTGACCAACCGCCACGCGACGTTTGTTTTCGTTTAGGTCTCGATAGATACCTACAGTAGGTCGCGGGATACAGGTAGTACCTTTCGAAACCGGTCGCCCTGATAGACGTTTGATAGTAGTACGCACGAATCCAGCTAAAAGCTCGTCCTACCGCTCGAATCCCACGTGGGTAAGACGTTTGAGAGTATCTGCGAAAACAAAAGTAGAAACGGCATCAGCTGCTGAGAGCGCCTTTTACGGGGAACTATGTTATATAGGACCTACGATACACACAAAAACCGATGTATTTACAGCAGCTACATTTACTATTCTAAACAGTATTTTGTCTCATTCACTATGGTCCCACGTGATAGGAGCCTGATTATAGTAGCAACTCGATGCCAGTCGACGAGGCAGGAAAGGGCCGAAGTCTTCTCGTGATGGAAAATGAAATTCGTCAACGGTAGTGCGGAGGATCGATAAGGGCCTGTCTGTTTTATGACCCCGTAGCATATTTAAAACTAGGAATGGACGAGAAGAGAAAGGCATAGGTGACATAAGTGATGAAAGTTAGAACAGGGGTGATACACTGAGCTCCGTTAGCGTGGAGTCTCCACTACAGAAGCAACATATTTCCCGTTAGGCAGTCGACTTGAACACCTCCCACAGAGAGCAGAAGCTTCTTGTACTCCTGGATCTAGGGCCGGACACACTTTGTGCGTCATTCCTTTCGAGGCTTTAGTCTCCACTGTCTCTTCTTAGCTCGATAAAAGCTTGCAAACCTCCCCTTCAGGGGTGAACCCCAGGTGACTTGCCGGCGGGGCATGATCAACATTCATCCATGGCGACAAAACGACGTGATACAAGCACCTATCCACTTCTCACCCGCGTTCTCGAATGATTTTCGTTTCCTGTCGGGGCAGGTGTCATTCCCGCTTCGCTCGAGAACCTGGAAAACCTTTCGGAACTACATCTTCATGCCAACAACTTTACAGGTAGGTAAATGATGCCAGACCATCCTGAGGCGTTCACACGCCAATGTGTAAGGCGGGATGAGTCAGTGAGTTGCGTGTCTCTGTACGGACATAATGCGAGAAGAACCCTACTCAACAGGTGACACGTAAGTCATGGTATAATACATCAGGCCCAACCTACGTGGTGTTGGTAATTTTAGTAGTTAGACGTGGACAACCTCCTTGAACGACGGTGCTCGCTGACTCGCCATGATTTACCTGTCATTAAACACGCTTCGTTGGGCACGCTCTAGATCGTACCGAGGGAATGTGTGAACATTATCAATTTGTTATCCATTCCTCGCACTATTATAGTTGTTTGTCAAGGATCGTGTAATAACCGACACAACATTTAATCTATATACCGAGGTTGGTACAAAGACAATCATGATTAATGCTGGACTCCGTAAATCAGGTGCGATGTACCCACCAAATACAGTTTGCTCACAGGAATACCGACCGATGGATGTTTGCAGTTGTATCACAGAGTAACAGGCAGCAGGCGTATACCTTCATCGAGCTACGCACGTATTGATGGCGTGGGCACACACACCCTTTAGGCACACACGACTGTTTTACAGTCAATTCGGGGCCTGGCTACCGGACACCTCGCGTTCGACCGGAGCCACACATTGGGCGCGTAACTGCGGGGAGATTGCTTGATCTGTTTTCGAGACGTTCGTTCTGGACGCCAGCAGAGCGGTGGTGTCGATAGGCCAAGAGGTTCCGCGTATCGTTGCTTGCGGTGCAAATTAAATGCGTCTCCCCTTGCAGTAACGAATAATAGACGACCCATGCGGCGGGCACTCGAACATCCACCCAAACCGAACCCCGGTATTCGCCTGAAGGGCAAGGTGACTTGTTTCCTATCAAACTGCAACAAACACTAACCGACGAAATATGTGGACCGTACAGTATTCAAACTAGGTACGTCGTCTTCACGTGCAAGTGTTCGTAGATGTCTGGCTGAACCAGAGCGTACACGATCAGGTACACGTAAAACGAGCCCCTTTTTCTACGGGGACTGTAAACAAAATCCTGGAGCTACGGTGGGACTTCACTGGAGTCATATGGTTGTGTAAGTGTATTGCGTTAATGCCGTTATACTATATCCACACTGGAATCGTATTGGTTTTTTGCCTTCACTTGTACTTGTCCCAACGCTGTGCCTATCGCCCCAGGACCAAGCGGCTTATGTTTCTTTTGCTGCTACAAAGTCGCCGTTTTATAGGGTTGGGTACTGCTCGCGGCGCAGCCGCGACCACCGGCCCCCCCCGGCTGGTGAGGGGGCCCCGCCGGAGGCGCCCCCGGAGTGCCCCGCTGGAGGCGCCCCGCCGGAGGCGTGTTTTTACGCGATTTGGCTTCACTAGAGCATATGTTTTGGGTGATTTTGGGCCACTCGGATGGTGCCAGACTCGTGTGTGAGCCACTAAAACTGAAGAGATTAAAGGTACAATAATCAGATCTGATTGTTGATTTTTGGCTGATATCTTGAAGTTGGTCGGTGATATTCATCCCATGACAGCATGACAGCTAGCGTATATTGAACATATTCATGAACAAGCTGCTTCCGAAACATGTTGAACCAAGTTGAAAACCTAGTAGACTGCATTTTTCATTTGAACCCATCCTTACTTGACAAGTTACTTGAAGCGATGGACAAATATTTCAGTTGGAAATCGTAATGCTAGAAAATGCGCAAGTAAAAACGCAGAGCAAACCCGTACAATCTCATGCAACGACAACGTGTAATGCATAGTGGCAGCTGCAACAAAGACGACTCAAAGGCGCAGCAATAAATGAATAGATGAGCCAGCAGCAGCAGCAGGAGGTGGCGCGACCGCCACTACTTCTGCTTCACCGGGTTCGCTCGAGGCAGCGGTGGCTTCGGGATTTTGAGACCCGCCGTCCGGGTCTGCAGAGGGCGTGTTGCTGCTACTGATATATTGTTCCATCGTTTGTACCCAACTCCCTCTGTGTGTGCGTGCCTTCGTCTCACAGCCTCTCCCCTCTGATGCGGCGCAATTCGGTGGGTTTCCATGTGGTTTAGGAGGCATAGTGTAGGACGTACGTAAGTGGGCCAAGTACTGGCTGTACTGGCGGTCTCAAATCCAGTACTAGGAGTACTGCCAGTACAGGAATACTGCCAGTAGATACTGATCCAGGACCCAACCCTACCGTTTTAGAAATGCGCAAAACATCTTACCGCGTTTCCATTTCACGCCCGACTATCACCCTCAAACCGTCTATGATGCAAATGTGAACTGTAGAGGCACCATTGGAGTTGCTGAAGTTGCTACGGACGCAAAAGCTTTTCAACACGTCGCTCGGTTGGAGCACCAATCCATTCGTGCGACTGCCATCAGCCGTCATGGAAATGGGTGTCGAACAGGCCATTTCCTGGTGGGACGATATTCAACGTTTTGGCGAGGGTACCTCCAACAAGTTGAAGATGGCTCTCGTCGGCCTTGCCGAAGCCGGTAAAACTACCGTCGTACGGAACCTCACCGGTACACCAATACCGAGAAAGCTGGATCGAACGGTCGGTATCGAAATCACGGAGGGCTGGAAGCCGGTTGACGGAGCCCCGCTGGAGATCAGTATTTGGGATTTCGCTGGCCAGGCAGACTACTTTGCATCTCATCAGATTTTCCTCACGAAAGGTTCTCTCTTTCTTCTGGTAGTGGACCTTGATGCCCTTTTTCTAGATGCTACGGGTAAGGGTAGGAATGATGGAGATCCGTATGGTCGGGTTTACCGGTGGTTGGAGATGCTCCACCTTCGCGTGCCGGGAGCAGCGGTTGGCCTTGGAGGAACCCACTGCGATGCCGAAGCCTTCAAGGACCCAGCCAAACTGCACTACGCTGTCAAGCTCTTGGAACAACGTGAGTGTAGTCTAAATGTTACAAGCACCAAAACTTGTCTTCTGTCAATTGCGCCAGGTGTTTGTCGCCCACCTTCATATATCGGCATGCGCCCTCTATGACGTAAGGCTGGATAAAAAGTTGCAATTTAGCACAAGCGCGAAACATTATGTACGACAGGAGACCTTGCTTACTATCACGAAGAAATCGCACGCTTGATGGCCTGTCGACTAGAGTTGCCTGCCCCGAATCGATAAACCACCCCCTCCCTCTACGCTCACGCCCGGTGCTAACATTACTTTCTGTCGCGTGGTTGCATGGATGGTTTGGCCATTGGTCGGCTAAGTCTGAGCCACCGGCGCGTATTCGACGTTCAGATACCAGGCGAACGGAATTTCGAGCTTAGGCCTACACGCTCCGTACTTTTTATTCCGCGACTGGCTGCCCTTCCATGTTTGCAGTCATACCATTGGGTATAAACCTGTTGCCACATCGCGCGTTCTTCACCTGAATAAAACCTCTATCCCAGTTATCGCCCGCTACAACAACGACAAAGCCAAGGAATCCGCGAAGATCGAGGCCATGCACGAAAGTCCTCCGAGTTGGATTGATGGGCATCCCTTGGTCAGCGACTTGCTGTGTGACCGCCCCGCCGTATCGTGTGGAGTTCCCAGGCCTCCGATCATTCACGGTAAGATCTTCAAAACCACCGCCAACCGCGATAGCACTGCGCAGCTCGCACAGTGGATTGGGCAGGCCGCAACGCTTCCCGACTGTCCAGATGGGTTCGAGTTCCCGGCCGTTGGTGCCAAAATTCCCACCGCGTGGATTGAGCCGAACACCGCAATGGAGGGCTTAAAGGAGGGCCCGTACGGGAAACGTTACGTCACGTGGCGTGAGGTAGTCCAAACGTTTGAATACTTCATGGAGATCAAAGGCAAGCCCGTCGATGATGCCGAAAAGATTCTGCTTCGAGCAATGCGACATCGAGAGGCGGAGGGAGGTGTCCTTGTCTCACTAGAGGGCAACCGAGGCGATGTGGTGGAGGCTCCGGGCATGCTTTACCTGGACCCTACGTGATTAATCGAGATTATTCGACGATTAACAGACCATAACCTCGTGGACACCTTCAACCAAGGCTCCCTCAAGCACGAGCTGGAGACGTACGGCGACAACCACATACCTCCTCTGCACCTCGACATGCTCTGGGAGCAGCACAGGCAAGATATGAATATACGCTTGGGGCACTCCTTATTCGTGAGAAAAGCATAAACTAGGTAGGTCAAAATTATTCGCGTTACGATTGCCCTGTTTTGTCACTGTTGGTCACTCGTTGCGTGATCTACGTGTATCGTTCACGTGCTCGATACTGTACCTACTTTATATGTATGGAGACAAGGTCCGTGCCGATGCTGTATCACCTGCATTGGGATGTTAACCAAGACATTTGCTTGACAAGATTGATTTCTCGTGTTTATTAGGGCCGGTCTTAAGAGGGGTGATAAAAAACGAAAATAAAAGCGAAACAAAACGAACTGACTTTCGTTTCTCGCCAAAAACAGCAGGTTGAGTCCTCACGAGAAAACAAAAACGAAAAAAAACGAAGAAGCAGAGTCGATTTTTCACGCGGTACAATTTTTCGGAATGACTCAACCCCCACAGCACGTGGTTCCCGACGATAGCGCTCGACGGCGACGATGGATAGACACAACTCGCACACGTGAGGCACCCTTCACAGTAGGCGGTTATCGTGGTCCAACCCGCTCTCTACGGAGTGCTCTCGAACTTGTGTCTCGGCCATCGCCGTTCGATGGCAGACGTTCGAATGTTGAGTGGGACGCATGTCGAACAATTTACCGCCACAGCCACTTCCTGATCTCCCGGTTTCTTGCGAGGGCACCCCATGGTGATTCCCTACCCATATGTGCTCGCGCCGTCAGCAGACCAGCCGAGTGGCAGCCAGATGCACTACCTCGGCCATCGTGCGCTTGCCAACCGATCGTAACACTTTATCGGAACTGCATCCCAACGCTTCAAGCTTCTCCTATGTTCCTCTTCGACCCTGGGTATCCCATACTTCGTTTATTTGGCACCCATTTCGTTTTTATTTACGTCCTCTGGGACAAAAAAAAAACGAAATGTGAAAACGGAGGTATCCGGATCTCTACTTCTATTTTTCTCAATTTGACCAACAAAACTCACGTGCTCTTCAGTTATGCTCTACGTTTTTTATTTCGTTTTTTTCTTCGTTTATTTTGCCCCCGTCAAGACCGGCCCTTACGGGAGACTATAGTATCTAGGACCGACGGCACACACCAACACCTGTACGTTTACTTCTTTTACGAACAATATTTGGTCATATTCACTATGGTCCCCAGAAATGGTGTACCTTCGTCAAACGTAGACGGACCACATTACCATGATTGCACCCGACCATGGTTACTGTACACGCATTGGCTATAAATCAGGTCGTACCGAACTTCTGGGACGCTTGATGTGCCATATCTTCGCTTCCTTTGGCTCCACCGGCAGCTGAACAAGGTGTAATCGAAGCTGAACCTCAACCACGACGAGTTTAACAGCGTGCTAGCGACCATGGAGGCGCATCTCGTGCTCTATAAGGCGCCAGACATTGAGGGCACGCACCGTTCTATATACGTCGTTCCTGCGCGCTTGCCCGAGTACGGGGACGAACAAGTGTTGGAGAAGGGCAACGTGGGGCTGGGTGACACCGTTGTGCGGACCAGCTGCTCGTTCAGACAGAGTCACCTCCCCCCCGGCATTGTTGGTCGTTTTCTTGCCTTTGCGAACCTCCACATCATGGAAGCCAGAGAGTGCTGGCAACACGGAGCCCACATAATCTGGACTCCTGGTGCCCACGATGTCCTCGTGTATGAGACGCACTCAGTTGCAACGGATGGCGACGACAGCGTGGCCTACCCCGGCCTAGCGCTGTGCGTTAAAGGTAGTACACCTGAGGTGCGAGAAGTCCTCGCTAGCGTTACGAGGGAAGTGAGAAGGCTGCTTGAGGACAAAGTGCACGGGTATCCAGGTCTCTGTTCTGCTGTGTTCGAGGGCGCTGACGATGTCACCAGTGACCTCCGGAAGTACCTCGACAACCGATTCGATCGGTTGCATGCCACTGTCAGGAAGGTTGCTGGAGTCACCAGCGAGGTGACGCAGGCGATCTACCTCGCAAACGAGGCGGAAAACCAGTACCCACGTCTGCTGCTGGTGAAACCAGAAGCCCAGTAGCATCCCGAGGTGCGGGCCGGAAATTCGCCAATGTCAGAATCGTCGCCGACGGTCGAGTCAGGGCCCGAAGAGGCGAATGGCCTGGTATCAGCGGAGGGGATGCAGCGAGAGACATGGAAAATGTGGGTCTGCGCACTGAACTACCGTCAGAAGGTGCGTATCGTGTTCCTCTGCGAGCACGATATGACGGAGGTCGAGTGCGGGCCTAACGGAAAGGGATCCGTGATCGACGATCTTCCGAAATGGGCCAAGGGGTGCCTGCCGCTACTGGAGGGGAGGGTGACTCTACCGGCATCTATACGGGATCTACCTCACACGTTGTTTGCAGTTACACATCGACGACGTACCGAAATGTAGTAGATACCATAGCAATAGATATCACGCAAACAAACAAAGAACGACGCGTGCGGTAGGAGAGGTTGGTGGTCTCTCAAGCGAACTCGCAAACCAAGCACTGTGATGGGCGGTTCGTGTGGCCGCGAAGCAGACTGATACATTCAAACTAATGCGGGCAGCAAGACGTGGCACGGCCACCGATCAGCCAACACAGGGGGAGATACATCTATTCGACTGTTGCACACATCATACTACGATCCAAGCATGTACTTTAAAACGTGAGTCTCAACCCCAGTTTTAGGGAAGGTCGAGCACCTCGAGACTGGTCGCACCACTCGGCCATCTGGACATTGTCCCCACCGTTACCCCAGAACGCCCGACCACCGGCGTGCCTACCAATGCTAGTTACCCTTACGCGTGTCCATTCCCTGATGTCCTGAATATTTTCATGTGAATATATTGAGGCTTTGAACGGCAACGCCTAAAGCGAATGCAATCCCCTTGTCGCCCAAACCACCCAAGTGGGTAGAGATTGATATCAAAATCAACCACCTCACCATGACCGTTGGCTACGTACATTTCCCTCTAGCACGGAACTATCGCGATTATAATCAGCATCTGCATGCCGTGTTATATACATCGCCGCAAGACACACACATTTTAGGTGCCGTGTTTGCAAAACAACCGTTTGTGCGGAATGCTTGCAATGTCGAAATGGTTCAGCTAGCACTGGTTAGTTGTAATAGTCCTCACCCAAGCTCCCCATTTTTCCGAGCGTGTCGATGCGATACGGCCAAACGTCTTCAACCACTCGTTGCTAGCCACACAGCCGAGATCTTCATCTATGTGTTTGTTGAACGCACGCAAATGCATCGTGCCCGAACGGAGTGCCGCCATTATGAGGCAATATCGGAAACAGCCTTGTCGACGGACAAGGTTGTTAGACGTCTTCAAATAAATGATGGCAACCTTATGCCGCTGCAGAGTTTGACACCCGCGAGAGGCCGCCGTTGGGCGGCTTGTGGTCGTCCTATTTGATCAACCCGTCGTTGGTCCATTAGCTCGCAGTGTCACGTACATTATCGTACTAAATGCCAGCCCGAGATGCGCTTCGAACGCTGCCTCAAATTCTGGGCACGCCCACAACATCTTGAACGCGTGACCACGTTGGTAGAGTATAGTACCTGAACATGCTCATCGAGTCTGCCTAATTTTCCATACGTAATTCAAACAAAGGCCTCTCGATTTATAAATGAACCTGTATATCACACGGCGGGCCGAACCTTCGCGGGTTTGTCGTGCCCTGCCTCCAAGCAGCTAAATTAGAAACCCGAACTTAAACGTCATCAACGTCATGTTTATAAGGCTGAGGATTTAGCAGGACGACATAAATATCGTACACTTAGCACCACCTCCGTTGGGGTAGTTCAGCGAAATTCTTGCAGCTGGTTTATCCTTGAGTGCGAAACAATATTCGCTCACTCCCCCATCCGTCAAGCACGTGTCGGCGACTGTGAACCCTGCAGGGCCCGTTCTCCAGTTCGTCGAGTACAGTTTCAAGGTTCGTTCATCGAAAGGCAGAGAAGTTGAAATGTCGAAAATTCCACATATGTTTGCGGGGTTTAAAAACATTTATCTCAAACTGAATATGGAAGACGAATACCTAGACAATGCACGTTCGTCCTGGCAAAACCTGTTCTACAGTGAGTGTTCAACGATTTTGGTTCATCCCGCAAGAACCATAATCGTCTAACCCGTTTACGAGTTATGCGAGTTTGTGCACCCCCCGCCACATCGGCGCACAATCAAACCGGGACAGACGGCTCTATTCGTGGCAGTGGTGTCCATGTTTTAGACGTTTGCCGACTGATATGTCATCGTCAATCTTGCTTGGCTTGCTGGGAAACGATGTATTATTCCGTTGAATAGCAGCCTCGCAGACGAAGGAGACCATGGTATTTGTTTCATGCTGCTTCAGAATGTGCCGGGCTTGCACCTATCAGCGAGCGGCGAAACTCTCACGAACGTATCGTCGAGTAGGTGCCAGTAGACGCTTTTCCATATCTCAAGGACTCCAAGTAAGTAGGTATTCGCAGACAAGAAAACCTTTTTCTCGATTGCCCGAAACCGCTGAAAATGGATTTTGCAACCTTAGGCCACCACCGTACGCAATGCAATATCGCAGGCAGAGCGTCGGGATCGAAGCGAAGGCTTGAACACGTCAAGTGAGGCGATGGGAGCTGTCCGAATAGTCCAAGCCGGTTGAGCTATTTCAAGCCTGCTGTTTCACACTCTAAGGTTCTTACATGTAATCAGTCCGCTTAGTTTGCAGTTCAATCGCTTATGTCGGCCTGTTTCATCGAAACGAGCAGTTGGGATACGAGCTTACTTTTATTCAAATACGTGTTTTCTGCGTTGATGTATCCAGCGCAATACAGTCAGCAAGTCTTGGCGTGGGAGCAATACATATATATGTTTCCGACTTGTCAATGTTATGGTGCAGCTGCCGGGCAACTACGAGCCCCCTGAAAGACACCTCGTGCATCGTTTCTGCCTACCCTCGACTGCAGACGGATTGACTCGATGCCCTAGAGTATCCTGTTAGGAGCGTGACTCGACGTCGTCGGCTCCCATCGCTCGTGTGTGACTGTAGCCGCATTTCAATTGGAATCCATTCAATTCGGGGTGACTTTGGGTCACTGCCACACCCCAAGATGAAGATCCAGAACCTACATTGACGGAACGCTGACGGAAAATATCTAGCGATAACCAAACTCTCGCACATGAAGCCGAACGAGAACACATCCGAAATACAGTGTACGATAAAAACGGCTTATATTACGTATCTGAAACAGTAGCTATTATTATAGGTCAGATGTTTTGCTGGTGGTTGTGGTGAATGAGGTCGTACGTGGCCGTAAGTTAGCGGGGTGGACAGTGTTGTCCCCCCTACCACTTGTTTCTATATTTGGTCCTGTCGTGCACCTGGTGGGGTTTAGAGCAGGCTTGTTTCCTCCGATCCCTCTCTATTTGTATATCTGCATTTCACACTGGCTCAATATAATTTTTGCAGGTAACGGGCGTTTCATGTTTCCGCATGTATCACACCGCTGGTCAAGGTTTTACACGGAATGTCGCAGCCCATGCAAGGCACCGGAGTTCCCTCGCGCCTGCTACAGCAGCCACCTACCACACCAACAGATATAACTGCGTGACTGGAGGTCGCGTGCTCGGCTGAGAAATATGTTCCGACAAACACCAAACGCAAACCTGTCTAACGCGACCGGAGATACCTCATGGCTTCGCCTACAAGCCATGACTGTGATAGAACGCAGCGACGACGCAGGTGACGATAGGGGGACACCTACTCTTGTCGGAGACTCTTCACCTAATGAGGTCTACATGCCACTCATAACCTGGCTTTGGTAATCATGAAAATGCTAATCTGATAAGCAAAACCATGATCGAGGCACAGGTCAAAAATGGCATGAACCGAACATGACATCCCAGCGACTCATCATTTCCTTGAATCAGTTCCGCCAGTCAGACCCATTCAGAACCAACAAGCGCCACCTCTATCACCGTTCGTTACATATTGTGTGAAAGGAGTGCCCCGCCGAACGCATCGGTCCCGGGGCATGCTAAAGTTTTCCACCCCTTGGTTAGGTTCGGTAGGAGAAATCAAACTTCGTGGTGAAGCCGAAGTTTGCATGGAGTGTCTTAAGTGATACCCCAGCATGGTCCGAGAGACCTGAAGCTCGTGCGCACCAGCAGGTCTTAGCGGGATTTTGTCAGGTTGCGTTATATTGAAATCTACCCTCGTCCCTGTCGCAGCCTAGTCGCGCCTGAAGTATACGAATCACGGTTCAATAACAACACTGCCTGCATCCTGGCAATTTGTGAACTACACGGTTGATAATCATTGTGTACCCCGCTGGACTGTGCGCGTGCGGGGCCGTCACCAAAATGTTGTTATTTTCGAGCCCCCCGGCTCAAGGGTTACCCACGATGGGTGCCACCTTTCAGACACGAAACACAACTAGGTGCCTATAAATCATCCCTGGACGGGGCATGGTCTTACCGGTCCTTCCGAGGGGAACCGCAGACACCCGAAAAGAGTGGAAGTTCGATTCTAGTCGACGAAGGAAAAGAGGATTAATGTTATCGCTCCTCAAAAAGAAGCAGCGCAGTGCCGTAACGTGTAGGTTGGGAACGCATCCGGCGAGCAAGCCAATACCTGTTGCTCGGAAAGCACTAACTACCGACAACATTGTGAAAAATGATCAGAACAGAACCAGGCACACCCCTGCATATCAATACTTCGCCCCTAGGCCCATACCGCCGTATACGTTAACAATTGGCGTCGCCGGCAGGATTTGGGCTATGAGTCGCGCGATCGATTTTCACCACCGTCGCCAACAAGCGTGCTTCAAACAATCGTTGAACTTCCCAATATCAGAGCTAAACCCTACTGTCCCTAGGGCCCAGAAGTTGGAACTGCGTGTTGGTGACACGTCGACCCGTTCCAGGGGGGAAGGGGGTGATGGTGATCATGAAGTGTTTTTTCGGGTGGGAATTTGCTTTCCCTTGTATCAGTAGCCCAACAATTTCCACCTCACCAGGAACACCCCGTGGCGGACGATAACCGTAAGACGCAGTCCTTAGGAGCGATAGGGAAAGCATTTGTTGGTTTGCCGGGGTAGGGTGATACGGGTATACCATTGTCTCAACAAAAGGTATAAATTCACGGGCCGTGCCATTGTGTCCATGATTTTGATGCCCAGCTGAAATTGTGCCTAAGTGGGGACCTACCCGTTGAAGGGTTGCAACACAGCTACTCAATTTGGTTTGTACCACACGATTCGCTGTGTGCGTCATCCATGGGATTGTTGAGGGGAGGTCAGATATCAAGCGAAAATTGCAGCTGCGAGACACAAATACGAAGCGTACATTACACCCGCTCGACCGCCGAATGATTATACCGCCAGTGCCTCCTTGCGTCAGTAATCCACAGACAGACGTCTTATTCGAGTCGTCGAAATGTGATCACGCGTGAGGTACTGAAGCCAATCAACTGTTGGGTATACCGTATTGATTGTGCAAGCAACCTCGGGTTTCGACGGTAGATAATGCATGGTGTAGAAAGTACGTGCAGTAGTACCTGTACTGTCGGAATATCAAACGGTTTACCCCTCGATTCTCCCGCACCATACAGCGTGTAAGGCAATCACCTGTCTGACCGAATTCATACCTAACGGACTTAAAAACGGCGTAGGGATCGACGAGGCATTCCCTGATGCAATTTTTGATTTTACTGATAAATGGGAAACAAAACGGAGGAATACTATCAAGGAAATACGAAGTTTCATAACCGTCTTCCATCGATGTGGATGGTGGCTCTTGCTTACTGCCCATTTGATTATCTACTCTGCAGGTGACATTGCTCGCCTTGCGTGTGGCTGTGGGAATGGTCTCGCACGTCGATCTCCCTCTTGACGATCTTCTCGCCGCGATGGCGAGGTCGGCGTCAACCGAAGTTCTAGGTGCGACGGAGAAGAGCGTCTCCGTCCCAGCTCCGACCTATACTGCCCCGCTTCGTGCCGAGTCGACGGGGGCTGAGCAACAGCTACCAGCGGAGAGGCTGCACAAATAGGCGTATCTGGCCTTGTGCAGGTTTATGCAGAAAGCGGAAACCCCATCAAATTCGTGTTGCGGGAAACGTTTCTCGTGCTCCTGCTGCGGGCATTCCAGCCGCAGTGGGTGTGTCCGTGTCAGCTGGAGAGACCAGATGGTCAGAGTGCCCAATAGGAGGGGGGGGTTAGTGTGGGTCAAAAAGGCCAACGAGGCAGCCTACACCAAGAAGGTTGTGCGCGTGGCCGAAAGGTCTCCGTTCGGCCCGCATTCTTAACGTACCCTTCTTCTTGGGAACTTGCCAGGGGGGGGGGGGGCTTATTCGCCTACCGTACTGTTACCCCTGTTTGGTTCCCCTAGTAACTGGCTACTTGCACTCGAAACCGACAGTGAGTCGCTTTCTACATGATCTACTAAAAATTGTTCTCAACGATCAATAATACTCGTTTGTCGCGGGGGGGCGGGGAGGGGGCGGCGCGAGAGGAGTATACGCAAGTCATGCATAGCCGTGGTCGCATTGATGATGATAGATATTTGTGTCTTCACAATTCTGGGACGGGGCGAGCCGATGTTGCACTGACCACAAAGCGGAAGGGCGTTGCAGTCTCCGCGTAGATGATTTGGACAAACTAATAGTAACATAGGCATGTAGTCTGGACGAGGTGACTGTAAACGTAAATAAGTCGGGCTTTTCGCCTATGAACGGTTTTGGGAGAGATACGGTGATTACGAATTGCCTTAGGTGGAGAACATGACCAGGATGTACAAGTGGAGGATTCGTTGTCGACGCTGCGTTAGTCGCCGTAGGCTGCAAAATATGCAATAAGACAACTATTACGGGGGACCATAGTTAATAGGACCAAATATTGTGGGTAAAAAATGTTAAATGTATGGGTTTTTATGGATACCACAGGTCCTATTAACTATGGTTTCCCGTAATCATAATTTATAAACACATGGGGGAAGAAGGCCTCATCTAGACAATCTGGAATCCCTTGATGTATTTTTACTTGACGTTAGTTTTTATAGTCCTGTTATTCATGCGGGGAGCATAGAGCAATGTTTGCACTGCTGTTGACGATGGAGTGGGCAATATGACGTTGGGGCAAACGTGCGGCAAGTTGGAGTTTTACCAACATATGACACCTACGATGATCTTGTGTATGATATTTCGTTTTTGGGCTTAACACTGTTTCTGTTACGCAGATGTCACTCTTCATGGGTATTCTTGGGCATTTTCCCCCCGGTTTGGTTCCCGTTGTATGACTCTGTTCTGCCATGTTGAATACTTCGTTTCCTGTTAACTCTTCGACTTTACCGGTATGTGTCTAGTATTGATAGTGTATTTAGAGTGTCCAACATGGAGCCTTTGTGGTGCGTGCCCCAGTTTTCCGTGGGCGCCTGGGTACATGCATAGGGGAGGTGTGCGAGTACCAATGCTGGACCCGTTATATCACAGTGGTAGCCTTTTTACGCTAGAACGTTCTCTGAATGTCGGACCTCCCCAACCCAAAAACGTCGGGATGTCAATGATGCTTCAAAACATGACTTTCTGCATACTTCGGCCGCGGGGATACCCATCGGGATGTGATTTGAGCTTTGCTGAGGTCAGCGATCAGGTGACGTATGGAACTCTTCAGGTGAGGAGCCTGAGATAAAAACCGTGCACCTCTACTGCTGTAGCATGGGCCGTTGCCACGGGACTAAAACACGCTGTGAACCTTTTTAAATCGGTGGTTCAAGGACAGCGTTTGGGCGGGGTACTTGGGGCGTGGGAAGGGGTCGTTTATTCATTTATTTCATCGCGTGGTCTGAGCATTCAGCCCTCGTGAATAGAACGGCCAACCTCCTCTCCTATTTCCGGTCTAACTGGTACGGAACATGCGATATTACTGTTCAAAGCACGTCGAACGTAGACGATATGAAAACACGCTGACACTGCTGTAGAGTTTTTCGTCGGTGATACACATACTGCACAGACCTGAACATTACTTTGAACTAATAGGACGTTTTGAATAAATGCGATTCGCTGCGAAGAACCGCTTGTTTTGTCCAATCAGCGACAGTTTAGCCCTTCTGGCGTGAAGAATGCACTCGCTCGCCAGCTTTACTTCCCCTCGTTTCCATCAGAACAGCGCAAAGCAGAATGATGAATGGTAAGAGAACCCAACAATGTCGGACCGAGCATAGACCGAACCGAAAGAAACCGATGCGGACCCTGTTGCGTGGGTAAGCATGGTGTGATGAAAAGCCAAGGTCGGAACATCCCCTATACGGTTCATTCCCAAACACATGTGTTGCTAATTTCACCATGTTTCACGCTCGCAGACAGTCGTTTTCCCATAAAAATGGGCTTGCCGACCTCGGCGGAACACAGGTGTGCACGATCATACCTAGCAGAGGGGAGATACGGTCAACAAGGTTCACACGCGGATAACCCTTGGGAACCAACGATGTTGCCTTGCCTCGACAAGGTGTGGACCTGAGGGAAACTGACGGTCAAGGCGTTGACCCCCACCCCTCACATAAATTCAAATCGATGAGCTCCTGTTGCGATCCGGTGTGGAAAAAGCACATCTCGTCCACTATCTTCTAACTGTGTTTCCTGAGATGTGTTCGCCGGTTGGCGCTACGACATTATTTCGGTGCATGGGGTGCGTACGTACCCATGTCTGTTGTATCCCACTACTAAGTAACTGAGTGGTAGGTACGTGCGAAACCAACATTCCAAGTCGTATATCTTACGCACCTGGTATGTTACACAGACAGAGCAGGGTGCTACTTAAAGCAGACTAGACGTAGACGTTTTTTTTCGTCTATGATTTCGAGTGGGCGGTGTTCTTGGGATACAACATGTAATATCATGCCCTTTTGCAAAGAAACGAAAGGATACGGATCGTTTCGGGGGTTAAGGGGACCCACAAGCAAATCGCCCAGCCTGGACCCGGCGGATGGATGTCAATCGTGTCTGATTCATCAACACGCCCAGCCTCCCGCGAGGTCGGTACAGCACAAGAAGGACACTTTTTCGAAGTGTGCTACCATATAACGGTCGCTCTCGGCTTTTGCGAAACAATCCTAGACGATGCGACAGAACGGAAGCATTTCTCAGTATCCGTCGGGCTTTGAACAACAGTGTTTCATTTAGACCTCGTACTGTATTTGATCGCCCGTCGAATTAACCCTTTTCATACTACAGTATCAGTGAAAAAAAGTCTATCGATTCCAGGCCCCCGTAACACCTCGTCAGAACGGGGGGTGGTGCTGAATGGGTCGAGCGTAACACCTCCCTTGACGCCGTGTCTGGCCGGTTAACACGCGAGCTTCTCAAGTGGGGAGCCTGCGTACATATTGCATGCACTCTCACGGTAGCATGCATCTATCGCAGAGGCAGTTGACGTGAAAACCTCGACGATAGGCATTCATTCATGTAACATTAGGACAATCACAGTGGGTTGCTGTAGAACGTCGGTGAATTCTGCTAGAGTCATCAGGTTGAACTTAGAGTAGTTGGAAGCGACTTTGGAACCGGTGATGAAGTATTCCTACCTCCTTTAGCATATATAGGCTTCGTGCTTCTATATTAAGAGTTGTGAACCAAGTCCACTTGGCTGGTGAACTTCAAGTTCTTGCGGGTATTGATGTAGTCGTGGTAGTGTGGTATATGAGATGGGGTGTGACGTACATTGCTGCCATATATACATATGAAAGGTAATTGGGAGACCAGCCAGTATCGCATGACTATTTTTCATACCTCCTCCCGGATTGTTTGTACCTTCATACTGCGTTCTTACGGGGCAAGTCGATCTCATGAAACGCGGATACCATGGTTTGAAATCAACTCCCAAGCACGGATACGAAAACGGAGATATGTTGTTATCAGTATCGCACGAGTACGAGTATCACGTCGGGCTTTCAGATACTTTTAACTGCGACGACGTCTACACTACCTACACAACCATGTGATCAGTCTCATTGTTCTGAAAAGCAAAGTACGGAAACACACTGGGTTGCCAGGGGCATGCACCCGCACCGACGGGGCGGCGGAAGCCGGTAGGCGGGCAGGGAGGACGGGAGGACGCCGGAGTACAAAGCAAAGACACAATCCGGGCTTCTAGTCGACGATGGTGGGGAACACATCAATAGCATCTCGGATATAATCCAAATATTGTATTAACCAGGTAGCTCGCATGATACCCAAACAACCACAACTCTATAATTGAGTACTCCTTGATGATCAGTTAATCACAACAACTTACAATGAAGCAAATGCTAAACCTTATTGGCGAGTTGTTTATCCCACACACATTGAAAACATACGCCAATCCCCATTTAGACCGGCACGCCAGTCACTGTCTTCTCACGCAGCGGGTTGGCGCCGTGCGACTCGTGTATGAGCCGTGCCTGTCGACGTGGCCACAACCGGCCCGCCGCTGCTTTAGGGCGGCGGCGTGGTTTTCAATATTTCTCTGACATTCTATTGTTCTGATAATTTCATCATGCGAGACGTACGTCGCTTTGAGTCACCGTGCGCGACGAAAACGTCATCGAGTGGGACCCCGACTCGGTTTCTCAAGACCCCCACATAGCATCCCTATTTCGCCACGCTTCTGTTCAAAGCCGTCAAGAGTTCGCGAAGCTTAGTCATTATGAAGAGGTGGCCCTGGGAAAAGCAAGCATATATCTTCCGGCGCATAAGACGGTGAAACAACAGTCCTCAAGCCGGGGGCCATCCATACCGCCTTCAGCGGCTGAGCGCCAGGAGCGGCAAATCGTTGCTAGTGGCGGTGGTGTTTGTGCTTGTGGCTGCTGTTTCCGGTTGCGCTCTTACGGGGGACCATGGTCAATAGGACCAAACATGGTTGGTAAAAACTGTTGAATATATAGGTTCTATCTATAGCATAGGTCCCATTATCTATGGTCCCCCGTAATAGTGGCGGTGGCATCTATAGGTTGCTGTGTCCTCACTAAAAAACCAGGTACCTGTTACCATGTACCAGGGAGCATCCACTACCATCCCCACCACCGAAACTAGTTGACCGACAGCATTAGCAGGAGCAGCAGCTGCAGCGGCAGAAGCTTGTTGCTTGCGGTGGGAGATGTGGTGGTTGCAGTACTCGTTGTTGCTGCTGCTGGTTGTGGTGGTGGTGGTGGTAGCGATGGGTCCCGATACATCGCACTGTTCTACAGCAGCACGACTTGCTATCGTTATTGTACATATTATCAATATATTTTCCACCTGACAATGTGCAGCGCGTAGTTTATTCGCAACGATATCTATCACCATAGGGACTGTATTTTTCGCAGCGCCAACATTTTGTTTCCGAGTCCAATTCTGAGTCAGGCTCATAGCCACCGGTTTATAGTGGCGCAAAACTCGGCGTTAACTTATTGGCATCATACCCCCCCCCCCCTTACGGTGGCAGCAGGTTTGGCCCTTGCGAAAAGTGTCCGTCTATTATCGAGTCTCAAGAAAGTCCTGACCATACGTTTTTGCCACTGTTAGTTTCGGACGTTATGTTTCGAGTAGTACGGTGTGTGGAACCACAAACACATTTGTTCTGCCATGATTCCACATACGGCAGTGGCACCTTACCCATTTATCACGCACTTTAGTGAGACACCTGGTAGGCGTGTGCAATGAGTAGAGCCGAATATGTACCGCTTTCTGTTCGTGTGGATCCTTGCTCCCGTTCCGCTGGCCTTCTCTCCCCCCCGGGACACAGCATTTCGTTCACAGCTAGAAATACACACGGCGCATACAAGATGGTGCCGTTCCTCGCTATCATGGTGGCTCTGGTAGTTCTCAGAGTGACAGCTGCAACCCCTCTCTCGTCTTCGGGTGAGTGTGCGCCTATGTTAGCGTACCGTTTCGGAGGGCCTTTACGATCATCCCGTAGACGTCCGAAGCTCGTTGCTCGTCTTCGTGCCGTGGACATAGGTTGCCGTCCCCTGCAGCTGAAGACATCTACGTACTGGCGTGTTACGTTTTTCTCGGGTGACTCGCAGTCGTCCCGACATACCGGCTATGGCTTCGTCGAGTCGCGTCAAACCTGTACATTAAACGTGAGCTCAAAAGGCTTTAATGGTCATGGCAACCTACATTGCCAGAGGAGCAGTGCGAGTAAGGATCAGACCTCGGAAATGTCCGGCCAGTCCGGGATTGAATATTGTTTCGCTCCTGAGCGCCTTCAGCATGCTTGTATCAAATTGACCCTGTTAATTTGAATGATACCGGTATGGACCTCATTGCTCTCTCCAAGTTGGTCTCCCCACCGATACTTCCATTTTGAGGTGAAGATTACATGCCCGATGCCATTAGGGTGGTAATATCACCGAGTCCAAATGCGCCTGTACCCTTGACCCCCCGCCATCCTGTCGTGTACGATACGCCAGACGAGGGGAATGGTGAAGAGGGCCTCCGCGGGAGGCGCACCGCTCCGGAGCCAAGGGCATGACGTGGTACGGCATATAGTAACCATCTACTCGATACTGCTCTTGCATGATTCCGGCTCTGTGCAGTATGCAATATACATGCCTAGGGGGCGGATAGGCATATACAGTTGTAGAGTGAAAACTCTTCGGCAAACGTGACATAGCGTTTTTTACCTGAGGCTCTTGTTGCTCTGTGTCTGGACGTAACATGTCGATGCTTCAGGTCAGGTGATACTCTTCTCTTGTTTTTGGAGTTACCGCACTAGGCTGAGGGACCCCCGTAAACTCTTGGTACACGATGAACTGTGGCGTGCGATTGCCGACCAGACCTTACACCACATCAGAAACACGGATTTTTAGAGATGGCTACAAAACCAGCCCCGATTCTCACTCGTCACCCTGCGCAGGTAGCATCCTGTCACTCTTTTAAGTGCAACCAAGAGGCTTACGCTCTGATCAACAAGGCCCTATACGTGGAATGTAGAAATAGCGGGCGCAGTGATTCCCAGTGCTGCGGCAAGGTTTGCGCCGGCTTTGACTGCCCTTCGCACTCCTCGCTGGTGTTGGACTCTGACAGCACCGAGTGCAAGAACTCCGGATGCACCAAAGATCTGAGTTGCGAGAAGGTGAGAGCCAACTCGACAAGATGCCTTAAACATTTAACGAGGCCACCATATATAAAAGCAGTTCTCCAGTGCTCTACATTACCCTTTTGAGACGCGCAGAGTATGCAGATACGTAGGCATCGTTCGGTATTCGTACTTTTGGAGTTCCACACAGTTGGAAGATGTACTGGAGTACAGTGTCTATCCCGGTGACAGCGTCACTGACATGCTACGAGTGCGCTGCACGGTACTGCCGCAATAAATGCGGCAGATAAATACGTAGTGGCCAGAACTTCTCCGGGTTTCCTTAATAATGCGGTACCAACCCCTACCACGACGGACAAATACCCCTCGTCTCGTTGCGGCTTAAACCGATTATAACGAAGCCTCAGACACGATCTACTGCGCTTCCATCCAATGCTCGGACGGCTACGCTTTGGTCGACCACGCCGACCAACCGGAGTGTAAGGGAGGCAGATGCAAGGAGGTCCAGTGCTGCGAACTCATTCGCTCCACCTTCTTCGGTTGCGGTTGTAGCTCCAAAATAATCCGGTAGGTTGGCGCTGACAATATCAAATGCCACAACTCCGTTTGCACCAAAGACAAGTGCTGCGACTGCAATTTAGAGAGTGAGTGGCGCGCTTCATCAGAGCAAGCATTGTGCCGTTCGAAGAGCTTGTCGCATGCTCCACCCCTAAGGGCATCGATATGGCGGAGAAGTTCGCTATTCTGAAAAACTCCGATATATTTAGATTCTTAATGTAACAGCGCAAGCTCTGCTACGACCAATACCTGTAGCTGAAGAGACGTGAGCGATGTCAGGTCATGGAAGAGAGTATTACACCCTATTATATCCGCTGTATCCTATTCACGCTATGGATCGCAACGTATCCAGATACCAAAATTAGAGTCTGCAAAATAAAAAATATCCAAAGTGCAGTCATCCTGACGCAAATACTGTACTTTCTACGCTGGTACGGCCTTCACATCCTCGTGACCGGAAGAGCAGAGTAGCACGAGCTTTCAATGCATCAATCTTCTTTGTGGTATGCGGTAGTTTGATACGGGTCTACGGATATTGGGGGTTTCATATGTTGTGGGGTTTCGTATTATGTATCGGGGCATTATTTAGTATGCCTCGTGGATGGAGGGATGGAGCTGCTCCTCCGGGAGCAGTCGATGATGTTAATGATACGGCCCAGGCTTTGATGTTCATGATACTGCCTGTCTATTTGTGAGTGGTGCAGCCGGTGACAATCTTGGTGCGGCTTACCTCCTGTGTGAGGTTTATGTGGTGGGGTCTCTGACAGAAAGGTATTGATCCACCTGGTGTGTGTTGTGTTTGGCTTTTTGTAACTAGTATTTTATCTGCTCTTCCTCAACGATCATGGTGTAGACCACGCGTGTATCACGTGCACGCGTCCGACAGCTCCTGTGATCAAACACGATATCGTGACTCGGGCCCGGAGGACGCTGAAGGGTTATACTGTGTTAGAGGAGAGCACCTACTGGTGGAAGGGCGTCTGGGGTGGTATGGCGCAAATGGAGGAGCTGCTTGATATGGAGGCACAGCAGAAACGATGGTATGGAGATCACGCGCGGTTGCAGCCTCAGCAGCAGCACCTTGGTGGGCAACAGCAGCAACGCTGGAGTTTTCAGCAGCATCATCGGTGGCAGTGTAGAGGCCGAGGGCAGCAACAGCCTCAGCCTCAACAGCAGCAACGCTGGGGTGGAGGCCATAGTTATGACCATTATCATCATCAGCAGCAGCAACGGCGGCAGCCACATGCTGCTTCGGAGTGGTGCACTGGGGCGGCTGGTAACACCGATCGCATGTGGTATCAGCCTGAGTCCCCTCCGCCTGCAGCAGCGTCGATGTACGGATCCTACATGTGCGCACGGTGTGGCACCCGAGGGCATAGGGATGTGATTTGCCGTGCACCCAACCGTGTGTGCGACGACTTCATCTTTCATGGCCGCATGGCCAGGCAGTGTATCACTGCCCAGCCTGCTGTCGTCTACGCGCCGAACTACTACAGTATGCCGCAGGCTCGAACGCCGGCGCCCCAGCAGCCACGGGTGGAGCCGACAGCGACGAGCTCGGCAACGAGCTACTCAACCGATGTGGTGTGGAGTTGCCGACGTGAGCCTCCAACGAACGAGCTCTGTGATGCTGAAGAGCCGCGTGTAACGTCTGTGCTGCAGCAGGATTACCCTGAGGTGGTGGACCTTGGTGTTGCTTTGTCCGACATGGTGGAGCTCGATGATGCTAAGCCCGAGGTGGAGCTTGGTGTAGCCGTGTCCAAGGTGGTGGAGCTTGGTCTTGCTGGGTCCGAGGTGGAGCTTGGTCTTGCTTTGTCCAACGTGATAGATCTCGGTGATGCTAAGCCTGAGGAGGTGGAGCTTGTTGTTGCTTTATCCGGCGTGGTGGATCTCGGTTATGCTAAGTCTGAGGTGGTGGATCTTGGTGTTGCCGTGTCCGAGGTGGTGGAGCTTGGTCTTGCTGTGTCCGAGGTGGAGCTTGGTGTTGCTTTGTCCGACGTGGTGGATCTCGGTGATTCTAAGCCTGAGGTGGTGGAGCTTGGTGTTGCCGTGTCCGAGGTGGTGGAGCTTGGTATTGCTGTGTCCGAGGTGGAGCTTGGTGTTGCTGTGTCCGAAGTGCTGGAGCTCGGTGATGCTGAGCCTAAGGTCGTGAAGCTTGGTGTTACTGTGTCCGAGGTGGTGGGCCTTGGTGATGCTGAGCCTGAGGTCGTGAATCTTGGTGTTACTGTGTCCGATGTGGGGGGCTTTGGTTATCCTGAGCCTGAGGTGGTGGAGCTTGGTGTTGCTGTGTCCGACGTGCGCAACTCCGGTCAGAAGGGGGGTTCAACGTACCCCTCCGACCGGGGAAAACATATATGGGCGAGCCTGGCACCGAGTGGCTGGGAATACGGATCTGGCTCGGTTTGGGGGGGGTATGGTGGCGGATGGGGAGACGGGGATTACGAGGGGGCGGGGACTAGCAGCGGCAGCAACAGCGGCAAGCGAGATTTCCCGTTCGACCCTGGGAAACAGGCATGCAATATTGTTTCCAGTGTCGCCCACTTGAGGTTTGGTGGACTGGATATTTTTTGTTGGTCCTTTTTTGTTTATCCTTTTCTGTGCTTTCTTTGTGTTTGCCTGGTATGTTCTCAAATGAAGTCTGCAATATTGCGGGAGGTGTGGTGTACCTGGTACCTGGTATGTCTATATGAAAGAAGCATTTCCACCGCAGCTGCTGTCTACGTACGTACCTGTATATCAACCAGAGGGTATGAGGGAACCGTACCACGTCTGCTACCTGATTCCATTCTGCTGTGTCTATCCAGGCAGCGAGTTGTAATGGCAAAACGGACGTACCTGCGTTGCCAATTACCCACTTGAATATGAGGAAGACCAACTATGAATAGAAATCGGTACTGACGTTGTCTTCTCATCATTGTTTTGAGTGAAATCATGGGCGGGGGTTTGATGGCATGATTTTACTCGCAGACATAGTACATAATGATGTGAGTCGTTATCTAACGAGTAACCTCGGTTTCTGGCACCAGCTGGCTTGATTTCTGACGCTGACCCACCCGATACTGCCCACTGCACCCTGCGGCTTTGCGAGATGTAGTCCATGTCGCGGCAACATGGAGCCCCGGCGGAAGACAAGTGTCGCATCCGTATTGTAGGGAGCAGGAGACGGAGGTTGAGAGGTGGGGTTGTGGGGTGTTTGGACGTGAGTTTGTTTCTTTTTATTTCATGGTTGAGGTATTTTGGAGTCGTATTGACATCGCAACTTTTTTATGATGAGTGCTTTGTCGTCTACCGAGCAGGGGGGGGAATAGTAGCTGTACTCGGTAACACGACGAAGCCTTTCTATCACAGATAGTGGAGTTCAGTTGGAGTGTCATAGTAGCTGTACTCGGTAACACGACGAAGACTTTCTATCGCAGATGGTGCAGTTCAGTTGGAGTGAGCTCATAAGTGAATGCGGACCATGCACGCAAGGGTACTGACCGGAGGTCTGTCTCTGGTGGAGTGATTTTGTGCGCGGATGTCTGTTCATCGCTTTCCTATACTGGGTGTAGATGTCTAAGGCATGTGTTTAACGGGGAGTCTGAGATCAACCCGTACGGTCGGCAGAGCAGCATGCCGATTTTCTCATCAAACCGTTGCCCGCTTAGATGTTTCGTTTTGGGCTTGACTTTGTGATGAATTTGTGGTGATTTCTTTCGTTTATTTCTTGGTTTCGGATATTTTGGGGTATTGGGTGATGAGAACGGAGAACAGTGATATTTAGGGAGCTTGAGAAAGTATTGGGATGTACTCATGCGTTGAGTAATGTTAATACGCCAATAGGGTATGCCGATGGTCTTGATGAATCGTGCCGTACCCATTGGCTATTGATTTGGTATGCACAACGTACAGGGGAACCAACTTTTTTTAGTATCCAGAGTATTTTGATATTTAAATGCAGTATGTTGTTGACTTTTGCATACTCCCGGAATGAGCACCTACTAATAACAGGGGGGCTATTGAAGTTAAATTTGAGATGTCCTACATCAGAGACGTTCTGTTGTTCTGCCCTTCGAGAGCGCAAAACAGGGGGGGCGATGCTATCGAGCGGTACGATATCTATGTGAAGGCGGTGTTATTGATTTTGTTTGAAGGTTTTACCAACATTGTTACGTTTGTTGGATTTTTTCCCTTCTCATAGTTCATGTCTTGATCTATTTTAGGAGGTCTCGACTGGAATCGAGATTGAGAGATTTGGTATCGGGATTGCTGTTTTACATTGGCGATGCTGATGGGTGGATTTTGGGATTGCCGTTTTACCTTGGCAACGATGAAGGATTGAATTTGGGGCTGCCGTTTACCTGGCAATTGGTGATAACATATTCGAGACCTATCGTATCGAGCACCGAACAGGGGGGCTGTGGTATGCGGTAGCTTGATACGGGTCTGCGGATATTGGGGGTTTCATATGTTGTGGGGTTTCGTATTATGTATCGGGGCATTATTTAGTATGCCTCGTGGATGGAGGGATGGAGCTGCTCCTCCGGGAGCAGTCGATGATGTTAATGATACGGCCCAGGCTTGATGTTCATGATACTGCCTGTCTATTTGTGAGTGGTGCAGCCGGTGACAATCTTGGTGCGGCTTACCTCCTGTGTGAGGTTTATGTGGTGGGGTCTCTGACAGCAAGGTATTGATCCACCTGGTGTGTGTTGTGTTTGTCTTATTGTAACTAGTATTTTATTTGCTCTTCCTCAACGATCATGGTCTAGACCACGCGTGTATCACGTGCACGCGTCCGACAGCTCCTGGGGTCAAACAAATCGGTGTCTGTCTGCACATAAGTTGCCCTGTATCTCTACTTCACGATAACTGCTTTTCTTGGCCTTCTTCCGGCATCAAATGCTCGACACGCCGATCTAACAAGCTCCACGAAAAACGGACGAATACGGGAAATGATGTGTTCCATACGCTCACGAAACTAGGGCAATGACCAGAAACGCGTGCAGTACGGGAGAAGGAGAGACAACCGTCTATGATCGATAGACAATCGACTCTGCTTGTCGCCACGTTTCGGTCGCAGTCCGCTGTCGTAAACTTGCCGTCCTATGTGTTTGGGAAGACCACTTCGGACCAACGCTCACCGTACCAGACGAGTGGAACTCGCGCTGAGGGCCGAAGCATTTCAAGCTATTCGACTTGAGGTGATGGATTGCTATACGACGCCAAACTGCTGACAGGTTAGAGAGATAGTTCCTTCGGACTGTCTGTCATGTAGGAGTGCTCACAGGGAAAAAGCTAAGCATCCCTTTATGGTCGACAGGTTAGTGCGAAATCGCTTTAAGTTGGTCTAGTGTTTGGAGGAGCCCATAAGGCGTCCCTTGTGACTTGACAGGCAGTCCGCGTGTCTACTAAGAACAACTTTGTGCGTTCGAGTCTCACCGAGTGCATACAGTTAGGCGCGGTTTCTTATATACACAAGTAGGTGCCGGAAAGCACGACAGTGCGAGCTAGCAGTATCCGATGAAAATCGACGAGCTGTGGGATTGCTGCACCCTATGCGCACTGAAAACGAAGCCACGCAACGAGGGGGAAGAGGGACGACACTTGTGACCACGGTTTATCCAGATGATCGCTGAGTCCAACGACTTGACCTGGAAACTAAACGTGAGATGGTACAAATGTAATAATTGAAAAGCGGAGTGATGGGACTCTGGGGGTGGGGTGGCGAAACATATAGCAACAACTCTGCAATAACCAGCAAGGACAAATGTCTCCGAAACGATGCGACTGACAAAACATCGTACGAAATACATTGCAAGGTACAATAAATGAGACATACACGCCAACAAGATTCTCTGCGCTTGAACTCCCCCGGTTTGTTTCTGGCAGACTTGAAAAAGCCGTACAGTATACGTTTTGTGTGCTTTGAGTAGTTTCACATACATGTCGTCTCGTCGTTTTTGTTGTTTTATCGGGTACCCCCGGTTTGTTTCTGGTAGACTTGAAAAATCCGTACAGTATTCGTTTTGTGTGCTTGGAGTAGTTTCACATGTTATTTCGTCGTTTTTTATTGTTTTTGCTGCTATGGTCATCAGGTACTACTGGCGCCAACGGGTGCATCAGCGAGAGCACACTCAAAAGCGAAACACGCCCAGATCCACGTGCCGGTGAACACAGCAGGAGAGCCACCTTTAGATTTAGGTGCAATTGGTTCCTGAGCCTGTTTTTGTTTTTTTTATTCAGAGGTATAGGTACTGTTGTAGTTTCGTTCTTCGATGGACTTACAGTACAGGAGTAGGTAATGGTACCTTCGATGGCACGCGACGTGGATGGATAGTGTTCATGGTCAATCTAAAGGGCGGACAGAGGTCAACTGACTTCAAGACCGCTGCTTGGGTCACCATGCATGCCATGGTTTTTCTTTGTAGCCCCTTGGGTGCGATATTTCCTGCATCCACCTCTTTCGGGCCTGCTTCGAACGTGTGGTTGTAGTATTCGATGTGTCCAACGAGAACTCCGTCGATTCTAGGGATATATTTACCACGGGGGCACTTCCCGCTCGCTGCGGCATTTAGATCTGGAAGACATTCCATGCTCACAAAGAGATGTGTTTGCCAACGTATGGTTAAACAATGCGTCGCACGCATCCACTGTGACACGGCCCAGATTCTGGTTGCTGCAAAGTCTGTGGTCGCCTGATCCGTTTCGGCTGATCGTACTACTGTGGTTCGAGAAATCCCTGGAGGATCTTGAGTAGGATTGTTTTAGTGTCGCCCCTGCGGTCTATTATAAGTGGTTAGACTCGAGCACCTACTACCTGGTACGTGGTAACGCCGGGTGTTATTGTTTCGAATCCTGCCAAGGTTGTGAGGCTATTATAATTTTGACGGAATCGGCTGGAAAACGCGGCCGTCGGCATCATGCAATCGTCTCAACGCGAGTCGACGGGGGAAGAAGGTGTTGTGCTCTTTCCGCGGGAAAAAATTGAGAGGACATAGTGAAGAGGGGTGATAGAAGCCTGCGTTGAACCACTGGGTCAGAGTTACAACTTCGAGGGAAAAAGGAGAAGAAGAGCGAAGATAATAGATTGAACGGAGAATAACGAACAGGTACGTACGTGGTCGCCTTCAATCAGCACGACATCAAACGTTTGTATTACTAGAGTTTTTTATTATTAATATACTTCACAGTGCATTAGGAATGGAGTTATGTTTCAGTGGTAGTTGATGCGTTCGAGTTCGCTTGCTATTGCGATGGACCTGGTATGTCTCTAAGTAAGTGGAAAGAAGATCGCACCAGTAGGAGGGGGGGGCTGCGGACTCAGGGTCATTCTTATCGGAGAGCTTTTTCCCCCAAATTTTCGACATTTTTTTCGCGCAATTTTTCAATCTTCCCTATTTTCCTGTTTTGTTTCTTCCAAATATTGGAATGTTAACGAACTTGATAGTGATGCTTCTGGAGAATTTCACGAATAATAGTGACAGAACGCCTCCGTATATCGATACATATCTCCAATTATTTCCAAACTTTGTCAATTTTGGAGAAAACGCTCTCCGATAAGAATGAGCCTCATAATATGATGATTGCCTTTTAGTCGGTAGACCATATATATACTAACCATCCCTTTCTTTCGCGATGGAGCAACGTTCCTACCCCAAAACAGAGATACATGACACCATTAGATGGGTGCTCACTACGTCCTTCCTATATATTTCATAGCAAGCTTTGCTACTTTCATCTTCTTCCTGCCTCCCAAGGAGGGTGGTGTAATGCTCTGGGCGCGTCCAGTTCCCGTAATAATTGTTCTTCCGTATTTCAGCTTCTTATTTGGTGCGCACCTTCGAGACCGAATAATTCGTTAGGTATCATGCCGTATCAACACAATTTCGAGGGTTTACGTTTCAAGCCTTGCGGTAGCGTAGTGGTTATCATTCGGGCCATGAAACTCACTAACGATCAGGATAATAACACAGTAGTAGGAAACAACTCACGGTTGCCCCGGCATGAGCATCGCTCAAATTTCCACGAATTTTGATCGAACTGAAATAAAGGGAGACGAGTGCATGGCTGAAGGCAATAATAATTTTGAATTTAACTTTGGTGGTCAAGAATGGCTTTCGGGTGTCATGTATATTTTTTTCTGGGAGGGACATTGGCTAGGAGTATTTGCGTAAACAATACGAAGAAAATAAAAGCAGCCTAGATGGGTGTTTCAACGATGGGATAATTTCACGTTTGTTTATGAGGACATTTTTTGGAAGTAAGTGTCATTCGTTATGTTTAGTCTCGGGATTATGGGCCCTGACGTTGTTTTTCAGGGCTGTGGTCGGTGTTTGGTTTACAGGGTGGTATAGGAGTTTGGGCCTTGGCAGGGTTGGGACATGTTTGGTACGTATTGAAATATGTTTTCGTTAAGATCAGTATTTAATATTTTCGTCGAGGTTAGAAACGTATTCCACGGAGGTGTGGCATTTCTGTTGGATCGAGTACGATCACCTTAGGGAGGCCAGTAGGTAAATTTAGGTTGCCGTATTGCTCTTGTTATTTGGCGACAGTGAACGCGAGCAGTGTACACGTGCACTCCGTCCAGCTGGTTGACAAGACCGCCGTGGTAACAGAGCCGTGGTAACAGACAGTTTAGAAAAGACATTCTACTGCAGATAAGCTGGCAGTTGGGTGGAGTTTTTGTCCTCCATGTATATTTTGGTAGTGAGTGGCCTTGCAGTTTCCTGTGGCATTTTATACGAATGATATGTTGATCTGGTTTAGATCGGAATCATTTGTACACGGCGTGAAAACTTCTACTTTGGCATAGCGAGAAGCGAGGAGAATGCAGGGCCACATTTATCTAATGGTTACTTGCGTCAACGTTTCCACGGTAGCTGCGAATGCAAATTATTTGCGAAGAACGGTATGGGTAACTGGGGAACTCCATGTGAGATTATTTCCATGCGTGCTGATTGGATATTGGTGTCTCGGGGATGGTTTTGGAGGAGTGAGCTCTCGTCTGCTTGCTCCATTTATTTGGTGTGATGTTGTACCACACCCGTTACTACTGTCCAAACTCACAATCCCATTTCATAAAACCTGCAGTACTTCTCGAACACGGGTGGGATATGGCCTGTGCATGCCCGCAACTCTGCTTGGAATCATTCCACGAATATATTTTAACGTGATGTGAAACAGTAGTTGGATTGCATCTTATAAATACTATCCCGGTATATCCGCCTTTGAGAACCGTCATCGCCTGAAGAAACGCCAACTTATCTCGTACAAGGAAACAGCAGACAAATCAACCGAGAATGTACGAATTGGAAAACACACGTACGTAAGCCACATGGTATCCTGAAAGGATACATAATCTAACTGACGCAACATATAAACGAGCTACGAGATCAACACCTACGTGGCGAAGAGGGACACTATACGACGGCTGCATGGACTAGACAAAATGGAGAAGAGAACAGTACAGGAACGAGGATGGCTGGGAAAGAGACAGATGGAAAGGACAACATTATTACTACCGCTAGCCCCGGTGTTGCTTTGCATTCAACCCCGAACGACGAACGTACAATATTCTCTTCGCGGAAGTAACACGAAGCCTGTACGCATTCCAAACCCGAAACTGCGCTGACGCACATAGGACGCACACCATAAGGATAAGAGAGATCGGAGTAGATGAAACGATGGGAGCTGAACAACCTTTTTTTCTCCGAGCGTCGCAGACAAAATAGGGAGGCGCTTCGTTCAGAAATCGCATTAGGTTTCCAACCTTCTTCAGCTGTAAATACAGAGGGCGGTTCAACTCAAAGACGCGTCCTACTAGGGTAGACGTAGCTACTACAGCACCTGGTACCACTTCATGAGGTTCTACACTGGAGAAGTTTTCTACTTCGCTAGAAACATATTTCCGAAAAAGCCCATGTTTATGTGTTGAATCCGACGAACAATCCTAAAGGCTATCTAATAATAGGTACGGCGCGAATATTGTAGTAAACACTATTCGTATCCCAACAATATTAGGTTAAGGAGGCCGTTCCCACCCGCATATTCACACCCCTCTCAACATAAGACGGTGTGGTCGTCCGGCATGTCCAATGAACACGATCCTCCAGCCCGGGGTTTGCCGGGAATACTGGACCCGGGGGGCTTAGCACTAAATATATGTGTGCGTCTAGGCGGTATTCGTCGTCGGCGCCGTCGCCGGCCAGGAATTAATGTGACACGGCTCCCACCATATGCGCACCCGTTGAAGACATCTTGTAGTTTCGAGTGGCGTGTGAGACCTTTTTTAAGCGGATCTCTAGGTGTATTGGCGATCACAGCATCGCGAACTAGCTCCAACCTTACCGTGCATCGGTATCATGAACGGAAAGTCGCCATTGACTCGTTCTACGATAGAGGTATCATATTTCCGCTAAAACGTTTTCTGAATGGCGTGGTGCCTTAACCCCAAAATCGTCGGTAAACCTGTCTTGTTTCGAAAAAGGACGTTTCGGCTTACTTGCTTCCGTTCATCGCCATCGATCGCTGAGTATCAAACGCTCTTCACAATCGAACGCAACCCAAGCATGGCTCATACCAGTACATGCACAGCTATTCTGCCCTCATAATCTTGCACGAGGCCCGGTCTGGACTCAACCAGACCACATTATGTGGAGGCATGTTATGCCTACCCCCGTTGGTCACGCATGCGGCGAACGTATCGTGTCGGATGTAGTGGCACAGCCCTACACTCTAATGCAACCCACCGCAACCCGAACATGATATCCCAAGCCACAGCCATTCACGGGGCGAACAAAAACACCCACCAACGTATACAGCGGTTATAGTACAAAACACATATTTCGATGCCTGTAAACAACCCAACGAGCGACCGACAGTGGCGAAGCAGGTCGACCGCATCGCGACCTATTCCTATCCACCAGCTATCCGTCAAACAAACAGTGAATATTTTTCGTGTGCCCCAAAGAAAATATAAATGTCTTTGCGTGTGATGCATCCAGAACGTGTCAGAATCCTGACGAGAGACGTGTTTCTCGCCTTACGTATCCAGCCCTTATCATTTGAGAGAAGAAGCTTGTTGGGCGGCATTCACGAGGTTGTGTTAGGTAAATCGGCGAAATATATCGATCAACCACGTAGGGCCCAGGTGAGGCATGCCGGAACTTCCGGCACAGTAGTCCCGGAGACGTTTTTACGATGGAGGTTCGCCCTAAAATTGCTGAGGCTCCAAACCTGAGGAGCTCCATACCTCACCCCAAAACCGACTATTATAGCAAAAAAAACAAATTGCGTCACGGTGAATAATCCCATGACCAAGCGTACAAAAAACGTCATTTTTGTACACAAGATTGGCATTCCGACAATTAATTATGCGTTAAGGAACCCCGTCATGCAGAAAAACAAAATGCGGAAATGGGCTACCTGTATCGTAGAACGCGTCCCCGCTACCCTCTATAGGACAAGGACACCCCTCGACGCCTCCTTGATCTCAGCAGAATTTCTTCGGCCCCGTTACCGGGTGTTCCGTTGTTCTCCATGAAGTATCCAAACGCATGTACAGCCACAAGTCATATAGCCTATCGCTTCCCGAACGTTCCTTTCTATAGGCCATTCATTGCAGGGTTCGAATCAATTCAGGGGTGGGAATTTGGCACAAAACGGCCAGGCAATTGAATCCAGTTGGACAGTGGAAACGCGTTGCAGCCTTCCCAGCTCCACTCTGCACGCTCCCTGTACTATTCCTGGTTGACGGACGCCGGAACGTACGTACTCGGTCTGGAGTTTCGGAAGCCTGGGAGCTCCGAAGCCTAAGCATTGACGGTCCCGCGACACCTCACCGCCTTCGTTGTGATGTTCATCCATGAAACACGGAGGGCGTTCGTGCGTTCCCTCGATGTTTGGGACTTCCTTCATGTCGTCTTCGTTGTATTAGTCAATCACTACGGCAGCCGGTCATTCGGAAAAAAAAGCACACACACGACGATACATAGTTTCAACTCTGAGGAGCATAATGGCAGACCCGTACGGAAAGACAAGTACAACGGTGTGGGCTTTGTCTCTGCACAGGGTCATTTTTTCCTGTATACAGGCATCGACCAAGCGCAGGTGACTACGGATTCGCTGACTGATGGCAACAACAAGCCATTAAACCACTCACCCGCACGTGAGAACCGCACTGGACGTAAACGTGAGGAAGATAGGTCATCAATCAAGGACGGGCAGTGAGCCGAAGGACAACTGAGCACGATCAGTTGTTTTTGTAGTGAACCAAATGCTCCTGTAGTGTTTGAGCTACATCTTCTAAAAATATCGGGCATTCTGTCCAAGTGGGAGCATACTGCCACACCATGAGCGCAGCTCACGAGCGCTCGAGGACACGGACACATTTTTCAGCCCTGTCTTTTCAACCCTTCAGACGAGACCCACGTTGCTCCATGTGCTAGACGGCCTCGTTCGGTACATCGGGGCATTTGAAGATTTCAGAACCACAGCGGGTACACACACCAGCTACCGAAGCACGCGACCGTGCAGATGTATGTACATCCTTCCTGAGTTCACCCATACCGTTCAGCAAAAGGGCTTCCAGGTCTACCAGCAGCAGCAAAGAAAAGTCTCTCGTGAGGAACAACTGATGATACGCAAAATAGTCGGCCTAGCCCTCGAAATCTCGAATGATTATCCCCAGCGAACCACCGTCAACAGGTTTCAGATCTTCCATTATAATCTGGATGCCTATTGTTCGATCCAGCATGCTCGGTATATCCTCTGCCGGTGATGTTCCATCGTAGTGTTTTCACCGGCCTCGTCAAGGCCTGCGAGAACAACATTCAGCTTGTTCGAGGTTGCCCCGTTGAATCGCCCGATATCTTCCCATCTGATCAGCCAATAGCTTCCACGAACCCCCTCTCCAAGACGCTTCGTGGCATTCGCCAGAACGTATAGCGAGATAAATCGAGTTGCTGAGTACCCCGCGTTCGTAAGGGTTAAATACAAAGTATTGGGGCGCTTGTAAACGGACTTGTTGCATCTATGACATGCGTGCATGCCCGATGTATTCGTTTTATCAGAAAAAAGGTGATTGAAGTTGACATTGGTTTGTACTGGCAAAATATCATTGCTAATAGAACAAGTTCGAGGATTACTCTTGACGTCAAAGGGCACCGCACTTTGACCAAACGATGAAACAAAGGTGAACCGGACAGGGCAGACCACGTCCACATGGAGGTATATGCGCAAAAAAAAAAGGTGTAGTGAAGTGGACGAGTGTGCGTGTGAACTGTCGATCGATCACGGAGCTCTTAAGTTTGAAGACCACACAGGCATTCGGTGAAAACTGAAACTCGAAAAGCAAAACGTCGGCTGACCTCGAAACGGGTTTTCGGAGTTCTGTCCCATGTGAACTCGAGATAACTGATTCATCGGAGTTCCACGTAATACTACCGAATAAGCATTTGACATGCCACACTTTTCGTACTGCCTTAGCGCCTTGTACTGCTGTGGTGCCCTATTCGCTACATACGACTGTGACACCGATCGTTGACTCGGAATAGACTACTCGCTACTACTGGATAGCATGGCGGCCATCATTTGTACGACCCCTCGACGGAGGTGACATTCCAACAATCCACACCCCGGATAACGCGACATTTGATATTGTATCTTAATGCTAAGCGTCAGCGAATCATTCTGGGATCACTACCTTACTACTTCACTCTTTCGGGATTTTGTTATAATAGGGTAGTGTTAGTGCTATCTGATCATCGGGCACTCGCGTAACAGTATATCGGAGAGTTACCTTGATCCCGAATTGACCAAAGTATATGTTTCACGGTTTTAGGGATGCCCATCCCAAAGCGAGTGAAACTAAGTTAGTGTTGTAGCGGAATTCCTTGTCGGTATCGTAACATACATGCCTTCGTGGGATAACGTGAATCGCAAAAGAAATGAACGTTGTGTTGCCGTTTCAGCGGCATCAGTCCGTAGCTAAAACCGATGTGTGAGTGTGTCGGCGGAATTCTTACTTGCTACCGTAACATAATCTAGACGGATCACGTACATGTCCAATTGAACGCTTACATATCACTATGTTGGTGGGTTAGTGGAAGTCCTATGGGCTATTGTTGCACACGTTCGAGGGATAGCATACATGGTCAATATAGCGTTATCATTATGATATCGTATCACCCATAGCAGCAGACCGTGTTTATCGACCTTACCTTAGAGGGTGTTTACGGTGGTCTTGTTCCGACAACATACTATAAACGGATAACGGGTATGATCGATTAAACACAAGAATAGAAATATGCTAAAGTGCTAGCTCTTACGCAACTTATGTAACACAAGATAGCAGGCAAGTTATACCGGACCCACAATATAACAACAACTAATAGATATGTTACCGGGTACTGCTGTGTTATTTCACATGTGCGAGGTTGCAGATCACGTTATGGGTGGGGATGGCGTACTGGAGCGATTGATGGATTAACTTACTGACAGGGTTCCTTCTTTTTAGACAATGTTATCATGTCCCCAAAGTATGGAGGCGATTCTTTCCGCGGTTGCTATGTTATTATCCCCCGGTGATAGTTTGTAGGCATCCTCTACTGCGATCTCGGCGCATTGAATTATTAGATGAGACACGGATAAATACCGTTTCTTCGTGACGCCACTATACGTACAAACCAGGTACAACACATGTTAGACCTCGGGAAGACCTAAAGGCTATCGTCGCAGTTGCAGCCGCTTTTACGGTGTACCCTGTGCCCGGGATCGAACCGCCGTCCGTCATTCGCGCCAAGCGGTGAGTTCGTTTGGTCTCCTTAAGATACGTACCGGTTGGTACCATCGACTATTATTTTGGATTATTATGAGGTTGTAAGCGGTGATAAACTCTCTTCCTTTCTCCCCCTACGTTGTGATACATCAATAATAGTGCATGGCCTGAAACGTTCATCCATACACTGCCATGCAGTCTGGGCGACCGCGTCCTTCAGCTACGAGTACGGTGCGGTGGTCGGCTCCGCGCTCGCGGCCGAAACCGGGCTCGCGGCCGATACCGCTCTTGCGTCCAAAACTAATCGCGTGGGTGAAACCGCCCCTGTGGCAGACCCCGCAGTGATGTTTTGCGTTGTTTAGCGAACCAACGCCTGCACTTGCCCTCTGGTACCCGGATGACGTGCGAACACGCGATTTCTTCTGTTAACTGTTGCGAGAACAGAACAACGGAGCGGACATCGTCCGCCCTAGGCTAAGAGCAGAAATCTTCGCGGAAACATAACTCTGTCTCTCACCCTAAACAGACAGGTCAAAAACAGCTGAGCGGTAGCAATTGTAGCACTTGGACAAGGAAGTGGTGTCCGTCATGGTAGGAATCCGGCAAGTGTCCCCGTCACAGTGAAATTTCTCCTTTCAACCACGCACAAATCGCGATTACTCCCCACGACAGGAGCTGCCTTGACGCTGGAAGGTCAGGGTAGCGGTTTGCTACAACTCCTACCAGACACGCGATAGCAAAGATAACAAACCTCGGGATGGGCAGTCGAGCGGGAATATTCAGAACTGTACCAGGGTCTATATAAAGAAGGTATTTTGAATACCACCAGCACAACAGGAACCATCGGAACGTGATGTAGCAGCGGTCATGTCACTAGTACAGCAGGAAGCATCCGAGGATCGATGGTTTTGTGGGCGGATTAGGATGCTGGTGTAGTTCTGCTGTACTGCTTCATTGCTGGAGATGTGGGTCGTTCGAGTGTATATAGCGGTTGTGTTTTCTCCACATAGCGTGACAGCATACGTTGGTGGTCAGCACAGGCAATCCGAAGCATGAGTACTCATCGGAACGTCGATGTCATGATTATATAGGTATATAACCGCCCCTGGCGTGGCAGCGGCCGTACCACTAGAACAGCAGGAAACATCGGAACGTCAGTGGATCCGAGGGTGGATTACTTCTAAAACAAATGTGCTGGGAATGTGGGTGGTATGGGTGGATAATTCGGTTTAGTGTTTCGCTACATGGGGGTGCAGCATGGGCGAGTGGTCGGCAAAGTCAACCCGAAGCATGAGTAAGCTTCAAACCATCGGAGGTGTCGGTATATACGTATAATGGCCCCGCTCGCGTGACAGCGGTCTTACCAATAGTGCGGCAGGAGGCATCGAAGCGTCGGTGTGTTAGGGTCGATCTTAACGAGGGCTGTTTTCGAGGGCTGTTTTTTAGTTTTTTGTCGTCGTTTTCCCGAAATTTCGATATTTTTTGTTTTTTTCCTATAATAGGAAAATACCGAAATTTCGGGAGAAGAATATAAAAACCTGACAAACACTCCTCGTTAAGATCGACCCTTAGTGGGCGGAATAGTTCACAAGATAACTGCCTGTGATGCCCTCACCCGCTTACCACGGCGGTCAGCAAGATACCAATAGTTCGACAGTAAAGTGGAGAATATCGATGCTGTGACACACGTTCCGTCAGCAGACACCCCTCTCTTGAGCCTGTTAGGGTGCCCCGGTAACCTTGTCCCTTGTATCAGTTCTGGTGCTTGGAATATACAAGAAGACCCGAAACAAAAAAAATGCACACATGAACGAGAGGACAATCGGCGTAAACACCGCATCGCAGAAGAAGAGGTAACACAACGAGATCTCGACCCGGATTGAGCAGTGAGGCACACTATACTACTTACGGTGCTGCAGGTATTATTGCTGTTTGTTGCCAATCGAAACCACGAAATGTTGCAGTGGCTCAACTCAAGCACAAGGACACACGGTCTGGTAGCAGAGAGTGTGCAACAAAGACGGGTTTGTTTTCGGGGGCTAGACAGATATAGTTGACGGGACGAGAGCAATAGCCCAGCACGGGGCGAAATAGTAGAGCAACAATGCACGTGATATAGAACGCGAGAGTTCAATCCGCAATGTCAGAGTAGACTACTACTACTGCTAGAATGTACGGCAGTAGTACTGGAGTAGTTGCGTTTGCGCCTATAAAGCACGAAGTTCGAGTTCCACGCAAGAATAATGCCACAAGGTCTGGCTGTAGGGAGTGTAACGAGGGAGCGAGATTTACGGAGGCTCGAACAACTACCGTATGGTTGACGCAAGATCGATACAGCGCATTCTTGCCGTAAACCCCTCGAAACAGGGTTGAGTAGGGCTACAAGAAAGTTAGACGGGGCCTTTGCACACACGTTCTCGCAGCAGTAGCCTCCTTTCGAA
This sequence comes from Nereocystis luetkeana, assembly GCA_031213475.1. Lineage (NCBI taxonomy): Eukaryota > Phaeophyceae > Laminariales > Laminariaceae > Nereocystis > Nereocystis luetkeana. The sequence continues at coordinate 2,891,220 of JARUPZ010000028.1, forward strand.
CCCGTGCTGCGTGCGGCGTGCTTCCGGGAGGAACTTGTGCTTCGGCAAATGATTCAAGCGTGGGCTTCCACCCCTGCAATCGTTCAGATCGAGAAGCATATATATATTCTGGAACCCTGCACGCCCTCAAGGGCTTTCGAAGTGTTATTAGGCTGTCTGTGGTGGTGGTGCTTGCTGCTGTTGTCTGTCAAATCCTTTTTTCAATTTACTATGAAGCTGCGAGCGACCATGCCTGAAAACGTCTCAGACTATTGAAGGATTCGGATGCTGGGGTCTGTGAGGGCGTCGGGTGTACTAGACCACCGTTAGTTGTGGGCAGGGAGATACGAGTCACGAGGAGTTTTCGTTTATTCGCAGTTGCGAGCAAGTAGCAAAATATGCTCGCAAAAACGCTATAATATTTGATTTCACGACTGGGAGCATAGTACAAGGAAGGGCTACATCACCGACGAAACAAAATATGCTCCACTAAATTTTTGGTGTACTCCAGGCGGATGATATTTATTTGTAAGCAGTCGTCATCCAAGATGCTACCTGGCACAAAAGTATGTTCCCATGATGGGTAGCAAGATATTCAGACAAAATAAGTGTAAAAAAAAGGCTAAAAAGTTCAGCATTCTCGTGTATTGGCGTCAACTACTCTTCAACCACGAAATATGGATAATTGGTTGGAAACTTACTCTTACCTCCAAATCGTGTGAATTTAGTTGCCGAAACGCCTACGCCCGAGTACTCGACGAAGAATTCCTCGGCTTGTCAGCGTCCTTATAACGTATGAAACCCCGCTGAGCAAGCGATGTTTCTACAAGATGTGATCTCACCTCACTATCGATGCGTTTTAGCCTTTTCGAAAGAGTCCATTTGCCACACCGGTTCAGGCAAAAACTATTGTCCGCGGGTGGGGTTGTGTCTCGCATAGCTCAAGGCTCCGTTGACTCCAAAGCTCGGGGCGGAGATTGTTTCTCTTTGTGTCCAGTGTCTATTTGCGTGGTAAACACGTCGACGTTGGAGGCGGTTTGGTACCGGAGTTTGCGCGGATTGGAGTTTGTTTCCGTTTTTAGCAGGGACAAGACAGCTTTCGAAATTCCGATAAGACAACCGATTTCTAAGAAACATCCGCGGGGTGTGCGAGAGCGCGATATTCCAATCGCTCGTGTGTGTGAAGCACATTTTCCCCTCAGGAGGCCTACGCATATTGCTTCAGCACCATATACATGCACACTGGGACTACGATGGCTCGTGTTTCTTCGTTAATTGAAATTATCTGGCTGGGGACTCGTGCACTGAGGAACGACTCGCTCATGGTAGGGTGCGCGTGCAAAGTTTTCTTACCTCCCTCGTTTGAGGGAGGAACTCTGTGTACATCAATCACCACAAAGATTGGTTCGTTAAGAGTCGTACGCTAGATCCGACGAGCAATCCCATGGCCTGAGTATATAGTCGACATGGTTGTTGTAGGTAACGTCACAATTAAGAAACGACATGATGTTGGTCGAGCAGTTTCCTGGGTGCCCTGTCGGGTGCTCGGAACATGAGCCAATAACGTGGTAAGCCGCTTGTAGGCCGTTCGTACTGTAGTGCGCGTTCGCGATTTCACTTTTTGTGTTTCCGATGTTACCTGTAGTCGGGGGTTGATGGTTGTTCCTTGTGAGTTCTTCACATCTAGTTGCCCCTGCACGATGCACACCGGGAGGGTGACGGCCTCTCGGCTGGGTACCGGACCATCGACATGTATCCACACAAACATACTGAACACGAATGGATCGCATAGGGCGCTCTGAGTGTCCGCTTCAGTCTCAGCCACGATATACCGTTCCCTGTCTCGGTGGTGGGAAAATTGAATAATGATGGTCGAAATGTGAAGTCATCATATAACCTTGAAACCAGATATGGTATACTATGTATACTACATACAATTCGAGATTGACCTAAAAACAAAGGCGGGCACTGCATCCAAATCCGGATACGCAAACATACACAACGTTAGACCCTCCCACTCGTCGGGCCGCCCCAGCCAAACCCAGCTCTTGATCTACGCAAGGCGTGAGCCTCGCAAAGTAGTGTAACGCGAGGAGGATCGAGGTAGGCTGATCGATGCAGCCACGGCGGGACCAAGGAAAATCCAATGGGCTCACGTCGTCGTGAGGGTAGCCCTCGAAACGCTGCATACTGTTGCCCGATGAGACACACCATCCCAATTACTAATATGCGTTGCTGCCCCGAGTCCGAGCTTTGAAGCGTGGTTATGCGTGCAAGATAGTACCTTAAACCGAGAACAATCACAACACGATTGAATGAGCTGGCTGCAGTTGAGGGATAACGCGTTCGTACGATGTTTACAGTACAAACCTTTCCCACTCTCTCTTCTCCCTCATTTAATGTCTACACGGGCGATGGCATTACTCTAATGGGGGACAGTCTGGGGCTTCACACCGTATTATGTTAAGCTACGAAAACCGTCGAAAACACAAGCAAGAAACTCCGGACCGAGAAGGGTTTTACCTAACCTGGAGCCAATAGCTGCACGGGAGACACGCAAGCATAGAGTTGTTCGGCTTCGGCTAGCAAACGCTTTTCTCTCTCGTTGAGACCAACCACTTCCGTTCAACTCACAGCTGGCGAACGCTTAAGGTACTCCGATAAAAATACCATACCTAACTCATCGACAGAGCGCATGGTATATCTACACATTCGGACGCCAGCCAAGGGACGAGTTATCGATGTTTGAAGCGAGGCGAAAACGTTTCCTACACAGCCGACCGAGTATCGAGACGAGCCAACGCCGTAAGCACTGCAGGGCATCGGTCCTCTTCCTGGTAAGTTCTGGTACTGCTCGATGCCCAGCACGTACTGATCGTGCCAAGGGTAATGAGAGCCACGTCAACGCCGAGTGAGGCAGTTATCTTGGGTGCCGGTTCGGCGTCCTGCAAGAAGCTCCACCCTGGTTGCTTGCTGCGGGTTTAGAAGAGAGGGGATGGAGGGGCATTGGGCGGACGAAAGATCGGACGAAGGAAGGGAGGCCACATCAAATATGCAATAACCAAGTACGAAATACCCTGTACGACGACCTCGTCGTATGCTAACTTACAACCCGCTCTTGATGTCAGTACCGTTAACGCTTGTCTGACATGATAGGTGATATATACTGCGTGCGTTCGTTAATGGCATGAATGCGTGGTCGTTGAAAAATCATCTGCAGGAGTATCTACTGGTTGTACTCCCCCGGACAAAAAAACTGGCGTATATCGAGCGTTGGTTTGTTGTAATCTTGAGAAGGAGCGCGCCTAGGATTCCTTCAGCGTGAAACGGTTCGGCCCGGTACGCAAGCACAAGCGATCCGCACATTTTCACCCAAGTAACTGACGGTCTAGCTCTACGTACATGCACCTACGTGCACCCGGACAACATTCAAAAGACCTTACAACTTTGGTACACGTGCTTGACCAAACATGCAGTTGGAATCTTCTCGACAGCTCAGAGGGTGTATGCGATAGTTCGACTCGTTTCGCTTATACCTGGTACAATTGTGTGAAAACGAAGAACACGAGAAGTTGACTCGGTAAACAGTTTAACCCGAAAGCGCTATCCAATCAGTACATTGCTCCGTTTGGCAAACAACACATCGAGTTACTCAACCCACGATACTGCGTACGTTCGAAACGATTGTGCATGTGTCGTCGACAAAACCGTCTGCAGGGGTCGCTACTTTTTGTACTCCTACCCCGCAACAAAACCGGCGTTTGCCCAGCTTTGTTTTGCTACCAACTTGCGAAGGAGCGCCCCAAGGATTTTACTTCAGCGCGAAACTGTTCGGCCTGGTGCACAAGCACAAGCGATCCGTACACTTCTCTAACGTGAATGGCGGTCTAGCTCAACGTACCTACACCTACGTTCACCCTGACAACATCTAAACGTGCGTCCAACCTACCTGAATCCTGCAACTTTGGAGAACGTGCTTGACCGAAAATTAAGTTGTCAACTTGTCTTTTGATCAGAGGGTGTATGCGATAATTCAACTCGCTTGCGTATACAACTATTTGAAAACGACAGCTGACTCGGTAAAACGGCCAACGTGATAGGACTAGGCGATCCGTACATTGCTCCGTTTGCCAAACCCACCGAATTACTCAACCCAAGCGGCCCTAGGTTGATGAAATTGTTCTGGTGACTTCTTTCTACAACAGACTATGTTTTGTGAGTTGGGATTTCTGTTTATACAGGAAACGAATAATATGGACTCAACCCCACCAAAGTCTTCACCCGTCAGTAGCAGGCGACGGCGATAATGCTGGAACTCGAGACACCACCAAACCGAAAGAGTATGCAATCCCATTTTGCGGAATAATTTTCGTACAACCCAGTCAAATTATCAGTAGTTAGTCTCCCCAAGGGGTACTGCAGTGACAAAAGGGTTGACGAACGAGTGGGTAGCAGTTTCTAAACACTTCTCACCTTTACACGCAACAAAGGTCGTCGGAGCACCCGGAGTCGGGGCACAGGGTCGTTGAGGCGTCCTCGATGGGGACGAGGCCGTTGGAGCATGGGTGGTACGAACAGAACGCTTCACAGCACTGAGCAGGGTCGCACGGGTCGTCCTCACACAGCGTGGTTTGTGCGTCGTCGATCGGAGTGAAGCCATTGGGACAGCCGATGGAGTTGCAGAACAGGTTGCAGCACTGGTCCACCTCGCATGGGTCGTCATTACACACCGTGTTCTGGGCGTCGTCGATCGGAGTGAAGCCGTTGGGACAGCCGATGGAGTTGCAGAACAGCGTTCCGTCACCGCCGTTGCCGCCGCCGTCGACCGTGTCGGTAGCTGCGCGAGGCGACAAGTACGGAGGTATCCCGGAGGTTTTGAGTCAAACAAGTGCCAATGGCATCGCTTTTATACCCACAGCAACCACTTCGGCTTGATGGAAGTGTGACCTGTCCTACCATTTATTCGTGACACGTATGGACAAGCGTGGTTGTTGATGGGAGTATCCAAAATGGAATGAGACGTATGGACAAGTGCGGACAAAATACTTTACCCCTCCCACCGAGTTTCCGCCAGCCGCTCCAAGTGGCCGACCACACAGCCGAAGAGTAATGCGGACAAAACCAAGGAGACACGCGAACGAATCAACACCCGTCAACTCGATACATTGCATCAAATCTCGGTGCTATTCCTAAAATACCACACTTGAAATAGATTGGAGGGCAGTGGGACTCACGCTCGATGCAGCAAAGTTCGTCGGAGCACTCCAAGTCGGGGCACAACGTATTGCCAGCGTCCTCGATGGGGGTGGACCCGTTGGGACACGGATGGAATGAGCAGACCGCTAGGCAACACTGCACCGGGTCGCACGGGTCGGCGTCACACATCGTGGCCTGGGCGTTAACGATCGGAATGGAGCCGTCGGGGCAGCCGATGGAGTTACAGAACAAGTTGCAGCATTGGTCCACCTCGCACGGGTCGGATTCACATACTGTGTTCTGGGCGTTGTCGATCGGAGCGAAGCCGTTGGGGCAGCCGATGGAGTTGCAGAAAAGAGTCTGCAAATCGGGCGAGAAGGCGATGGCATCCACAGTACACGTAGGTGGGCGGGGTAGGCGGGGGGGATATGTTTCTCGCCTGAACCTGTATAAACGTAGGCAACCGTCTCGAGTATCCTTCGGGACATTGAAAACAACTAAGTTACGGTCCCGACGTCATCTTCCCGTGCCGTTCTACGGATGAGGGACGTGCTACGCCAACATCATTTCGAGCTCATGCGATGGGTGCCGCAGTCTTCTTCGTTAAGGTGAACTGCAAGCCTACCAGGCGCAAACACGATACCCCCAGGCATCGGCTTGGTGTCGACAATTTTGAACAACTTTTGAAATACCAGGCACTACTGTAGTGCACGTGTCGAAATGTAGCCATATCGGTACCGAGAAGCCTTTTTTTTTAAACCCCGCCACATGTGCAGCTAAGCAGCATTATCCCACGCTGCGCCATATATCCCGTAGGGGCAAGTAAGTAGCACCTCTAATTTTTCAGGTCTCTCTTGATGGAGGAAATCTTATGACCACACCCTGAAAAGAAATATAATATGTCAGAAACAAGAAAACAAAGCTGCTACCGGAAGAGCAACCCGAAACGTCCACTACATGTACGGTGGGTATAATATCTTTAAACGAAGCGGGTTGCGATTGGGGTTACATGTACAATATATTTAAACGAGGCGGGTTGCGATTGGGGTTGCATTGTCTTGCTTCTTTGGCTTTCAAATGTGGGGCCTCCTTAACCCTCTGGGAAATACAGTCCCGTTTTGCGGGCAGACTGGGGTTTGTCCTCCGAACGAGACTGCAGTTCTAAAAGGGCCAACCCAAAATCGACCTGACGCCAACAGCGTTCAGCAACATGAACGCTTTGTGTACCTGCGCATTGGGGTGATTTGATCGGGGTACGCTTTCATTTTTTTTTTTGAACCAGCGTTTGGGTGAGGCTCATAGAGCTTCATACTATATTCAAGTTAGTGGGCCGAGAAAAAGTGGCGCACTACTACTGTATGTAGCATGAGTCCTAACCAATAACATGAACCCTCAAAGTAATAACATGTTGATGCAGGAACGATAGTGGGTTGGAGAGCTCCGTCAATGATATGTTTTGGATCCACAAAAGCTAGCCCTACATCTTAGCAAGTGTGTGTCTGGTTCAATGGTACGTACCCCCTGCAGAGAGCGCCCTCCGCGAAGCGCTTGCTCGGAGGCATCGGGTGCTGCTGCAAGTTGAAAGACGCGAGGGCGGAAGACACACACACACAAGGCGCGAAAAAGTAAGTATCAGGGCATTGGCGCCTCCAAGGCATCATGTAGACACAGGCGGAGCACCTGTCCACTACTATCGGTGTTCGTTGGGTCGGCTGCGTGTAACCACTGTGGGACCCTAACTGCCGAAAAATTTGAAATAATAATACACTAAGTTACTGCTGTGTATATACAAGCAAGGTCTCGCAGAGGTGTGTACAGCAGTAGGCTGGGTTTTTTTCGCATCGAATCGGTTGTACCTGCGTTTTTCTGTATGCAATACGGGAACCGAAGTTGTTCGCCACCTCATCATGTTTGCTGTGATAGTATATTCGTGGTTTTATGTATTCTAACCCTACGCTACTGCAACACTAAAACTGTACTAATAACACCAGCATTATTTTGACCTGACACGAAACAACAGAAAATACACCTGGTGAAAATGTAATCGAAACTAAGCAATTCAGCATCGTTCGTAGTTCCGGCGCGCTTACCGGACCAAACCTGTTGTTGATATTTATGGCGACCGTGCAAGGGACATGTCACGGGAAGCTTGATAAAACATGATAAAATTGAACCGGATTACGCAGACCATGCCCTATAAGAGTTGAACCGGTTATGCACGCATCCATGGCCGATCATGAAGCGATCATGAAGACGACCCGTTCAACTAAATTATTGTAGATCAACCTAGGGGTACAATATATGTAAAGGAAACACATCGAAAACAATTGAAGTTATATCGTAATGTAAAGGACATCATATCATGCACAAACAGCACAGCACACATACATATCTACCGACGACTGAAAAGAGGCCCCGCTTTACCACCGGTCGGCCATCTCCCTCGGTTTTTGTGTGTGTGTTCTTACATTTAAGTTCGTTCTACTCGTCGACATCCAGCACAACCAGTGTCCGTGCCGATTCTTCAATCCTACCTGGTAGAAGAGATACAAGTTATGTGGTCACAAAGCCACGCCACAGAGATACTACGTTGCCACGTACCAGGTACAAGGTATGCAGTAAGCACAGCAACAGTTCGCAATGCAATGCCATGTCCTCCCACATCAATACGACAGGCACTACATACACATTTTATGAAATAGAGAGTCGAAAGAAAAGAATCAGAGAGAAACTGAAAACAAAAACGAAGAAGACAAATAGAAAGAAAAGAAGAAAAAATGAAGTAAAACATAGAATATAATAATTAATTACCAATATGTAGGGGCGTATGATATGAGATGTTGGATTACCACCTGCCTGCACGACGAATGGCGTGTAGTGTATTGATAAATTAATGCACACCTTGGAGGCGCTCGATGCTCCCCTATTGCAAGTTACCGACAGCACCTACCTGCTGTTCACGTTGAGTTTTTGGATTTTGAGAAGACATCGCTGCTCTAAATATTGGGGTGTAGGTGCAGCAAGAATTTCTGGGGTCAAAATATATATATATTATATATATATATATATGCTGTGGTCAAAGTGCCTGTTTGCCGCATACCATGTGAAAATTCTGCACTCGTATGCACACACAGATTGGCTAGGGCGGAGTGGAATCTGTTTCGTCTACGTAACACTTGGCACACAAGCTATAAGCAGTTGCAGTGTACTCGCTGCCGTACGGCATGTCTTCTCGGAGGGGCGAAATCTCTCCATATATATCCCCAGAGGGTACAAAGTTTGTCACAATGTTTGAGGACCAATTCGAGGATATTCCCCTCTCTTTTATTCTAGGGGCACAGCCTGTGCCTGCGATGTACTGCCGCCATGCGCTTCTTTCTGCGCCCATCTACGACTCACATTTATGCCGCCGTTGTGTACACTCATCCGATGGAACGAACAGGTACTCTTTGCTGTGCACACACCTTTCGCCCACGTTCTTGTTTGTGATCCGTCTACCAGGTAGGAGGTGCCACTCTGTCCCGACAAACTAGGACCGTTTTCATCTAATAATATTAAATCGGTGTCCGTATACCGGGACAGGGTGGTACCAATCAATGTATTACTAGGTACTCTACTATTACTACTACTACTGTAGTAGCTGCCTTCGGACTCAAGACCAACTAGGAAACGCAGTACGTACGCACGAGACTCTACGTTGACGCTGAATAACATATTTATTTTACAAGAAGGCGAAACAGCAGTCCGCGGAGCAGAAGGGGGAGTGGAGAACAACGCCGAAACGGGGAAAAGTGAAGAGCGTAAGGCACCCACCCGCGGCGCTGAGAGCAGCGAAGGCCGACAGGAACACAAGAAGTCCGGCCATCTTCCCCTTGCTGCGCACTCGTCTTCTCGAGGTAGGTAGGTGGTGATACTGCCGCGGAGCTCAAAATTTAATGGGAGCTGCAAGTTGTATAACCGCACAAAAAAGTGGGGAACGGATCGGGAGGAGGGAAACATTAAGGAGGGACCTCGTCTCTCAGCTGTCGCGTAAAACAGTGTATAACCGGACGAGCCTATCAATGAAATTACCATGTAACTATTACAGGGGAACATTGCAAGGAGGACCATTTATTGTTGGTAAAATAGCGAAATATACAGGTTTTGTGTACAACGTAGGTCCTAAATGATTAGGGTCCCCCGTAACGCTCGTACTGGAGCATGAATGGTACACGTACGAGAACTCGTAAGAGTAGTAAAGCATGTGCGAGTCGACGGGCGGAGAAAATGCCGAACTTTTCTTTTTTTTGCGATAAAAATGAAGGCATGCGCCGTAGGAGGGAGGGGAGCGGGGCTATTGTTCTATGTGACCCCCGATACGCGCTACCAATGGGAGGGACCTGGACGGGTGAGGCAAAGATGATCGGTCTTTACCGCGCCTCTGGTGTCTACACAATCCTAGCATTATTTAGAAATCCAGTTATTATGGGGTAAATACATAATATAATACTGCTGTATATTACATATATATATATACAAGACACTTCGCTTCGCGGGCGGCCTACGCCGCCCGCTACGCCCGCTCAGGAAGGAAAAAAAAGTACATCAAATTATGCGAAGTGACAGAGGTCCACGATTGAATTTAGTTCGTAATTGCAAACCGGCGACTTGATAATGCCAAGAGTCCCGCCACCATGCTTCGGGAAAAAACAGCTCCGACGCCAGCTCGGATGCCACATACGCTTATTTATACGCTTTGCGTCGCGGGTGTGGTACGTACGCACGCACGTACATACCCCAGGTAGGATACTACTGTCAGTACTTAATTTCTTCTTTCGATGTACTCTTATGTCTGTATTCGTATGTACGAAGACGGCGAAAGCACAGCACGGCACAGCAGCAAAAACAATAAAAATGAAACCGAAAAGTCGGAAAGGAAAAAATATCCCCGTTCCCTCTGATGTAATAATTATCTGCCTGATTGGAACACCTTACACCCGGTCGAAAAGAAGAAAAGAAAAAAATCGCACAGAAGAGCTTCTCTCTCAGCCTCGTCCGCCGCCCGCCCCTCTCGCGACCACCTCGCCACCGATTCGATCCGGGAAAAGCTTTTATCACTCTCTGCCACAACCAGCCCCGTCGCCCGCCTCGCGTGAAGCCCGGTGCTCACGGTGGCCGTCGTTCACCAGCTCGATAACGTTGGTGTTCAAACTGCACACCTCCCTCTTTCAAAATCAGCGGGGTCGCAAAAATAAGCACCGCTTGAATATTATATTGCCGTCCCGAACGACCCTTATAACTCGTATATACTCTATCAAACGTCAGAAATGGAGGGGCAGACAAAGCCCGTTCATGCATCCTTCGTGTTTCGAGGTACACGCGACACCCAGGCACGAAAGCGGCGACCGCGCTCCTTGCAACCCCTCCTCTACCCGCCAGCACCCGCTGACACCCGCGACGGTGCCGGGCTCTCCCGCGGTGCCGTACTCGGAGTACACGCACCCACACGAAATGAAAGAAGAAAAAAGGAAGAAAAGACCGAGAGGGCCAAGAGATAAGGAAAAAACAAAGAATGGCTGGAAAGGTCCGGCAAGTAATGAAAGGAGGCGGTTTGGAAGTGGGAGCTCTGAGAGGCCAGGGATGTACCACCCGAGCACGCTCAGGGGTTGTGATCTAAGTATTCTGTAGTTCTATATATGTACAAGGCTCTTCGCTCCGCGGGCGGCCTACGCCGCCCGCTACTCTCGCTTTGGAAGAAAAAGTACATCGAATTACCCGAAGCGGACAGAAGGTCGATGATTGAACATATATTTTTATGATTATTGTTGTAGTTGCAAATAATTTAATTGGCGACTTGGTAATGAATGCCAAGAGTCTACGTACGTACATGCAACCTACGTACATACCCCAAGTAGGGTACTGATTTTCTTTCGATATGCTGTATCATAATATGTACCTGGTATGTATGCACGTGCGAGAAAGCACAGCATGGCACAGCAGCAGCGCGGCAAAAACAGTGAAAATAAAACCGAAATTTTGGAAAGATAAAAAATCCCCGTCCCCTCTCGTGTTATAATTGTCTGCCCCTGGAACACCTCGCACCAGTCAAAGAAAAAAAAAAAAAATGAACAGCAGAGCTTCTCTCTCCGCCTCGTACGCCGCCCGCCCCTCTCTCGACCACCTCGCTACCAGTCGGTCCGGGTAAAGCTTTCCTCCCTCTAGGTCACAGTGATCCCCGTTGCCCGCCCCGCGTGACGCCCGGTGCTTACCGTGACCCTCGTTCGCCAGCTCGACGGTTTCGATGGTCAGACGGGCGTTCGTCTATGTATATAGTATGTGGGATTTGCTCGTACCAAAGTCTGATTATCTGATTGTACTGAATTGTGTGATTCTTGTAACGGTAATATATCTACGGAGATTGCGGCGGGATTAGTGTTTCCCCGAGGGGTTGCACAATATTATTTTTGGACTCCTTTTCAGGGTCCCGGGGGAGTTGGGCGAGAGTCCCCTCTCACCTCACTAAAAATAATTAATACCTTTCTACTTCTTCTACCCACCGCCTCATGGCAAGCCCCACCCACGCCTCACCCAAGCGCACCCGGTGCACGAATTGATCCCTTATAGTACAGCGTGGTCGCAATAATAAGCACCCCTTGACTGTTAGCTTGCAATCCCGAACGACCCTTCCTTATGGACTCGTACATACTCAGTCTAATTTTTCAGATGGAGGCAAAAGAGAGCCCATTCATGCTTCCCTTGTGTCTCGAAGCACACACGACGCCTAGCCACGGAAACCGCGGCCGAACTCATAGCAACCCCCCCTCTACCGGCCAGCATCCGCCGACACCCGCGACGGCGCCGGGCTCGCCCGCGTTGCAGTGCTCCGACTACACATACGCACACGAAACGGAAGGAAGAAAAAATAAAAATAAACTGAAAGTGCGAAAGAACTTCCAACCAGCCGGTGAAAAAAAGCGAAAGAGAGCCTCCCAAACCGCTGAAAAAACAAAATGGACTATTTCTTTTTCCGAGATTTTGTTTTCTATTGTTCCGGGGGAAAAAGTGTGGCACGAGAAGCAAGCACGCACAGAAAGTAAAGAACGCGAAGAAAGCAAGGATCGTAGAAGCGACACAAAACCGGGGGAGACTCGCTGAGAGTGAGGCAGGGGTCCTTATGATCAGGTGATTTTTAGGAAATTTTAAAGGGTAACTTTTAAGTATGTGTATGTATGGCGTGGTGTAGAATCGTCGTATATATAATGCAGAGAGATCGAATGCACTGCTTTCGTCTTCGCCAGAATATTCATACGAGGTAGTACGAGTGTCTAATACCAAGTGTGTGGATACATATCCGTGGGAAAGGAGATGATGGGCGGCGTAGAATGCAGCAGAGTTCCGACACTCATTCTGTCTGCACGGTAGTTAAAAAATGTACACCCGCAGCTAGCTGCTGTGTACGAGATGTACGAGTGGAATGTTGACACATGGGTTCACACTTACATCCACTACAACTCTTGTTGTTGTACTCACACAGCTTTGAGACACTCAATTATCTACACGTTTTTTCAGAATACCCCTCCAGCAGGCTGGCCAAACTCGAGCTCAAGCTCACCATCTTTCCACGTTCATATTTCGTGTCGTGTCTCAATTTAACCCGTACATGCATGGCGCCCGTTGCGAAATCAGCACACTGCCCCTATCACAGGCGCTCGGGCACGGGTGCGGCGGCGATAGCCGCTCGACACCGTAATCTCCGGAAAGTGTGGGACCACCAAGGTACGAGCTATCATACTCGTCTGCTTGTTTCGGTGTTCATGTTCTGTTCAAACTCTCGAGTCCTATACTTGAACTTGGGTATCGCGTCGTACGAGTGACCAGCGAGTGACCTCGACCTCACCGGACACGACATCGAAAAGGTATCGATAAGGGACCCGGGTGCAGGCACGAAAAAAACACGTTACTTACTGCGGACATAATGTACCTGTACGCATCAAATATGTTTGCACACATGTACACATACACGTACAAAGTGCACACTCTGACGGTGGCTATGGAAACCGTTCGCTAAACTCGTGGACATGCACTATTTATTGACAATTATTATAGCACAGCCATTCATTGTTGGGCCGATTCTGCAATCCTATATGAGTAGAGAGATACCAGGTACAACCTCGGTGGTCGTAAGAGTACGCCACGCCAGACATACTACTGAATTATGCAGTAAAGTTCAAAGGCGAATCATGTCATCGTACTTGATACGACGGGCACGACACATACACGTTCTATGTAAGAGATATAAAACAAGAGAGACGGAACTAAGCTGCAGCTAGCAGTAATTAATTATCCAAAAGAAAACCACACAAAAAATGAATGAAAAACGTATCGTGCCCCCCCCCCCCCCCGTCCGGAATGAGGCAGACAGACAGCACAGATCAAACTAGGAATAATTAAGGACCAATGAAAATAACAGGCAAACCGATGTACCAGTGTGAATGACCACACTCTGGACATAGACATAACAATTGTCTATAATATTGCTTCAACTATAGAAGAGGGGGGGGGATCTATCGGTGTGTATTGTATGCGACAATCGATTGTTGAAGATATATATATCGATAGATATTGTCGGCGTCAATAGCAGGGTGATATTGTCGATCGATAGACTAATAATTGTTGAACACCATGGATAGTGAATCACGTCCATCGATGGCCATTGCAGGCCACAACAGACTGTGCAAGGTGCAGTTCGATCGATGGTCATTGCCGGCCACAATAGATTGTGCAGCATGTCTATCGGTAGCCATTGCCGTCCAAAGTAGATTGTGCGAGATGTATATCGATGGCCATTGTCGGCCACAATAGATTTTACCAGCTATCCATCGATACTCACTACGCGATATGCACGAGTCAATCGTCTGTTTTGGAAGCTCGTCCAAAAATAGTGGATGGATGTCGATGGTTACAGTTGGACACAATCGCATACCCGATTTTCCTTTTTAATAATTAAATGCCTTTCCGATGAGGTTGGGAATTTATGGTTTGGAACCTAACAAGTTACCAAATGTGTACCAGGTACATCATGTTCTGTATGTTTGTTTGCGGTAGTAGTGTGAACCGACGTTATCATGTTGTGGAGACCTTACGCTCTCACACTCATTTGTAGCGGCATTATATATACTGTGTTTTTGTAGATGTCGCTAGGAACTTGTGCATCAGCATGTTGGTATCTGTCGTCAACTAGTAGTAAGTGCGGGCTGGCAGTTTCGGAAATTGACTCGAGTTAATACCCTTACTTTGTCCTATATTTACTCCACTTTGAGTAAAACGTGGATCATTAAAAAACAAAAACCACCTTAATCAGTTATGCTGAAAAGGACCATATTTCCGTTCTTCGTCTTAGTTCTTGTCCCATACTGAAAAAAAAAAAAAAAAGTCATATCTTTCTATCGGATGCCGGTCAACTTTACAAGAAAGTCCTGAGCTTATCTTTTCTTAGTTTGATTTCTTATGTGCCTCAAATGAAGTGTAAGTCCAATATTTTTTTTCGGAGCCCGGCCAACAATCTAAAGTGGGTGGGAATGGCTGTTGTTAGACACAAACAACCAACCGCGTCCGTATTGTTGGCGGCAATACTAACTTCGGCGGTCGTAAAGAATGGTCATTGGCATGCATCATTCCACGTTGTACAATAGGTTTAGGGTATAGTCTATTATTGCGAAATCACGCCCAACAGTCCATTGTGAGTGATGAAGGCTGTTGATGGATACAATTGCGTGTATACTGTTGGCGGCAATAACCATCGATAGGCAAACGTATTGGTCTACCCGGTATAGTTCACACAATAATACGTATCGCGGTTGCTTTCCCAACATATTGTGTACAGTACAATGGCCATCTATGAACAACCTTGTGACATGGTTTAAGGTAAAGGCATATTGCGCCCATTGCCGAACATATATACTGCTCCCTGGCGATATATGTCGATATACAGCGTTGCCAGTCTATTGTCGTAACAGCATCTATCTATCGATAGACAGCGTTGCCAGCCCACTGTAGTTAACAGTGTCGATCGATAGACGCTGCCGCTAGTCTACTGTAGTTCACAATGTCTATCGTGCGCCAGCGTGGCCAGTCTGTTGTCGTTTACTACATCGATTGATACACGTTTTTTCGGGGGTACTGCCGTAGCGGCAATGCTATATTTCCTTTTGTTTGTCCAGGGTACATGCACGTTACTACCCCATCTATGCCAAGGAAAGACTATTATTAGTATCACCGAGTACAAACCACAACAACACAGCCGACAATGCAACACACTTCAGCACAACCCTCGCAGCCCTTCTTCACGCTATGCCAGGCCCCCACATTGCTGCACATCACCATGCACCATGTACTCATTCCAAACTGGTGATCACAAGATGAAAATACGACGAAATGATGACATTGCTGCGGCCCAAAATATTGCAGTGTTTCAAAAATCAGAGTACATTGTAGGTGTGGAGATAGGCGGGTGATGGTGTGTCCATCGATAGGCATTGTCTGTCATAATATAATCTCATCGGTGTCTATCGATAGAAGTTGTCGGTCACATTCTTTCTAAAACTGTATCTACCGATACCCGTCATTGCTGGTCACAATAGTTTCAGAAACATTTATATCGATAGCCATTGCCTTAACAATATATTTAGAAATGCATCTATCGATAGCCATTGCCGGCGACAGTAGATCGGAAAAAGTTTTCATCCATAGCCACTGTCGACCACAATATACTCTACAAGCTTTCCTTTGATAGCCTTTTTCGGTGACAATAGCTTTGGCACACTCCTGCCCGAACAATATGTTGGGTGACGTAACCTATCGATAAACATTATCGACGACAATTGATCGAAGAACGTGCTAATCGATAGACCTTGCCGACAACAATAGACCCGTCCATTGCACCATACTCTATCGCTATTGCAGGGGTCATTGTCTATTGTCCCGGGTGTGGTTGTATACCGGGATACCCCCTCAGGTATATATATATATATATATATATATACGAAGTATATATGATCAGTCTGTGGATTTTGTCCTTTATATATTCCAGGTACAGGCCATAGATGTTCATCCAAATTTGTATGAGGCTCCTCCCTTAAGGAGCTCTATATCTCACCTGAAAACTGGCATCAATCAGCAAAAAAACAACAAGTTTCATTCCAGATGGATGGAACCCATGGCCCAAGTACAAAAAAAAATAGTTTTGCACGACAAGATTGAGACATTCCGACGATTCAACCCCGTCATTCAGAAAATTAATCTGCGGAAACAAATGTGCTACCTTTATCGTACAACGCCTCATAGATGAACTAATGGCACCACCCTGGAATGCTCCTGAAGAGCAGATAGATGCTGGAGTTATTATCCACGTGGTTCGAACTCTATAGTTTTTACTTTAATAAATTAGTAGTCTGTCTCTTTACCGTGGATCATTTGATGTATGTATTGGATTGGATGAGGCCTCCTGCGCCGGCCTGTGATCCCGCCTATACACTTCGCTACGCCTCTTTTTAGGGTGCCTTTGTAGTTGATCGCTGGTCCGGGGTAGAATTGTCTCACCCACACTTCTATAACATGGGCTCAGTCCTTACCCGCACACGCGGCAAATCCTTTGCTGATCTCCGGCGAACAGCAGTATAGCTCGCTAGTGTCCGCGTAGCTCTGCCCACGTTTCTCCTTGCTACCCCGCACTTGTCCACCCGAGGTAGCCCCGATGCAGTACTTCGCATTTTACTCGCGAAAACAAATAGCCACTGTAACAGCTGCTGAGAGCGCCTATTGATGATAGCGACATTATACTATCGGCGCAATTCATGGCGAGCCGACGAGGGGAGAACGGGGTGGAAGTATTGCCGCGATAATCCAGAAAGACAATAACCGTTTTGAGAAGGCGGGATAAGGCTTGCCGCTTGTGACCCCGCTCTGAGCTACGACTGGGAAGGGCAGATGAAATAGGAGCGAATGTGTTATCGCAGAAAGTGGGGTACTTAACATAACATAAAGACTTCATTGTAATTAAAGTGTCAGAACCATAGTGTGAATCATATGATCCAGAAATGGAAAACAAGAATCAAGAAACACAGCACAAAAACGTAGTACATGGGGGGAAGTATACCACGTATGTGTGTACCTGGTATGTGTTTTGAAAAATATGTACGTAATATGCACGTCAGGACGCCAAGTGTGCTTGTTGTTAGTGGTCCTATTACGGGGGACTATATTAAATAGGATCTGTGGTAGACCCAAAACCTGTTTATTTCCCTATTTTTACTCCAAATATTGGGTCCTGTTTTCTATTGACCTCCGTGATAGCATCATTAATGAGGAGATTCTCGGGCGAAACGAACTAAAAAAAGGAACACCTGAATTGTTCCCGAGCTATACAGCAGTCAGCGCAAGACACGAATTCTCCAACGAAACATGAGACAAGACAGATTAAAAGAATGCAAGACGAAAATGCGAAACCCCAAGTTCGAATAAAAGCAGCGCGGAGCTACTTTTGAACGGCGGGTGATTTTTTACTGCAGTCGACAGCAGCAGCAGTCGAAAAAGTGGGGGAACTCACAAAAAATGTTTTGATCTCGGCAACAAATATCTTCGTCCGCCGATGCGAAACGTAAATATATACGAACCCCACCCCATCCGTTCGCAACAAGCACGCGCGACAAGAGGTCACAGAAGTAGCCAATCAGGTGAGCTCCGAACCAGCTCTATTTATCTGCTGTAGTTTCACGGACCATCTTCTTCTCCGACTCTGCGCGTGGACGTTGTGGCTTGCTTGTGCTCCTCTCAAAATATATTCTCTCTCTTCCTCCCTCTCATCTTATTGTGTCTGTAGACTGTTACATATATCAACAATTAATTACTTTAGTCGATGCGTGGCGGGAGCAGGCGCAACAAGCTGAGAATGTGTCGGATAAATCGGGGGAATGCCCTGAGTCTCTTTTGTCAACAAAAAGCTCTCTCGAGTTTGACGGTAGATATAACACCCACGAGAGAGCGAGCGAAAGAGAAAGGATGTTTGTTTTTCGAGACAGCTAAAACTTCTCCCTGTTGTAGTCAGCAGGTGAGGACCCCCCACCCCGAGTTCGCCGCCTAGTCAAAACAACAAACTCCTCACTCCTACGACCGGGGCCCTTGAGTTGCCTGTGATTGAAGGCAACATGATGGAGCTTGCAGAGAGAGTTACACTCCGGGCGTCCTTTCTTTGTGTTCTTTGTATACTGACTGTACACCCATCGAACACATACATCCAGTACCCGTGATGATTCTTCATCCTATGGAAACTGCTGTGACGAGAGCTGGGCAACCTCTCTGTGGTCGCGATCTATCTGCTGCAGGTGCCAGAAGAAACGCAATTACTCCCAATCAATGAAGAGGTCAGGGGCATGATGTGCTGCTGTAGGCTATACGGAGTAGGTTGGTGTCCTACATCAATAGTGCTGACAGAGCGGATGAATCTATCCGCTTACATCAAGGTGCCTACAAAGCGTTTTGCAACAACATGGACAACAACGAAACACAGCAGATGAAGCCACACCCCAACCAAGCAAGTAGCAGAACTCTCATTCCATGCCACGATGCGATGCGCAGTATCGCCCATCATTGACTACTTCTTCTGATCAAAACGAATCTCACCGAGTGAAAAGCGCCGGAAGAGGACAACAGCAGACGAGCCGGTGTGGATGAAAAGAGGAGGTCCAGGAGAGGAGAAAGTGTGAGGGTGGGTGTTATCCAAGGCAGGTGGAGTCCCGTTCGTTGTTCATGCGCCATCGTGGCAGGCGTTACTTTTTGTCGGGGGGGGGGGGGCACACACTCTATATGTGCCCTACAACAAGTTTCTTGCATTTTCCGTGAAGCGACTACTTGTCGGAAAGAGGAAATTACGTACACAGCAATTTGATAGGGTGGGGGGCACGACCTCGTCGAGGTAGATTCGACGTATAACTTATCATTGTTGCATGAAAAACTCAGAAATATTTCAGCCGTGTGTGGTGTATCCGACGCGAGAAAAAATCGCTAAAAACAATACCAGGCATACTAACTTGGTAGTGTTTTTGGGCCAACTATTACGGGGGGCCATAGTTAATAAGGACCTATGGTTATACATAACCTTCATGTTTGACCATTTTTACTAACACGATTTGGTCCTCTTAACTGTGGTCCCCCGTAATAATAGCATTTATTTGATAAATGGGTGCCCATCGGTAATATGAACTAAAAGAAGTGAAGTCTCTCCGGTGTCTGTGAACCAGATGCGGGAACTTCGGCAAAATATAAATATTCTTGGCTTGGTAATATAAGTGAATATATATGCTGCATGCGTAATGATTTTTTTTTTACACGAAGGTCAGGTTCCATATGAGAGAGAGGTATGCTATTAACCCTTTTAGAACTCCAGTCCCGTTTTGGGGACACCCCCCTCAAATTCCAAGTAGTTTGTCCCAAATTGTCCCCAAAACGAGACTGCAGTCCTAAAAGGGTTAACACGAATAATACTACTCCGACTGGTATCATACTGCTCGGTAGCCGAAAAAGTAGCTGGTGGTGGTGTCCTCTTTCCTGTTGTAATGTTGTTTACACGCGCTGATGAAAACCTGCCAAATGAGCCGGTCGCCCCGGTGGTTCAAGTGGTTAACCTCGAATTCTACTTGTTTGAGTCCTGGGTTCGAGCCCCAGGAGGGTCGGACTTTGACTTTATTTGCAAAAATAAAAAAAGGGATTCAATTGTTGAGAGCGCCTTGCAGCGTGGGTAGGCACAATTCGATGCGAGTCGACGAGGGAAGAAATGGCTGAAATCTTCTCGCGATAAAAATAAAGGCACGTACCGTAGCGGGAAGGGGGGAGAAGAGCCTGTTATGTGACCCCGGATCTGAGTTACGAGTTGGAAGGAGAGAGAGAAGAAGATGTGCGAAGATAATGAATGGGATGAGAGAAAAAAAAAAAAAAAATGAACAAACCCCATGTTTTATTTTTTCTGCGTTCGTTCGTGTGACGATCGTAGAGCGCGTATACTATTAATAGTGCGTATACCATGTCTAACTTAATATGATATATCTCAACAACCGTCCGGGGACACATTTGGAATACCGTGTCACAATTTAATTTATTCGTACTGAAAATAGAGGGAATTATTTATTTTCCGTCTTCGGGCACACGGAATAGCATGCATACGAACACTGTACTATCAATACGGTAATAATAATCTTCTCGGAGTTTTAAGGAATATAGTTACGTTACAAATAAGGTTCGTTTGGAATACCAGGGTATATTGAATACCTGGTATGCATATATCGCATTAATAGCCGTTGACTGTGGGATCCGGCGTTTCTGTGGTAATTGCCCTTACTTATTGATACCTGGTACCTGGTATTATTACTAATGCCCTGCTGCATATTATACTCGTACGGATATGGATGTTTTTCCTCGGCTTTAGATACTGTTAACACCTGGTTTATACTCGTAGCAGTGTATCGCATATATATATATATATAATATATATATATATATACCCCCGTGGCTTAGTTCATTTGTCAGGTACGTGTCGCGTGTGATCCGCGGTGCCTGATGTGATTCGCGGGTGTATGATGTCGCCAATGAGGAAATATAATATGACGAATTAAAAAAAAAACACTATGCTGTACGGAAATATATGACGAATTACAAACACGGTATGGTGTACGTATGGTGTTTTGCAAGCAAGCGCGGGAAACTACTTCATAAAAAATGCGGAGTCATCCTTGAACCCGTATAGTCTCGACAATAAATGGAGTGAAATAGTACGTACGGTCAAGCGTCGGTGGACAGATAAATAATGACAATGTGCGCATACATGCATAACATTCGCGCATACAAATATGTGTATCTGTTGCCCCGCCGAATTATATGAATATACATACATACGGGGGCTGGTGACACGGCGGTAAGAGGGTATACTATATACACATATATATATATGTACATTATGCCCATATATCTCTTTTTACCCCTCTCAAAACCGGTATTTAATTTGTCACATTATTTTTTTTCGCGCTCACATCACGGGCGGCACCAACAATCCAAAGAGGCATATACATACATATATATATTTTTTAATATATACCTATATATAATATACATATAGGTATACATTAAAATATATATACCGCGAGCTACGCAAACGCAACGCGATCTTTTCTTTACAGTCCAACGCCGCCAAATTATCGTAGAAATGGGTAAGCCAGCCTCCCGAACGGCTTCATTCGGCCGAACCTAGACACTTATTCCTTGGGTCAGGGGTATAATGCTTATTGCACCCGCGAGTGAGCGACCGAAAAAATGACAAATCTTGGGTCTTAGTGACCGCCTGCGAGCAGCGCATGGGTGAGCTTGAAGCAGCGCGGATATAAGATCATGGTGTGGCACCCCCAGTGTCGTCCGTCTCTCTATACTTGCTTTTTCACATATTGTATCTCGTGGACACCAATTACATTTACCATTCCTCAATCACGCAGTTGCCGTTACACTGCGGCAACGGCCACTCTTGTCGGCATTATTTTCCCGCTGTAGTTGCCAGGGGAGTAATGTTTTGTGGGAGTACCCGTCTGCTTCATGGTCGGGCATGGTACACTCCTAGTCCGACTGTGCAATCCACATACTTTCGGCTCTTCTTGTTTTCCGGCAGTTTCAACGGACACCCGAGATAAGCTAGACTGTATTGGCTGCATAAGCGCAACCATCTGTCCAACACCTACCTGGTGAAACATCTGCAACGAAATAAGCACGTGTATGATCGGGGGGACAGCTATTAACAGAGTATATGTACCATGTATAAGCTAAACGATGAATTTTATGTGTTATTAGCGGGTACACATGATCAGGATACAAACCATCAGCAACGAACAATCAACGGAATGAATTTTGATCGTTGGCGATATTATAATACATGCCCGCCGAAGTCTAACCGGCTCTCGCAGATGGCAGAACACCGGTGAATAGTTAGTGGTGTACATACCGCGCAAATATAGCGCTTGGGAGGCATGAACGACGTTGCTGAACGACAGTTCGTGCCTCTTCCATCCACAGGTGAGCGACTCTCCTCCCTATGTATAACATACCGTCGGACAAGGCTTGCTCGAGGATTCCACAAGGCCTTCCACAATAAACGTACAGGTGCCTATTGTGAGCATTTAGCGGGCACAGGACCCTGGTAAACACTACCAGCTGCGACAAACCACAACCCGATCCATGTACCAGGGGGTGTGGCAGCCCACAACCTATGTGGGATAGGTCCGTTGTACAAACACTTCCGGGAGTCGAGCTGTGCAGGCAATGGCGGGGCCAGCAGAGCACAAGACGGTTTGTATCAACAATGATTAAATGCGTGGTTCGTCCGCCGAAAAAACATCAGCCCGGGCCGTGTGTCATATATTTGCTGTCAACACAAGCGCGTTTTTCCAACACTTGAGAACGTCTGCCCGTCAATACTGTAGAAAATATGTTGCAATTCAATAAACACGTACCAGGTACGCAAAAAGGGGGGGATCAAAATAGTGCCACTCGTTGCAGAGGGCTATGACGAACATACCCCACGATGAGCACAAACAAACGGTCACTATTGGTCGTTCAAACACGCGTGCAGCGACACGTTTATTAAGAAGCAGTCTAGTTGTTGGCGCTTACTAGTCGTGAATCACGAGCCCATTCATACTCTTTTTCGTTTTTGTCGATATGTTTAGTGTCGATAACATCTGGTGGCCCCCGTTCGGCCTCAAGAGAAAACGTACTTGTGGGCCAGTTTACTTGTGGGCCAGTTTACTGTGGAATCATCGCCGACGCGGCCGTAACGTCCACATGACCCGCATCTCACAAGACCAAGTTGCTGTCCTGCGCCGACCATGTGTCACCCGGTTCCCGTCCGTCCTACAATAGAAACCCAGGTATGTTTGTGGCAAAGCCCGCTGCGGCCCAAGCATCGACCTGACCCGGAGGTCACAATATCAACACCCTGCGCCGCCTCGAGGACGAAGACCTCCCCGGTCTGTGTCCAAGTACAATCGGGTGGCCCCAATCCGTATTGCAGCGGCCAATCATTCTGCCGAGCTTGGCCCATCGTAGAGTGTAAAACGTTCTGCAGCTACCCCCCCTTGGCGAGAATGTTCATAGTTTCCGTCCTCAATCCCCACGCAATAGCATATGTACTTGGTGTATATACCCATCATGCGTACGGATAGAAGAGGTATCATCGTGCTTGCTTTGTCTCCTACGTGAGTCCTAAAACGCGTTCCAGAAACGAGTTTCAGTTATTGTTTCAGCAAAGTTAAGAGTTTCGAAAAAATCCAAAGAATCGACTTTTTGTGATTTCCGGCCCGGCGACAAACCCAGGAGATCCAACAATCGTGTTCCAATACTTCAAGGCATTTTCGAAAGCGCGATACAAAGTGCTCGTCCGCGGCGAACGGCAACCACACGCCAAGCGGGGGGTGTTCTGTTTCGGCTGATTGTGTCTGCCTGCTGATCGAAAACACACTACTCAACTTCTGAGCCGAGACCAGAATCTCTCGAGTACCGGATGAGTTAAGCTATTGAAACGTATCAGATAGGCCTAACCCTGGGTATAACACATTATTCACTCGGGAACAACCCGCATCTACTCTTCGCCGTTTCCAGCACCAACTGCGAACCCTCCTACGTCACTCATAACGCGCGCTCCACGTCTCCCTGCCACCACACCGCTTTCCACCCTGTCGAAACGCCCTACGGTTCACAATCTCGCGAATCGGCGACAGTCGTACAAATGACCCGTTTCGATGCACAACACAGAGAGTGGCAGCAGGCGCCTACAAGGGCAAGAGGGATGGGCAGAGCGTTGTCTGCAAATTGAATGCGTGAGGCACGTGGTACGAGAGAGGTACATTTGCTTGGCAAGCAAACATCACTGGGACTGACGGGGTTTCCAAACTGAGCAAATGCCCACCCTTTGTTGCTGAAACAATGTCTGGTTACGACTTGTTTTCGAACATTCCCAACGTCGGGACGAGGCTTAAGCTCCCGTGTTTCTTAAACAAAACAAAAAAATGGGAAAGAGAGATACAGAGCTCCTCGAGGTAAAAACTTCACACCCTTTTGGGGTTACTGGACACTCGCACACGCCAGCCTAGACAGCTGCGCTAGGGTACAGGAACAGCGCTTTTCGCTTGAATACGTTTCACTGGCGAATGAATCTCGCAGACGCATGTTGTGGAAACGCCATAATTCACGATCGATTGAGCCCCTGGGGTGAGCAACTATTTGTAAAATTGGGAATGACAGCAGAGGAAATGATTTAGCACAAATCATGGAACTAGGTGTACCATCAGAAATGTCTTGTATTGTGGAGTGGTCGATTGCGATCACTCGTCATGTAAGATACCAAAACCTCGTGAGCAGAGGTGGCCACGAAATATTTATGCCTTGGACCACACCGTCGACGACGGCCCCGGCCCCACCGCCTTCGAAGGACGCGACGGCTCCGATCCTGGCGGTACCCACGGTACGTTGGCCCAACCCCACTCCCGCTCGGGCGTCTGCCACGTTGGTGTATTCGGCGACCCTGCCGGAAGACCTCCCTTGCTTTATCCCGGGTGCCCTGGGGAGGGTGTGGTCCTGGACTTCGAGCGCGTCATTTTGGACACGGGCAACAGCTGTGCCGTTGGTCATCGTGTTCAAGTATCGTGCGCCCTTGGGCTGGTTGGCGATACGGGTTCACGGGTTCTCCCTCGCCCAGGGGTGGGCACCTGGTCCCAGGTACTGGAAGCGGCGGAGAAGAGGGCGACTTCCTCGCGAGGAGGGGCGTCCAGCGCGTACCGCGAGATGGAGGCGACCCGCCGGATGGTGCGCCACACATTGGATCTCCTTCGGTTTCATGGCCTCCGCTTGCAGTCCTAACACTGTGTTCTTCTCCAGGGGGCCTCCAGGATGGGAGACGTGGCCGGCTCGACGAGTAGGCCCAGGCAGGGGTTGGGGGCTGCAGGCACGGGAGCGCTCGCGGCTCAACTGTCAGAGGTGGAGGTCACCCCAGCTGGGACGAACTCAGCCAGAACGAAGCCTGGCGGAGCGAGCGCTGCAGCTGGATCGACCCCAGTCGGAGCGACGACAGGAGGGGGGGGTGCCGAGGGTTTCTCGGGGGGGCTGGATACTTCAGGAGCGAGTGCTGGGGGGGCGGGTGTCGTGGACACAGCTGAGTCGATGCAGCCTGACGACCAGACCCGGGCCAACAAGGACGTGCTCGGGCTGGTCAACGAGACGCACTCCCCCGATGTACGCACGCTTGTACGAGTACTGCTCTGCGGACCCATTGTGTTTACGTTTCATCTGCTTGGTTATGTTCCGTTCTATACGAACATCATTCTTGTGCGGCTGTTCGTGTTGATTTAATCCACTGACCGTGTGCACAGCAGTAACCTTGCCCGTGGCGGCCGCTTCCTTCTACGTGCTGATGTTTGGTGTATACGAGACACTTGTATCTGGCCCGCGGTGTGCTCTCCATTTCACGTGTTCTCATATGCGCCACTGGGTGATTTGTCCGTGCGGCTGCCTAGAGGATACGAGGGACTTGAATCTGTCCGGTTCGTCCTCTACAAACATTTCACCTGCCAGAACGGCTGGTTCGCAGTATATACGGGGCACTTGCGGTATACGAGGCTCTTGAATCTTGCCCGTGCAGGGTTTTTCATCCCACGTGCTTGTATGCGTCACTGCTCATTTGTTGGTACTGCTTTATAGAGGATACAAGGCACTCGACTCGGACCAGCTCGTCCACTGCTAGTTCCCACACGCCGGCGTGTACTCGACTGTCTGAGGACAGGGTATCGCTTGTTATGGATAGGTAATGCATGAGATCTCGTACGCCCGCCGTCGGTAGGTGAGAGTCGCCAGAATCTATGGAGAAGCACGTCAGATATCGTGCACACGCCGTCTGTAAATTTCACTAATTTCTCCTCTGATCTTCACTGGATCTTTATAGACAAGTACGTTTTGAGATCTCGTACACACGCCATAGGTACGTGGGTGTCGCTAGAGGCGTTTCGATAAACACGTCATGACATATCGTGTTCACGCCGTCGGTACGTGAGCGTCTGAGGCTGAAAGCCCCGCTACCGGGGTACCCGCTCGTTTCTCGTCTAAACGTTCGCTCAAACGTTATGGGAAGTACTTCATTATATCTCGTACGATCTCCGTGGGTACGTGAAAGTCTGATGCTGAGGTTTCTGTCACCGTGGTGCCCGTTTGCTGCTCGGCTAATTTTCTGATGCTGCGGTTTTTGGTACCCGGGTACCCACTCGTTTCTGGACTATCTTGGGTACCGCTCGCTTCTCCACGAATGTTCTGATGCTGAGATGTCTGGTACTGGGGACCCGCTCGTTGCTCGACTGTCTTGGTGCCCACGCCGTTGTATGTGCGATGTTACTGTATGATGCTGGATCCGGTACGGCGGGGCCCACCTCTTCACGTATTTATCTCCCCTCGCGGCTTTTGTTGCGGTTGTTCGGCGACAATGCGCTACCGACATGACACAAAATTAGCGCAATTCGGACGTGACACATATTTGGCTCCATCTCGAGCACGCCGTGCGCAGGGCGGCCGATCTGGTCTACGATTTAGGGCTCTCCCACGCCAAGAGCATCTTGGAACGCACCCATACCAGAGGGGAAATTATCCTCGGACGGTTCGGCTGCGCGGCGGTGACCCTGTCGGTGTTTTACCGACAAACTTCCCAACACCCGCGGCCTGTCAAAATACCAAAATTGAGCGAGCCCTGAAGGATGCCCGCACCACCCAGAGCACTCCGACGACGGCGCCCTCTGCGGGCGGCCCCCGGGGGGAGAGGTCCCATGGCGGCCCCCTTTTTCAGTGCCACGCAGCGTCGTCGGAGTGCTCTGGGCAGCAGGCCCCGCCCGCCGTCTTTGCTCCGCTGGCGGTGGGGGGCTGGCGCTCGGTCGACCCCGCTACGCAGCCGTTCATTCTTCCGTTTCCCCTTGGCACAAAATAAGGATAAGTGGGAAGGGATCCCGCAAACGGGGGGGCGGTGTCGGCCGGGGTAGTGGAGGGGGTGGAAGCCTCCCGCTCCCGCCGCCGTTCAATCGCGCGCTATCGGCGATCTCCAGCTTCAACGGGATGATGCAGGAGGAGCAGCAGCAATTCCAACCGGTCTCGGGAAATCCTACTCGCGACAGGTGTACAGCGGCCGGGAAGAACCCCAACCACGACGACCGGCACTGTGCGTTCTCTACCTGCTCCCGTGTCAAGCGCGTGGGACACCGGGCGTTGGCATGGCCGCACTGACAGGCTTAGCTCCGGGATACGAGACTAGGAGTGGCGGGTTGGTTTTTCTTGCGCGATTCGGATGGTGGCTTTCGTTTGGTGTTGGCTTTAGATTTCAGGTCTAGCACTCGCGGGGTCGTCGTGTAAGATTTCGTCTGGTCCGTTGCTGTACACTAGTTGATTTCCCCCAGTCTGAGCGCGGGCGCGCGGGATCAGTGAATTTTGAGACAAGCCTAGGTTTGGGTCAGGACAATCTTCTCAGGCGAGCATTGCAGAACGTTAGCTTTGAATGTGGTTTATATTGAGGTTGTGCATTCACGCAGTCAACACGATGCCGCCGAGCTCCGTTAGGTTAGAGCAAGGGGCCGCGTGGGCCCAAGACGTAGAAGGGAGGTTTCACTCGTCGATATGAATTCACAGTCAGCATGCCTCACTCTATGGGAAAAGTGTAGAGTGGTTGCGATCGCTGGGCCGCCCCGTCAGTGTCGAAAAAAAAACTGCTTCACGCAGTGACAGTGCACCCGCGGGGGCTTCATCCCGTCGAGTCAAACGCCAGGGTGGTTACAGGACAACCAACTCAGATCAAAAATGATTCCCGATCATGTGATACTGTTACTTTTATATTGTCTTGGTTTTAATTCACCAGTCGCCACGATGTCGCGGAGCTCCGGTAGGTTCAGGCAAGGGGCCGATCTGGCCCGGGTCTCACCGGTTGCTCCCACTCGTCTCACGTTAAAAAAGGATTCACGATCATTTTGCCTATTTGTAGGGCACATTGTTAGTGCGGTCACAACACCCCGGCTGCACCGTCAACTTCGTAGGATTGGGTGACGGGCCAAAACGTACTCAGACACGAACGCAACTCGTTATCCACAACGTTCATGTTTGGCTGTATTAACGTACTGGAAGATTCGCCCGGAGTCGAGCTGCCAGTGTCTGTGCAAATGCCATGTTTTTTTGACAACCCGCCGGGATGCACAGCATGGCTTCGCCATTCAGCACGTAGCTACATATATATTTCCGAGAAACAAAAACAAAGGCACATCATTCTTTCGACGTTTTGCACGAATACTTGCGGTTATATAAATATATATACTTTGAAAAAAAGAAGAAAAAACGCCGCTGCGTGGAACCGATTAACGCCACCGAAGGGTACACGAACACCATTCGCGCGCGCCTCGTGACGCCATACGACGTGAAGTAGGAGGTGGGTGTCGTCCGCACGTCGATTCAGTTTCGGAACCCAACGGATCGCAGCGCCCTCATCGGCAGTGATGTTCCTACAAGTTTACAAAAAAGATGAATATATATACATATATATATATCCGTACACCCCCCCGTTTCTGCCACGTGGTTCCGTAGGCGGGGGCTGATCGTTGGCTCCAGCGCTTCGATAGGCGGTACGCCCATGTACGGCCCCTCATCTGCCCGCGCCGCCGTCGGGCGCCGTCGAACGTGAGTGTGTTCGCTCGGGGGCGCTTTCTGCCGTTCCCGAGCGGTTGTCATCTGTGGCGGACGTCGCCCGTGATCCTATGCAGGGCCCACGGCGACGTATGACGTGGGATGCACCGATATGGGACCCTGGGGGCGACGGGGATCAGCTCGTGCCGGGCTTTGTCCGCCGACATGTCGATTTAAGGCGAGACGTCATCCTGCAGGACCTCCCGTTTCGGTGCATGTTGATGTCGTACTTACGTGACGGGGTGGCCCTCCACGACCTTCTCCTCTCGGACTATACAGGCCCATCGATCGACCGCCCGTATAGCGTGGGCCGGTTCCCTGGGGCGGTCTTCAAAACAGCGCCTCCCGCCTGCCTTCAGCAGTTTGTGGACGCCGAGAGCAGAAGGTTGTCGTCGTAAGGGGGGGTATCACGAAGTAGGCGGGCGAACGGGGCCCCTGGGACCCGCCGTGGCCCTGTCTAGTGATGGCGCTGGCGATAGAAGACACAGAACCCCGCTTGATTAACTACGCAAGGCCGATAAACAGGTGGTGTAAGAAGATCCCGTTTTCGATGGATACGGAGGCGCCGGGGAGCTAGCGTTGGCTTACAAGGGTGTTTTATGACCTCGGTGGATGACGCCTCTGCCTTTCACCACGTCTTCCTTTGCCCGTGATCCTGGCCACTCTTCGGTTTATCATATGGCGGCATCGATTACTGCTGGTGCTTTTTGCCTCTCGGGTTCAGTCTGAGTCCATGGTGCTGCCTTACCCTCATCGAGGCGAAGGCAGTCTTTCTTTGTTCCAAAAGGAATCCAGATTTGCCTTACCTCAATGACTCGAGTCTCAGCAACCTTAGGGCCTCTCACGGGCGAGCGGCGAGTGCGCAATGGTTGTGGGTGGGAGAGGCGACACAACGTAGCCATGGTGGTATCGTTTCTGTACGGTTACTTCCTGTCGGCAAATATATGTGACTTCCGGCCGACGAGGCAGCAGCAATACCTCATATTAGTGTGTGACTCGGACACCGCTACTTTCCGAGTGCCGCAGGATAAGCTGGATAAGTTTTAGCTCCTGCTGCGAGCAGCCGTGGGCGGGGGACAGTTATCTTTCTGTACGCGACAGCGAATGCCGGGCAAGTGCATGAGCATAACGGTCGTATTTGGCCGGCATCACTTTGGACACACGCGATGTTTGCGGTTATCGCGGAACTCGAAAAGTCAGGTAAGTGCACCGTCGACCTGATGCACGACTCACGGGCGGGCCTGTTGGGCGATTTCAGGCAGTGGTTGAATATCACGGTTCCTTCGCAAGAGGGACCGTGGTAACAGACATGGCATTTCACGGCGACCTCGGCGAACGTATGGTGGGATGCGTCCCCGGCCGCATGGAGAGGCGTGGGGCATACAATCGCGGGGGGGGGCTTCCCACCAGACTGGTTGAAAACTCACATTAACCAAAAGGAGATGTGCGGCCTCTACCACCTCCTACATCAATTTTGAACCCGACAGTCGGACGTGTGAAGGCGAGCCCAAGTGCTCATCGATGTGGATTACCAGCCGATAGTGGGCGCGTTCAACCGGGGGTGCGCTAAGAACCGCCGGACTCACGCATTGCTCGTCCCGCTGTTCGAGCTCCAGGTAGAATACTGTTTTACGTTGTCGTTGAAGTGGATCCCAACGGCGGTGAAGGGAGTCACGGATGCAAATCTCGCGGCCGCCACGGGAGGCCATCATCCGTATAGTGCCTCCAGCGTTACAGGTGTTTTTTGGCGGGAATGGACCCGTTCAATGTGGACCTCATGGCATGTACGGCTTCAGTCTTGCGACCCCCCTTAACAGAGGGGGCACTCCCCTTCTTCTCTTAGTAGGACGGTGCGGGTTCCGCCGGGACCGACGTATTTGCGCAAGATGTTGTCATCGTGTCCGCAGCGAGAGGCCCGGCTTTTGGGATTTTTTCCCCCAGTCCAACACATGGCGGAATACAAGGCTCACGCGGTTGCCCTCTTGCCAGATGTGAGCGCGTATTGGTTCCCCTTGTTGCAATTCCCCACGTTGAGGTCAATAGAGGTGGGCCCGGTGGTGGTAGGTGGACGATTTCTGTGGCCAAGCGCGGATGATCCTCGATCCTCGTCCGGTATTTTGCCCCGCGCTGGGTGAACGAGCGCATTGCCTGCTCTGCACGGGGCTAGCACCTGGAAATAATCTGGGAAACCAAGCCTATGAAACCTAATTCTACCGAAGGATGGGTGATAGGTCTCAATAAATTTTATGTGCCCACACCTCCGCTCACGAGTGTTTCGGAACGAAATCACGAGTGGTCGTAAGCCACCACTCCTCAGTACAAGGTCAAGACAGTTCTGATGGTACACCTAGTTCCATGGTTTGTGCCTTATCGTTTCCTCTGCTGTCATCGCCAATTTTACAACACTAGTTTACCGCTGGGAGGCGTTCTGCTGTAGTGGCTCATCCGACACTCCCTGAGGCTCTTACCCCCCCCCCCCCCCCCCCGAGGTATAATGCAACGCAGAAAACCGATGAAAACGACTGATGCTTGGGATGTGCGGGGCGCGCACCACCAACAAATCCAGATACCCCCACCGCCTGTTGTACAGTATGGGTACCTCCTTCGACTGCCGCCGGGTAAGGACGCCGTGGTGGGTCGTTTTTTGTTTTTTTTTTTCCCCGAATGCGACATCTCCATCGCACATCGCGCCGTTCGTATGATGATTGTGTAGTGTACAACACGAGGGGGCTTGGCCTTGAGACCCAGGTGTACTCCATCGAGCTTCTTCGGAAGTATTAAGAGCATCCAAGTGTTAGCAGCGGCGTGCCTTCGTCTGTAAGGCGTTTGTTATTGTTAGATGTGTTTATGTAGCGCATTCTTGGTCCTTGGAACGTTCGAATCCGAGTTGGTTTCGTCTGGAAATATCATACCGACTAGTTCCCATTACGTGCGAAGATAGATCGATGCCAAGTTTACACGAAAGCCCATAAAATGTCGTTCTGTGGTGGGCGTCGGTGATTTTTTGGTGCATGCGTTCCTTGAGGTAAGGGTAGACGATCGATGCTCTGTACACTGCACAATTCTGATCCGTCCATGACCTTAGGCTGGCGAAAAGACAAAGCACGAAAATACAATTACTTTCGACTAGTACTTCGGTCGATTCCTAGACTTGCATTACACTCGAACGGTCCTACTTCTTTGTCTTAAACTTCTGTGCTTGAAACACCCAGCTTGACCCGTTGGGTTACGCGTGTACCGGTTGCCATGAGCACAATTGCCCCAACAAATGAAAAAAAAAAAAAAAAACTGAGCGACAATAATCAATTTCGCTGTCGCGGCTGGTTGTTAGCCAGACCTGCTCGTAGAAGTGCATTTCGTTTATTTTGGACTAGCGACGATAAATATTGGTCGGGCTACGCGTTCGGCTGTGAGATATGAAGTTCCGCGTATGAGGACTTCTGAAGGTAGGGATGCGTGCTACGTTAGGGTTAGGACTGTTTCGACCAGATTCTTGCACTGAGCTGACGGGGTTAATGAATTAAGGAACTACCCATTCGCACACAACATGTTTTCCCAAGATTGGAGCATTCCTCGAACGACACTCTGCGATGGGGAATAATACTCGTTTTTATGGTTCAAAAATTGTGTTTTGGGAGAGAGGCCGAGTTCCTCGGTTGATGACCTTCAGATAAACGTACGTGATACTACCTCTACCTTAGCACACGTCTAGAGCACAACCCACAAACAACAATTGCCCCCGCGGAATTGCTGCTTCACGTCGTCAGATCAGATACTCTTTTCACATATATATGGTTCGTCGTGTGTACCTGAGCGGTGAAGTTCTTCCTTAGGACTAAGACCTACGCCTTTCACACAGTGATTTCGGGGCTACCGCTAGCGTAGTATGGTTATGTGATGTGAAGCCAAGGCAGTCCGCAGAATCATACAGATTTTGGGATGATTTTCGTGTATAGATCAGGTTGCCGCGAGGCAGTCGAACAGTCCGGATGGTCAACGACAGATTTGAAATGTCTGCCCGCAAGCTCTCAGACTCAAGCAGTTACTACATCATAATTCCCTCTTCCCGGTTTTGTTCCGCAGTAGAACCGCGTTGCTGTTTTCAACGTCGCCGTGGCTCCGTGCCCCAAAGATCCAAACTGATACATCTCAAAAACATCATTCTCAAGTAGTACTCCCCATCGGAAAGTCGAAGCCTTCGAACCCTACCGACAAACCTCAGTCTTATCGGTGCACGTATCGTGTTGAAAATCGTACATGCTCTTCAGTCGTACCCGGGGGAAACGGAAACTAAAATCGAAGCATGCACGACGCATTTGGCACGTGGTCTCCCTGTTCTGTGCGGAGACGGGCCCCGATCGGCAAGTAAAGGACGACCGGGCTTGAACCAAAGCGCTGCTATTATGCATTATTGGCCACCGGTGAATGTTCTCGACGGTTAGATGCGAGAGTCTTGCAGGTGCGATCATAGCATCCAAGGCGTGTATACCGCATACCTACTGTAATCACGTCGATGAAAGCGGGGATAATTTGAATCGAGAATCGGAAAACACACAGACAGGATCTACGCGGGTTCGAACACTTCAAAATTGACGACCGGAGGGGGGACGCAGCAGGTCTCCCGGCTCCAGAAAATGTTAGCGTCGAAGTACTCTGCAGTACAGATCAAGGACACATGCTCAACAACTGGGGAACGGGGGGACGGAATGTATGGTATGGACCGTTATCCATCGACCCGGAATACAGGTAGGGCAACGCCTTTCTGGGTTCGTCCAAACACTCTAAAGGTTTACGCTTTGTGCTCTCGATCTCCGTCATATTCTGCAGAGGGCTAAGTGTATGCCTGCGCCACTAAGCCAAAGCAGGGTGGTCACTGCGATCAGTTCCGGGCTGGCGTCTACTGAAGCGGGTGGGAGCTTCCGTGGAACTAGATGGAAGGTATGCCCCCTCAATCGAAGACGATGGGAGTGAATTGTAGCTTTTTCGGAAGGAGATGGAAGCTCCCATAGAAGGAGATTGAAGCTTCTGTGGGATCAAACGCAACTTGAGCTTGTCGCTGCCAGCATATACCAAGATCAAGATCCTGACGAGATAATAGTCCTGAGTATATTTTCCCGCGTTAACCTCGCATTGATTAGTGCAACCATCTCCGATGTCAGAGTTGAGGACGTTGGCGCCTAGGGCTTCAAAGAAGAGTATAACGAGAATAAGCTCATGATGCACTGGGATGGCACGCTCGACATGGCCGGTATCCCGGTACAACCCGTCAGTGTGTACCTCGGCAACCCTACACCAAACAGCGGTCGCATTGGAAATATAGCTGGGTCCGTTGGACAGCCATCGCCATATAAACGCCGGCCTGTAGCCCTTGCAGAAAGTAAGGACTCTACGATCGCCCCTTGTAGATCACGAAGGACAACAAAAACGACGAAACCAAGACAATGACCAGAGCCCACCACAAAGCAAAGCACAGGAATCGTCAAATGTGCAAAGAAGGACACAAAGGCGCACCTGTGGAGAAGTAGTGTTGTTTACACAATACCACCTCTCACGACGACCCAGACTGTCATGCGAAGCGAGTACCACGCCAGTCGCCGAACGATGGAGCTGACATCGCCCTGTAGTGTACTGAGCGCTGCCGTGTTTACTACTAACAACGACGAGGCGCCGTCCCTCAACTCTTAGGACGATATCGGCAAGGGGTTTGTGCGCGTGGGTTTGGTGTCACTCCGAACCGCGACGGGTGCGCGATGGTCGCGGAAAGCTGTGAGTCATATCACGTGAGACGACGAGCTGGCTCCAAGACTGTGGCTTAGCATGAGAGAATGCGAACAGACGAAAGAGACGCGAAACCCACCATGACTATCAATCAAAACGGATTCGCGGCAGCAACAGGCACCATGTAGGGATCCACCTTTCGGCCAGACTCGAGAGCCGCGCTCGGCTTGTATCCTCCACCATGGCTGCGCTTGGATAGAGACACGATCTCTGCCTCTTTGCCCACAGTGTAAACACAATCTTCCGGACGGGAAACCCTCACGGACGTGCTGTGTTAAACAACCACACTTTGCTTTCGCCCAGTCTCACTTTGAAGGCCGACGCCTGTTAGTTGTTGTAGGTGGTGCTCCGCCCTGGAAGGCACGCTCAAGGCGACACCTCCAACGGCCCAACCGACTCGAGCATCCAAGCCAGGTGCGCATACGATTGGGACCAGGCATAAGTGCAGACGTAGACTAAGGTCAGGTAACAATAAGCTTGCGGGTGCCACTGCCACCGAGGCCAACCGTAGTCATGCGCAAAGCGAGGACAGGCCATCTGCGGAAGCCACTGTCGAGGACATGGACCGCCATCGTGCATAAATCGAAGACATATACCAAAGCGGGATGCGACTAACGATTTGCAAGAGAGGACGAGTCGCCGTCAGCAGATGTGTAGTGCAATCGTCAGGCGCTGACAATATTCTCACATTTATCAGGCACGAACGCATCGTCAACAGGAGCTCAAAGAGTGATTATCAGAGGTCGGAAGCATATTGCCAGAGTCAAACCACTCCCACACGAAGTTGGGCAGTCACATTCACCCACCAAAGGCCATCAGATAAACAAGTAGAGGCTTGGCCGTATACAGGACACCGAGAGAGTCGAGGCGAAAGACACTAAGACAAAACTATTGCGCCGCATGGGTAAAAACACTATAGCGGCAAGTGGTATGGATGCCTTCCTATGCCGTATAAAGGGGGTCTCTTTGATCTCAACTCATATACGACTTACTGTAGTTTCGAGGGGGGAAGAAATGAGACTGGGGGTAAATTTAGACGCAAACTCGGGGTTGCAACGAGGGCTATCACAGGGGGGGGAGAAGGCCTGCTGGAAGGCATACACAGGAAGGAATACACAGGAAGCAACCGTTTGGTGCTTACTTTGCACTTCACATACAGAAGCACGAGAAAGTAGACAATAGTCGAAGAACAAAAAAAACATTCTGCCCGCCCACCCATTGTTGTGGGCGGGATATACCGACACCAACCATGGCGAGAAGGGGCTGTATAATAGTATTTTGCATGTTCATAGACACGGGTGGTTGTGGTCGTGCGTTGTGGTTTAGAGTATGTAGTGTTGGTGCCAATTGGTCGGACACGTCTGCTATGTACGTATCCGTTGCGCCGCTGTCGGCCACGGTGCGGTGGAACTTGGTGCGAGGTGCGGTGCGCGTTGTGTGTGGCGCCAGGTGGGTGCGTTGTGCGAGGGGCAGTTGAAAACGTTAGACCGTTCAAAATATCGTGTTGCTGTACTCACGCGTTGCCTCTCGTATCCTTTAGAATATCGCGGTCCTACTTTATACCGATCCGATTCGAGACGGACGAATAATACTGTCGTGAAGAGAAACCTGAATATCAACCCACAGTAGAACACCCACCGTCATCTTGTATGTACAGTACTTCTGTAGTATCTGGGAAACATTTGGAGAGTATGAAGCTCGGGTGGTAACATTCTCCTACAAGACAGAGCTACTGCTACTGCTCGCTGCTGTGCATTTTAATATCGCGAGTGAGCTTCCTGTCACGAGACGTCCGTACATCGGTTGTAGTGGTGTGCGCTCTCACAGCGGCACGCAATGAGAACGGATGTATCCGCCCGCATGCAACCCGACGACGGTTGTTCCGTCCTGCTCAGCCATTTCCGTGGTTCCCGCGCCGCGTCAAATATACTATGTTTGCTGCCGCCACATAAATAGGTCAGTTGAACCAACCCTAGAACCGCGTAATACGATCCGGACACCCATTTGGGCGCTCGTTGTTCGTGCGCCGCCGACCAGACTATGCACACCGCACCTGCGATATTATCCCTAAACAAACCTGGGTTATGAAACATAGCCGCCGATGAAAGTCCCACCTTAGCGCCCTAATCTTATGAGACCTGAATCATTAAAACACGAGGTTTTCCGAAACACACCTACCTGCGGCAAAGTGGATATATGCCTTTGCGTAGCCAGTACATTGAGGTCTTGGGCGCACAGAAGCGAGGGCCAACATGGGTGTGATCGCGATAGACGCTGCACTCTTTTGCGTGGCCCTGATGCCCGACAGGCTCCTCCTGCATCTCAGTCTAAACTGACCCCCTCACACTATGTTTCAGAGAGCCCGGCGACCCGCCCTTCTGGTTAACCCACTCGATCCCGGAGGACTTCCAGACTGCCAACCTTGTTCGCTCGAAACACGCGCCTTCCACAAAATGTACGCACCCCTCGATCTCATCTGACCAACCAAAACGGTCCTTGCAGGCGCACAAACAATGGGATGCTCAGTACGTCAGACTATTAATATACACTGACCAGGCTCTCTCTTCTTTCTTTTGTTTTGTGTGCTCCAAATGCAGCCAGCCACTTCGTTTTTACGTGAAAATCCCACCCTTCGCCACACCTGTGCCTTGACCTCAGAACCCGCGCCCTGCTCAAAGGGGGCGGGAGCTGTCCGCGGTGGCCGGTTTTATCCGATTCGTACGCGGCCCCTCGACCGACGGCAAGATCCTCGGACGAAACGCCGCAGGGCGGCGCGCCCGCACAACCGTACATATCCGGAAGTTTATACTACCGTTCACAGACACAAACGAGAACAATAACTCATCTTCATTGCAACCTTCTGTTTTGTACTACTCCGAGAGAAAGTACGAGGGCCGTTTTGACATTTATATGGAGGCCAAGATATCCGTCTTTCAGTACGAAGTGGTATACTACTGTAGTACAGGTAACAGCAAGTCTTGTCGTTTTATGCTGTTGACACTTTGAAAAGGGTGCAATTCGTAGGAATGACGCCTGGCGCCCAAAATGCAAGCAGATCACATAGTTTACCTGTAACCTGCCGCCATGCTTACAGATTGTTCGTGCTGTAGACCCAACAACAGCTCAGGAAACGTATCGAGGTCAAGCTGAAAGTTATGCTCCGAGATATGGGCACACGAGAGATATCCTATGCAGTTAACTACTCTAAAATACGGATTGTCTTTTGCGTGAGACATTACTCTATAGTTTTTGAAGGAGGTATCGTTGACGTACTGTTATTATGTGATATAGTAATTGTTGAAGCTTCGTTAGGGCATCTGATGTGTCAGACCACCGTGTATTCGGATACTCTGCCAATCGCAGTTCAAAACCGCGAGTATATACTCGTATATCCAACCAGCACAACAGCATGTAGTAGGACGCATTTTCAAGGGATCCTAGCCGACGGGCGGCTTAAAGTACTCTACCACAAAAAATGCATATCACTCCGTACGGAAGTTTATGGACCGATTGTTTTTTAGGTGAACGCCCCGAAAAGTCTATACTTCCACATTCATGAGAGTGTGTACAAATGTTGGCATGATTTGATCCATCGCCGCTGCAAGGTCGGCCCAAAAACAGCAGGCAGGAGTTATTAGTTGCCTGAACTTGCAAAACCAACGAGGTCTGTACAAACAAGAAACCAACGACATACATACCTAGAAAATTGAAAAATAATATGCGAGGGTCGTACCCCCCACCATCTGCAGTCACGCTCCACATTTGGCATTCGTTTCCACAAGCGGCACTGGTTATTTTCTCCCCAATTGTTAAAGGTCCTCCTGGTTCTTTTTCTTCTTGACAAGTAATAAGCGTCGTGCTGCAGAAAAAGCTAGAATTGTGTCCTGGGCAGTCTAGCAGTCTAGCCCGCTCCTTTCACCCGATAGAGCGAAACGCCTCCCAAGGGAGAGCTTCGAAAACCACAGGCCACGTCTCTGCCTGCATCGCGCACCTTCTCACTTCCGTCCTCTCCTCTTCTTCTCGTCAACTCTTCTCGTCGCCTCCCCTTTATAGCCCTCCGGCTTCCTCCACTTGGTGAGTTTTGTCGTGGTTGGAGTGAGTATAGTGAATTGGTGATTGGTGTGTGCGTCGCATCGCTGCATGTGTTTCATACACAGCGAGTTCTCTTCTTTCAGCACTCATACATATTTGTTTTTCTTCGGGGTGTAGCGTGTGGCTTCATCTTTATTTATTTGTTTGTTTGCTGCACGCGCATGATTTGCATCGTAAAAGTTGCATGCGGGCGGATACATCCGTTCTCATCACGCAGCGCGGAGAACACAACACTCCCATCACCTACACATGAACGTCTCGTGACAATATGCTCACTCGCGTCATGGGATTACACAGCAATGGTAGCTATTCGTCTCGTCGTAGATTGTGGCCACGTGAGCTTGATTTGTATCCACAAGATAAGATTTACAGATACTCTGCACACACTGCTGCTGCTGCTGTAGATCACGATGGGCATATATATATATATATATATATATACTGCTGTAGAAAACACACGACAACAACACCGCTCTCTCCACCCTCGACAAACTGTGGAGTGGCGATACTATCGGACGCGTTTCACAGCAGTTTCTTGTAGCAGGTCCAGTACTTTGCACCCGTACGTGTGCTTACTTCTGGTCCAGTTTTGTTGTAGGCATCACACACGTACGTACTCGTGCGAAACCACGGTACATAAAAATACGGCAGTGTCGTCCTACCCCTTTGGTGGTGGACGGGGGTGATATATTATGTCTGTGGTCTGCTGGCGCCTGCCAGACCCGGCCAGGATGTATAGACTGTGGGTCCTATCCCACCCTGTCCTTCACACTCGCTCGTGATGGCCAGACCCGAGGATCGTTGCTCACCCAGCTACTTATTATTATTTATGTAGGAAAAATCCGTCACAACCTCCCGTTCTTCTTTCCGACATACATACATGTTCTTGGTATGCCCGTGAATACCGGCAGTACTGTAGTCTGCATACAGACAATCAATGGATAACATGTACCAGGTACGAGTAGATAGACAGACTAGGCAAGACGTGCATAGCGAGCAGCGCTGGGAAAGTAGACGGTCCGCGGAGAAAGCAGTCAGTGATTTTATATCCTCCTCCCGTGCTATCCCCTGCTGTATCCCCCCACGCCGGAGAGATTATTTGTCAGGGCGGGTCGAGGTATATGTAGCAGGTGCGAGGGCGTGTCACACAGCCTACGCCGTGCCAGTACCCATCCATTGGCCACGACAACATGGTTTATTTGTTGGTTCTTTTCGTTTTTCGGGCTGTCGGCTTGCAGTAAAAATTTGCCCGCCCGCCTTGATGTATTTCCGTGCTACTTGTCGAACCTGGCGGCGGGTTCCGCTCGTTCTGCCCTCGTCAACATATATATCTGAATGTATCACCGCCTATCAACATTTACGGCTATATGAATACCAAGAGTAGTTCCCTATACGAGTGAGTATGTATGTATGTACTGCTTGTACTCCCAGAGTAATACGTGCATAAATTACAGTAGGTACCAGGGTACGTATTTAAAGCAGCAGCATGCAAGTACGTAACGGCTGTGTTGGTACCTGGTAACTGGTACCTACCTGATCCGCACTGCTATTATCCGTACGTATTCAATACAGCCACGGTCGCCTGTAACCTGTGATATCGATATCGTACGCCGAGTAAGTAAGTGTGAGTTCGTGAGTTTAGGTAAAGGTGGGTGTTTTTCACGGGCACCCTCCTCGTATCCCCTCCTCGATATATGTATATATATGCTCTACAGCTCACAATGTAGGTAGCGATGCGGACAACGGTGGCTTTAGCCTCCCGCCACTCCGTCATCACCCTCGCACAGGACCGCGAAATATTGAAGGCATACGCATTTTCGGGCCTCGATTCGGATCTAATTCCAGGTATTAGGACTGCACAGCCCCGTTTTCGGGGCGAATCACTTGGAAATTCGCTGGTTTGTCCCCACAGCATGACTGCAGCAGCAGCAAAAGGGTTTGACCCTTGTATGGCCTGCGGTCCCGTTCTGGGGACGAACTATCTGAATTTGACTCCTTCCTGTAGTTTATCCCCAAAACGCGTCTACTGCGGTCCGAAAAGGGTCATATAAGGTAAGGTGTGACGCATAGTGTGATTTCAGCTCCGCATAAAACTCGAACCCCGTTGACTACCAACTATTTACGCGGGATCATACTAAATAGGACCAATTGTTGTTGGGAATAATGTGGAAATATACGATGGGTTTTGGTGCTACCATAGGTCCTATTTACCATGGTACCAGGTACTATAATGGCCCCCCGTAATACATTTTTTTCACAGCAGGTCACTCTTGCTCCGAAATGCAAGGGTCGTTTGTATATCCAAATTCAGATCCAGTAACAAAACGGTTTGTTATTTTTCGGCACAAGAGAAGCGGTACTCGGGAGTTTTTGTATGAAGTATTAATCAACGATTCGAGCTTGGTGCATACCTGGTAGCTGGTACATATTGTCCCCTTTGGAACCCCGAGAGAGACCGCGGCCAAAACCATACGAATACTTTGTTTTTCAGCAGAGGCACGGACGCCCAGCAGCGCAGGTGGCATTGTCGTGCACCGGTGCCGTGGGACTCCTTTCGTTCATTAGCTCAGACGCCCACCTGTGTCATCTCCGAATCACGGGAATGTGGCCGCCTGGAGTAATATTAATGGTCATCTTGAATCGTCAAATCTTCCTTTTAGTAGTTCTGAAATGACGGCAGGGTTGCCAGTTTATGGTACGTACGAGGTCTATAATATTTATTTTGAATAGATTCAAACTGATGATGTACGAGTACAGTTAGTAGTTCCATTACAACTTGCACGACTTCGGCTTCCTTACTAGATAGAGTCGAACTTGTTTCAATACATTAAGTGCTGTACACAATATAGTTACAAAATAATTTGCACGGGTTCGGAAACAGAAAAAGCCGAAGCATGCACCGCGTACTACGCATGCCACACAAGGTCGTGACTGGTGCACGGCAGCTGAGAAACAGGCTTGACTTAGCATTTTTTTTTTCAGAAACAAACGAGCATAATAAGAACAGCCGTCATCAATCCAACCAACTGAGGAGTATGTCTCCGATCGTCAGCTAGCTATAAAAACGAGGACACCAATCCTGGTATCTGAGGCAACCCCCCGGGGCGTAAGCCAGGTTCAATTGGCCAGCACATCACAAGGGAAATATCCAGTTGTATCCTGTGTGCCGCAAACTGTTTTTAATCGGTTAGAACTTACGAGAAAAATATTTATATGTATAACTGCAACCGTACGGTCTAAACTCACCAGTAGTAGTCGCGTACAACAGCAGTACGTGTATTATGACGATACTCGCAGAAATCCACTCACGCGCGGCTTCCTCTTGTGTGCCTCCCTTCCCTTTTCACATTTAACCGGGTGCAGGCCCGGCCAAGCACCACGACAACACTACGACTCAAACTGCCACGAGGCAAGGCGGAACGAAGATGACTGGACTCAAGATGTTCGTTTCGACTTTCGCCGCTCTCAGCGCCGCGGGTGTGTAAGATACGCCGTTTGTTTGTTCTTCTTTTTTTGTTCCCTTTTCCCTTCTCCCAGGTTTTGTTCTTCCGCCCCTGATTAGGTTTTGCCTGATTGTCCTTAGCTTCGCACCGAACTAGTTGTTCGCACGCCGTTTTTGTGGTTTTGGATGCGAGGTCACCCATTCGTTCCTTCAACGAACGGCTGCGAGTTTTTCAGGCGACTACTGCTGCTGCTGTAGTTGCCGCTTCAAAGTGATGAGTGTATTCCCTGGCTTGCATCACACGTCCAAGCAAGAATATTCGCACAGCTGTGCTGTTGAAAAGCGCACGCTTGGTCGACCCGGTACACAACTGGTAGAATTGCGTTGCAGAACGTTACATATTGTAGGTACATTTTTATATGGCGCCAAAAAAAGGCGAAACAGCAGTGTATTGGCAGGAGCAACATAATGCTCAGCATGTTATTTCCTATGTGCGTCGTCGTTCATTGGTTGGAAAAACAGAAACGACAGAAAACACGGAGTCCTACGTTAGTTCTACTGAACCCGGCAGACCATATATATCTGTATAATAAGGGCCGAACTTCTGTACCACGGGAGTATTTTTTCTTGATAAGGTTTGCCTAAACCACAACAACCACCGACTTGAGAACCATCCCCCAGTAGAGGCGAATCAGAAGTTCCTGATGCACTCACCCCTAGGAGCTCAAAATCTCACCCGATACAATACTACTTGGAATAAATTCGTTCGTGCCACCCGACCGGCACTTGTAGGCGCTAGTAGTCCTAAAACGAATGGACGAGTACAGTTTTCGTCCAAACTGACTGGCAGTTCCTCACTTACTTAGGGGACTCAATTGGTTAGAAACCTTTGGCCTAATACGTGCAACCTCTACCGTGGGGTGACTCTTGATAACATCCTCGCAATGTTCCTCGCTTTGTACATTGCGCCCTCGCGTCTCCCAACTTGCAGCAGGAACAGCAGCCGGGGTCACCGAGCAAGGTCTGCGCGGAGGGCGCTCTCTGCAGCAGGTATGTATGTGTTGGACGACTTTGTTTGCGTGTTGGTGCTCGCGAGCTCTTTGTTATTAAGGCAGCAGGTAGCACCTCGAATTTGATGCTGGTGCCTGGTATCCATGCCAACCGGCGTTCCTGCTGCTCGTTTCTACAACGGCTTGCAGTGATACACCAACGTTCTGAATATACCACGCATGGCTTCGCGTGGCCAATCCATAGAGAGGCAAAGGAACTGTACCAACCGAACGTACAAGTTTAGTTTCGTATTCACCAAGTCCCTCAAAGGGGATACTATCCGTCTTGTGTCAGATAAGTATTATTGTAGGGGCGCTTCTGCTATGACATACAGGTAGGACATAAGCCAACAAACACAGCGCACATGCACGGCTATGGGACGTGGAGACAACGGCCCTCTGACGTTTGATCACGCCGCACAAGTATCAATAGCATGATCGTGCATCGCGCGTACAACCGTTGGTTTTGGGTACGCCATCTTTAATCCACGCATGTCTGGGGTTCCTTTGTATGGGCACAGCCACCATCGTCCATGATATCCGTCGATTTTTTCACCTCCCCTAAACTCTAAAGGGGTTGTTTGATGTGCGATGGAAAGCTCAAAAGGAAGTTTACTATTTAAAAGCCCCATATGGAAGCTTGCCAGAATTACCTTATAAGCCCTCTAACCACCACCGGTGCCGTCGTGTTTCGCTTTTTTATTCCAGACGCTTCTGTGCAACTCCATCGGCTGCCCCAACGGCTTCGCTCCAATCGA
This sequence comes from Nereocystis luetkeana, assembly GCA_031213475.1. Taxonomy (NCBI): domain Eukaryota; class Phaeophyceae; order Laminariales; family Laminariaceae; genus Nereocystis; species Nereocystis luetkeana. Next base: position 2,935,274 of record JARUPZ010000028.1, read on the forward strand.
CAACGCCCAAAACACAGTGTGCGATTCCGACCCTTGCGACGTGGACCAGTGCTGCAACTTGTTCTGCAACTCTATCGGCTGCCCCAACGGCTTCACTCCGATCTTTGATGCCCAAATCACGCTGTGTAACGACGACCCGTGCGATCCGGCGCAGTGCTGTGAGGCGTTCTGCTCATTCCACCCGTGCCCCAACGACTTCACCCCCATCGAGGACGCCCAAACGACGCTGTGCCCCGACTCCGGGTGCTCCGATGACCTCTGCTGCAATGGACGTGAGTCTCGTTGTCTCTCAGACTATTTCGAGTGTGATTTTCGGGCAAAAGCGCCGCGATGCGCTGCGATGTACCGAGTTCATCAGGGTGGGCTCGTTCGGATGTCTCCATTGAGTTTGTCGGCAGTATAGTTGGGCCGTTGGGTCGGCGATTTAAGGCGGGTCGCGAAAACTTGGTCAGGTGGGGTAGACTATTCAGGCAGCAATATGTCTTCTCTCTTGTTATGCGATGTCACTTTGGGTACTCCCATCAATACCCACACTTGTCCGTACGTTTCACGACCAGATGGTACGATAGGTTGCACTTATCAGTGCAAAGTGGTGTCCGTGTGGAGTCATAAATATACCATTTTCGCCATGCTGAACCTTAACGTCCACGCCAAAACCGTATTTGTCGCTGCGCCCAGCTACCGACACGGTGGACGGCGGCGGCAACGGCGGTAACGGAACGCTGCTCTGCAACTCTATTGGCTGTCCCAACGGCTTCACTCCGATCGACGACGCCCAGAACACGGAGTGTAATGACGACCCGTGCGAGGTGGACCAGTGCTGCAACCTGTTCTGCAACTCCATCGGCTGTCCCAATGGCTTCACTCCGATCGACGACGCCCAAACCACGCTGTGCAATGACGACCCGTGCGAGGTGGACCAGTGCTGCAACCTGTTCTGCAACTCCATCGGCTGTCCCAATGGCTTCACTCCGATCGACGACGCCCAAACCACGCTGTGTGAGGACGACCCGTGCGAGCCGACGCAGTGCTGTGAAGCGTTCTGTTCGTACCACCCATGCTCCAACGGCCTCGTCCCCATCGAGGATGCCTCAACGACCCTGTGCCCCGACTCCGGGTGCTCCGACGACCTTTGCTGCGTGTAAAGGTGAGGAGTGTTCAGAAATTGCTACCCACGCGTTCGTCAAATGTGCACCCGGGTCATAAGTCGACACGTGTGTTGGCATTGCAATTGTGTGCTAAGTGCCCATCGCAGGTCTCTACAACAGCAATGAGCTTGGGCGAGTGCTGCTGATGTTTACTTACGATGCTCAGGTTCCATGGTGCGGACATTGTTTCATTCGTGTACGTACGTCGAGCTATATTGTCAATGGGCTATGATTTGGTGTGCCTGTAGGTCGTGTCGACGTACCGATTCAAAGAAAACGCTTTTGTGTTTTCGGGGAACGCCCGAATGAGTTGGTTGCAGTGTTTCAGCAAACAGAACAGGGCAATCGAAAATATGCCTCCAGTGATTGATTGTTCTGGTACAGTTGAAAATATTGGCGCTAACAGTTATATACAACTAGATAGTCAGGCTATATATATGTTCAGACGCAAACGCCTTTGTCCGAGCTAGTTGACGCACGTAGCGCTGAGAGTACACTTCTAGACGATCTCACATTGCCAACACCCCAACCCATCAGATTAGGATGGAAACCCCTTTGGGAAGCAAAAAAGTATGCCACGGCACAAGGTAATCCTGTATGGGACAAGGATATAGCCACAAGTGCGCCCGCTTATTTTTGTCACCATACGACTGACAGTACAATGACGCTTCAGTACAAAGAGGGGCCATGCTGTGTCCGTGTGACCCGGTGGGACACAACTATTCGCGTTCCCGTCGTGTAGTTACTCGCAACATATCGCACCCTAACCGAGCAGTAGACAACGTTGAAATGGTTTCTTTTTGATCAGGCCGTATCCCCCGTCAAGAAGATCGACTTGGGTATGAACCGGCTTGAGCGGCCTACGACTCCACTACTGCCCCAGCCTCAATCAGACGCAAAACAGAAAATATACACGGATCTACCGTTTCGATATGCAGTACACGACCTGGCCTGAGAGACTGACGATGTTGCCCAGTAAGCTCGAACGAATGCCGATACTATATTTGCGGCCTTACCTACCGTCGGTTTTGACGGTTGAATACCCGCAGTGGACGGCCGTCGCCAAGAGGTTATAAAACAACCCCCGATCACAACTTGGCACTGCATCTTTAGTTGCAGAGGTAAGTCGTATGTAATGGCTGGTATTACGGGGGGCTGTAGTTTACAGGACCCATGGTACACATAATAACCTATATATGTTAAACCATTCTTACTAACAATATTTGTTCCTGTTAACTATGGCCCCCCGTAATAGATGCATGCGCCAAGTGATTACCCTGTCCTTTTTCGACCCCCCCTTGACCCCCGTTTACCCCGCCGGCAGCGAGCACGCAGGTAAAAACCCTCCCAACCCACGACGGCGACACCACTTCAACTGCTATGAATGACCTCAAGGTTGCCACACGCACGGCCAAATACTTCGGAGGTTTGGTGCGCACAGAGTGCAGCTTTTTCGCGTAAATTCCATAAGTGTGACGACACAGCCGCACGCGTCATATTTTCCAAGTCGTACTTCCCGCCGACTGCCTGGGAAGTGTCGAGCAATTACCGGCGTGAAAGGTCGTTTCCTTGCGCCATCGTTGCAGGTCGGGAACATGTGGAGATGCCATTCTGGCGATTTTTTCGGTTGTATGTTTGGTATTTTCATTGGAGTACATTGTAAATTCCCCTATGAACTAGCCTTCTGTGAGTTGAACCATCAAGGGGACAGCGGAAACATGTTTTTAGCGTCACGGATTAGCCGGAGATAGGACTATATTTGCAACAGATGCGGAATAATTATATATATATATATATATATATATATGTTTTCCTACGTGCAGTAGCTACTGGCTCCAAGTAGCGGAAAGGCACGGTCGATTGTCCCCGTGGCGGGATGAGCACCTGCGGAATAGATCGTTCGGGCATCATTGCTAGCTGCAAGATGGCTACGGTACAGGTGCAGTCCGGATGACCTTGAACGGTTAGGCGGCCGACCGCCGGAGTAGTTCTTCTGGCGGGCTGGAGGTTCGGAACTATTAAGCATCTGTGACGGGTTGACGCGTTGACAATGGAATCACGTGACTCAATCCATGTTTTTGTGATGTTTTCGAGCGTTGGCGTAGGTTTGCACAACGCCTTCAGAAACGACGGAGTGTGCTCCCTCAGAGGTTATGTTAAGTGCAGCGTTTTTCGCTCCCGTAGAATCGAAGCTATTTTCATCCAACGCGACAATGCGTGTAGCAACCCGCTGACCTGAGCGGAGCAGTCGTGCAAGCTTTCTCAGGCTCTCCCTGTAGGCTACGGATAACTCGAATGCGTTCGGTTCCGTTAAGGCCCTTGTATGTTATCATAGTAGAGATATCGTGTAAACCCGTGTTTCCTCCACCACCGCTCGTTGGCCGTGCTGTTCGTATGTAGCTATCGGTTTTACTACCGATTTTGTTGTCTTGGCGCTTGAAGCCCGGACGCGCGAGAACTGAGCATACCACTATTTTTATAGCGGGGATGCGCCTGGTGTGAAATTAGCTAGGTGTGGATTGCCCCGCAATGCCGTTAGCACGTTGGATACTGTTTGGCGGTCCTGCTCCGGCAGATTCGATCAGCCGCCCTGCCGCTTCCTGACGCGGTACGATTTTCCAGAGCTTGCTATACGTACGGTGAGAGTGCAATTATTCGCCGGGGGGGGGGGGGGGGGGGGGTAGGAGCGACACGGTAACTCGGCATACCTAGATTTCGGAACAATGCCGCGATCTAGGCAGAAACTGAAATTAGATACATATATATAAATATATATTTTACATGTCGGCATAATTTATGAGACTGGCATTGTTCGTGCTGAGAGCAGCATGAGTATTGCGAGCTACACGCTACCAAGATGGAAAACACCATATATCGTGAATTGAGCGGGAAGTAGGCTATCGTAGCGCCTTGTATGCTGCGTTTGTTGTCACCCTAAAAATGTCTAAAATCATGCTTTCCTTGTGCTCATCGTGCCCAATTCACTTTCACGAAACAGGAGGAGCCCTCGTAGAGTTGCCGCAACACCAAAGGATCTCACAAAAAAATCTCGATCCGACATTACCAGTAAGGCCTATGCCAATGGTACAGCGAAGTTTAATTTTGTTTTTGGAATTTCAAAGATACCCGCCAAAAAAAATCAGAACACGCTTCCTATGGGCCACATAAAAAAAAAAAGTTCCTAACTTTTGGAAAAGCCCGGAAAAAGCAAATCCGGGGCCGATGTTGGGCCAACATCGGCTTGAGAAAAACTCAGGCCGATCTTTGGTTCGAAGCGGCGAGATTCCGAGTCCTCGACAGACATCGATCAACAAAACCAACGATTGCGTCATGAATTCTGAACGGAGTGCGCTCGTTAGGGGCTCCGACCCACCCTAGGGTCACCGTCTTTACCCCATGGCCGGTGTCATGTGGCGGGAGCTGACCAGGCGTATGATAAAAAAAAATTGGCCGCTGGTTTTATAAAACGATGAAGTACGTCAGCTAGCTGTGAGTTCGACTGAATACATACCAGGTAGTCGATACTCAACTTTGCAAGCTGCGTAATATGTCTCGTCTATATCCCGTTTTTTCTGCATTTATTTCCAAATTTTTGATAAGCCGTTTGCGCGTATTCTATATTTGGTTTGCACAAAACAGAAAACACAACTTCTCCATCCGTCTCGAATGGCAAAAAGTAGACTTGTTTTTCGGGTTTGGGAGGATACCGTAGGACGCCGCCGGCAAGCTCCCGCCCCCTAGACCATGGGTCCACCTGACATCTTCGAGGCCGTCATCTATATTCGTTGGCCTTGCCAGATCCCGAGCGGGTTGGCCGTGGGCTGAGTCTATGTCGAGATTGAGCGTCGATCGTCGCACGAGCTGATTTCCATCACCGCGTTGACAATTTGCAACCAGAAAAAACAAATTGCGCCGCCTGCAGCCGTTGGGGGGGAAAAGAAAAAAAAACTTTTTTTATTTTCTTTGCCACAGCGGCGGCACGAGGAAATTTTCGGCTGTTTTTTTACATCAATATAATATTTGAAAAAACACTTTTGAACTTCGCTTGTACCATGGCATAGGTCTAAGACTACAACTTTATATCCTCCCACCACTGGAGTTCTCTGTAACAGAGAGTAGAAATTGTCCAATAGATTGTACTCGTCATGTACACAAATAAATAACAATGCTGGGCTTCGGTCCACGGGCTTCGTCATGTACACCTTCATTTTGTCGGCCTATCGAACGCGAAAAAAAAACTAGAATGAGTCCCATCTTCTACTTGTTTATTTCACTGTTCAGCAGACGTACCGACCCTGAGCGCTGTCAATATAGGTGCACTATGTATCGGCTGTCTCTTACGCCACCGACTTGCGGTAATTAAACAGAATACCCTGGTATCATTTTCGGACAACCTAGTGGTTGAGTGTCCCGAGGGCGCCCGACACCAATAATAGACTACAGGAAACCCCCCCTGGTATGGTATACTTTCGCTCGACACGGGGTGGGGGGGGGGGGGGGGGGGGGGGGGTGCTCGAAACCCTAGATAAAATATCATGCATTTCTATTCTGTCCTGTGATCACAACGCCCTGTTTGATTTCCTATTTCGAGACCGAGAAGTGTGGTGTGCCGTCTTTGCTTTTTTATGAACGCCCTAGGTCTGGCCGTAAAATCTTGGAGAAATTCCTTAAATTGAAAAAAATGGCACTAACCCCCACCTGGAAGAACGCGTTTACAGCAAACGTGAGTTTAATTGCAATGTCATCACATACAACCCTCCTCATAAAAACCGTTTTTCAACTCTCTCAGTAACCAAAATGCAGACCTGTGGAGGGTTCAACCCCTTCAGAACCGCAGTCCCATTCTGGGTACTAACCACTCAAATTCTAAGCAATGCGTCCCCGAAATGGGACTGCGGTCCTAAATGGGTTGAGTATAGACCGTCCCTCCTGAACCAGCTCGGAGGCCAATTTGTGCAATTTTCGTGCCAATCTCTTGAGCCTATTTTTGTAAGCACAGTTTTTACTGCCTGCGGGCACCCGCTGCTGCATGTGTATGTTTTGTGTCCCAACATACGATTTCAAGGGTATGCTACGTAGGTCGGGTGTACCTTTACCCGGGTAAACGTTTCGAGGTCGTATCTGACGTACGTGAAAATGAGTTAAGGCGTGTTGACGGCGGGTACCCAACACTTGAGACAAGGCATCGATATCCGCACCTTACGTACCTTGCACCTACATATGGGATTAAAGTGTCGCTCCAGGGTCGTACATTTTACTGCCAATGTGCAGCTGAAAAAACGGTTTCGACATATTAGAACCCTTGACTAAGTGTTCTCGTGGTTGTCGCGATCCTCGGCAACAACCTCAGGATACGCAGTACACTACTCTGGTGGATAGGACGCGTTGCAGACGTGTAGTGAAATATGTAGACACCATTCAAGGTGCGTACTACTAGGCGCATGCTTTCGGGCACATGACTCTGTTTTCGAGTTTTAACTACGAGTATTACGGGGGACCATAGTAAGTAGGATCTACGGTACACACAACAAGCTAAATATTCAGGTGTTTTCACTAGTAATGTTTTGTCCTATTTACTCGGGTCCCCCGTAATACTGATTCAAGGACTCCTCCATGATACTCCCAACTGCCTTTACTGTGGAGCAGTAATGTATGCATGTACTCATATAGTCGGTTTCAGATTCCCAGCATAATTACATTGAACCTGGTGCAGTGTATTATATTGCAGCTTGACGGCTTCCACAAAATACGTTATGTCGACGTAAATACGTACACGCATCCTTGTTGGCGTCAGCTGTGGATAACGCCCTTCCCTCGACAGCACATGGTTATCACGATAGCGTCCGCTGTTCGGTGGAAGAATCTCAGGCATAAACGAAAGACCGAGACCGCCATTGATACCTTTGGGCCTCTCATATAAAGGTACACGCCAAGGCTGACAGCCCCCCCCCCCACGTTCACGCCACCGGCCGGAAGACTCACGTTTTCCTCCCCGCTTGAGGCAAGCAAGGTCTGCCTGGTTGGTGGAAACCAGAGGTACTCCGCACCGGCCTCGCGCGGGCACGAAGGTTTACGGTCGTACGACTACGGTAATGCATGGTATCGAGTACTCGGCCTGGCCCTTCCTCTTGCTGGGCCGTGCCCAAACCTTGGACGAGACTTGCCCATTGTAACCGAGGAAGGTTTGACGTGGATTTCTCCACGCGTGCCTCCTTAAAACACCGTGGTCCCCACAACACCCGTATAAACAGCGGTGGGTAAGCGGTTTTTCTAACAACCCTTGAAGGACTCCAGCTACTTGGAATTTTGGGCGGGTTGTTCCCAATCGGGACTACAGTTCTAAACGGGCCGCATGTTCTAGGAGACTGGCGCTACGGTACGGGGGGCGCTGCACCCACGTTTCGCTATCGCGGTAGTGCACCTTCATTCAGGCGAGAAGCTCTGGCCCTCACCCTGAAGTTGTACTTCAGAATGGGTTTTGCTGGCAACGGCGAAATGAAAAATCCTGTGGCCACATATGAATGTCCACGTATCGAAGCAAGAAACCATCTTGAAGCGAGAAACAACAAACAACTACGGTGAGTCACTCGACCTTTAACGGTAGCTTTGTGAGCAGCTTGAAACAAAACGTAAGTCAAACGTCCCCCCCCCCCCCCCCCACCCTGCAGAAACAAGCCCTAGTATCCTTGCCACGCTGTCTTCGTCTCACATTATATTCGTCGTGTACTCTGTTTCTCTTCGCCGGCCGCACTGCTGTACGCAGAAGCTCCAGCGCCCACCACGCTCGGGTAGCCGGCCCTCGCCGATTCCCACAATCGCCCGCCTCACCTATCGGTGGGACTACGGGCGTGTATTCCTGCCCGCCCGGTGATCCGTATCTCAGGTGTGTTGGGGTGTACTCATCGTGTGTATGACAGGTTTCAAAGGAGCGGCCTTGCTGTGGGCCAGGCACGGGTGTTCGGCTACGGCGCGGGTGGTGCACTAGGTTTTTCCGTAGTTAGGAACGTCGCGATTCCGCGCGCCTAATGATGTGCTGTGCACTGTTCGATGTCTTGTCAAGGATTAGTTTAACACCCTCATTAGGCAAGAGGCGAGGGTCTCGACCGTCGTTGTACCTGGTTTGACGAAAACCTGGCCCGCACCGTGCCGGAATTTTAAGAGAGGCGAGGGTATATGGTCACACGGTCTACGTCAATGCACGGCAATAGTGAGGTCCCCTCCTACGTTCACCAGAACACTCTGTCATAGGGCCAGGAATAGTCAGTGACGGCGATTAAACCCTGAAACAGCTAATAATGCTTCTTCGGCGCAGCGTCATGCCGCCCGTTCCAACAAGGCGGTAACCGCCACTGACCTACGGGCTTCGGCCGCTGGTGGGTCGAACGACGGCGATGACGCCTGCCACGAAGCCTTCTCAGGGGAAACCTCGCTCTCAAACACGACCATGACCGGGAGCCGGGGAAGGCAGGTTGCAGCCGTGGTGCAGGGGACGGCTGCAGCAACAGCTGCCGCGTCCATTTGGGCAGAACCAGCGGTGGTGGCGACGATAGTGGCGTCACGGGGAAGGACGCGGCGAGCTCGAGTCGCCACGAAGAGAACAACAGTTCACGCTTGAAGGACGATTATGTTCTTTGCAAGTGGCGGCACAACATACCCAGTGTACACCTCCTCCTGGACCGGAGTCTGTTGGAGGCCCAGGCGTGACGATGCGTTGGACCTCCGAGTATCTATTTTGCGAGACATATTGCGTGCCGGGATGTACGCCGGCGTGCCCCGCAGGAACGTTAGGCACCAAGGTATCAGGCATTCATATAATCGATGTTCGTCGGACGAGTGGCAACCTTTGTCGGTGTGTGGGTTAAATTGACACTTCCCTGGGTTTCCCGCGTTTGCAAACAGACTCATGCGAGCCACTACTAGTACACCGGGTATATTGATACCGTTCACTCGTCTATTTGGATGAGAACTATCAGTAGCGGGTAGGAATTTTGTTTGGCTTGCTCGAACAAAACGTCTTCGAAATCGCGTTTCGGGAATGATGTTGTGCTCCTCGTTGTGGGAGATATGAAAAACATACCGGTAAGCCGCCACCTCTGAACAGCATTGGTCGCTGGCTCTTTTGTGGGGGGGGGGTCTTCGCCGACCGCAAACACCTTGGTTGAAACGTCTCCCGCCAGCCGTTTCTCGGCCCGAGAGCCGGTCATGGGTAACGGGTACAGGGGACGGGATTCACAAAGCTTTGGGCGGAGCTTCGAGGAATGTCTATCAAATTCGGCCTATGTTTTGAAGGGGGGCGCGAGAGATTGCAAGGGTCTGGCGGATGCTTTTGATGTGGCGAGGACGACGCGGAACCGTTCAGGCCGGAAGGATACGACGCTTGAAGAACGATTCTCCAACCAGCAGTGCATCAGACAGCGCCGTCTATATGCCGTGACGCGAACCGCACGCTGCCACCCTCAAACGGGCGGGGGGGAGAGGGGCGGCTTGTCCACGATTATGCTGAAATCTGGGCCTGCCCATCATCGGTGTTTTGTGTGCCCTCCCATGGTCATGCGTTAGTATCTTAGGGCCGCCTAGACGTTCTGGCTTCTTGTACGCTATCCCCACCATCTTCCCTCTCTGTCTGTTTTCAATAAGTTGCACCAGTAGCGTATTCTGAAGGAAGGCTCATAACCTCGAGGGTCATGACCTGATGCATGTTGAGGCTCTGTCTTCTATGAGAAGAGATGCAGAGGCGGCACCGAAGTAAGTGTCTGTGAAGATCACTTGTGATGACGAAAGAAGATGATTTGAAATTGGCGCTTAATTGGCCATTATAGAAGGAATCTTGATCCCAGAGGTCAGGAGGAAAAGAGGAAAGGAGAAGAAGAGAGGAAACGAAAGGAATGGAAAGGAATGATTGAGGTGGGCGCTGCCATCACCTGTGATCACGAGACAATGCCCATGCTGCGGGCAGGTTTATTCTGCAGCAGCCCGCCAAGGTTCCGTGAACCGTTCCTAGCAATGTCCCTGCAACGTTCTATGTAGCGTACTCGTAACGTTCTATGGAACGTTACCTGCTACCTATTGTGGTAGACTAGCTACCCTGCGTTACGATCAGTATGATAGAGATAAGTTGAATACAGTGCGTCGGCAAGAAAGAACAAACTCAAGTTTCGCCGCATATCGTATTTCTCCGCATCTATCATAAGATACTCTTAGTAAGCTCGTGTGAAGTGACTGCACATACATCACAATAGATATGGATATCAACGTCCATATATATGCTGACACGGCCCCGTGATGTCAGTCAGTAGCTTACGCTTACGGTGTAGAAACCAGATACTCAGAAAATCATTCTTCAAAATGGTACGAGATATTGAGAAAACTGGGACGTGTTGTCCTGTATATATATACGTGTGTACGATTTTATTTCTCGTATTTAACTCGTATGACTACAGAGTAGTACCTAGTGTAGGCGAAAATCAAGGAATAAAACAAATCGTGGTGTGATTACCAGCGATGTATACCCTAGAAAATAAAGTTTTAACCCGTCTGCTGTGTCCAACGCGCCCCCTGAATGGATGCCTAAAGCAGAAAAAAAGTAGAAAACTGTAGACGTAAACGTACTGTATTGTTTAGTACATTCAGCATGTTTTGAGCGTGTGTGTATGATACGTACTCGAAGTAAAGCTATGCAAACGTAAACCTTCCCCACAAAAGCAAAAATGAAAAAACAGTAAGAAATAACCTGGCGCGTATTGCTGGAGGCTCTTCTGCTTCGTGGCGCAATGCTGCGTCGTAGTTGGTGTTGCACCTCGTGATGATCTTCATGTTCAGGAAGTAGAAGAGAGCAGAACGAAGTCGGTTGGAGAAATGGTTGTGAAGTTATGCTGCTGGTGATAGTCCATATATATAGCTCCGATGATAATGAAGAGATGGCTCGGCTGGACGTGGTGTCAGGTCCTGTGATCATGGTACGTTTTGAAAAGCAATAATTGAACTTATTTGCTGTGAAGAAGTCGCCGTCGGAAAGTCTCGATCTCTGATCCCCCCGTACGTCCGTTGATAGACAAAGCGGGCGTTGGTTCGATCATGGGGGCGTTGCCTCGTGCGTTGCGTAGACCACGTTGGGTGATGCTGCAGATGTTTGCTCCGGGTAGTGTTGATGTTGTAGTACAGGAAGAAATGTTGTAGGTACTGCTGCTGCTGTAGAAGCCGCAGAAACTGGTTGTCGTAGAAGTAGAAATCCCAGGGGCCAATGCTGCAGGTACGTATGTAGTGATGTTGAACTCGAAGTCGCTGCGAAGAACAGGACGCCGATATGCCACCTAGAGGCCGTAGATATGAAGCGGAAGTGGTCGTACGAGTAGTAGACCTATATCGCGAAGTAGTCGTGGTAGTCACAGCAGTAGTCCAAGAAGCTGATGGAGTAGATGCAGCTGGGCGGTGTACCTCCATCGCTGTGGATGACGTGTAGTCTGCGACTTTGAATCGGCCGTTTAGTTGACCGTAGCTGAAGTGATGGCTAGTAGTGCCATATTTGCTCCCCAGCTGTTGAACGATGTACGCTCTATTGACGTGTGGATTCGTCCGGTGCAGGTTACACAAAGAGTGCTTGTGTGCAAAGAAAAGTTATTTCCTCATCTAGCTCATGCGTGCAGAGCAATTTTGAACTCGATGAGCTGGCTTTGTGCAGTGTGAGCAGATCACTTCTGCTACTACTCGTACATGCATGCGTAGACGCCCTTTCGCTATGATTGAGCGAAAACCCGTTACGCAGGAGTATTGTTCGAGTATTATTTCCGAGTCTAAATTCGTGCCCCCCGCTTGGGGCGTGAAAGCCGTTGCTGGAAATGGATGCCCCGTATAGGCGTGAAAGCCCCGTATAGGCAGGAGGTGGTTCTGCCGATACTACGCTGAGTAGCTGATTCGTCAAAGACCTGGCTGCGTGTATTACAGCGCGTGTAGGTCTTGAACAGTGCACTTGAAGAAGTGGCTTTACCGTACTTCGCGCTCGATGGCGTGAAAACTGTCTTGAAACTAACTTTGCTTGTGATGGCGTAGAAACAGTCTTGTAACGTTCTTCGTACTTTACAGCGTGGAAGCAGTGTGAAAACTAGCTTCGCGTGTGATGAGCAGAAACAGTTGTGTGACGTATTCCACGCTTACACCTCCAAAGCAGCATTGAAAACAAAGTTTTGTGTGTGATGGCACAAAATTGGTCGCGTGACTTATTTTGCGCTTACAGCGTGGAAACAATGTTGTACGTACGAATACGAGTCTCGCGCGATAAAGCGTGAAACCGGACTCCTTACTCGTACGTGCTGCGCGCGTGAATGCGCACCATTAGTCCCCCTACCTGCTTCGCGCATGGGAGCGTGAAAGCAGTCCTCCTTGGGGTAACCCCGTAGAACACACTTACTTGACGAAATTCGATGTAGATGTCGCCAGGTCGGTGCTGGTCCTGTGGTTGTTGGAGAACAAAAAAAATAGCTTTTCCTCCGCACTTGAAAACCGAAAAAACGTTCTTCGTAGTTCCTGTAGAACTTGACGAACCGATGGAGACGTTGTTCCGTTCCTTGGTGCCGGTCGATGTGTCGACTAGAAGTCGAAGCTCATAACCTCGAGGCTCGAAACCTGAAGGAAGGCTCATAACCTCACCATATATATGCTGACATATTCTTCTCGCGTTTCCAGTTTATGCCACAAACACTTTTTCTGATTTGTTTTTCTCAGATGCATACATACGCAAATAAATGAGTTGTATGTGTGCGCAGTCATGCATGCGTGGACTTCCTTGGTTGCTTTGATTCCTATTTCACCTGCCAAGGTCGCCCTGCTGGCCACGGGCGAGTCTGTGCGCTCTCAGTACGGTTCTTGTGTTGTGTGTTTCCTTTTGATTTGTTAAGTTACATCATGCATGGTTTTTGATCTATCTGCCGGTTAAGTTTGCAATAAATTCCTAGGGAACTAATGGAAAAAGCGCAATCGGTTCACACAGCTTGAAGAGTTGAGCATCGATCGATCTTCCGATCGGTTGAACTCACAGCTGACGTGCTTTTTTAGTTTTTGGTCAAACCGTATGATGCAACACATGCACGCGTGCCTTTCTCTGATGCGTACCGTGTCTACGCACACTGCCTAACCTTTGAGTTCCTTGTCTGGCATGTATGTACGAATTTCTTCAGGTAAGAACATGTCATACTAATCACGAGTACAGTGTTTGTGGATAATAGGTGGCGTTGAAGGAATTCGTGCAGCTAGAACATTCAAAAGGTAGTTAACTTGAGTGCGTTGACGGATCGTGACTTATGGTAACCACTGCAGTTTTTTTTGTAAATGTTCTAAAGTTTTGTTGCTCCACGGTGCATATAAACGGCAAGTAGACTGATACCCATTTGCCCCCTGCGCACTAATATTTAGTGCCTGTAATTTTTCCAGAAACTTCCAGGAAGAATGCTACTGGATGAAATGCAAATACTGCGCTGTATATCTTTCTATGGAGCACAGGAACAATACACCCCCACAGCATTGGTATCGTCTGGAAATTGATACCGTGTAAAAGTAAAAGGTTTCCTTACCTGTCGGTCGTTATAGAGTGGATGTAGTACGATGCTGTGATGCTGTTGTTGTTTTTCCATGACGAAGTAATTGCCGCCGATTTGAGTCTCGCTCTGTGGTCTCACAACGACGACCTTTAACAATCTGGGAGAAGGGATATTTAGGTTGGTAGGCTAACCCTAACCCTGACCCCAAACCGCAGCCAAAACGGGCCAAAACTCGCTAAAAACGCGACTGCGTCGCGTTTGCATCGAACCAGGAAATTTCTCAATTATAATTGAGGACGGCGATCCTGAAGTGCAGACCACGTTACGCATTTTTCAAGTCAAAAACATCCCTAAAGATCCCTTCTCCCAGATAGATTGCTAAACCTACTCACTCTTTTCGATGATTACTTTAAGCACTAGGTGAAGTGATATATTCGTCGTTGATTGTTGATTATGTATCGACTATCATCGTATAACGGAGCGCCATATTAGACAGGATCTGAGCCACTCACAAATATCTATGTCTATACATACATTCTGTTTTAAATTTTTACAACAAAATTTATCCGATTAACTCTGCCCCCCCCGCCAAAATCTTTTCAACAGCAGCAGTTACTAGTACTCCGAGTAGTTGATTGTGGCTCTTAAGCACGATCTGTTGGACATTTGTTCAGAAAAAAGAGGCGTTTTGTGCCACAACCAAAGCAAAGGGATCTATCACGATCGCCAGCAGATCCTTCCTAGGCAGACACGCTGCTATAGTTTCGGCGGGGAGAAGTGAGATGCGTTGTTTCCTTTTCATGAAAACATGGAGCACAATCATCTAAGTACGGCACAACTTGCTACTGTCCTGGCCTCGACTACTACCCAGCAGGTCGTACTCTTGTATCTGCTACTTACTGACGTGTGCTACGATAGAGTTAGCACATATATCCGCTTAAATGTGTTCTGAATGGCAAGGCTACTTACTTACCCCAAAATCGTCGGAATGCAAATATTGTCTCGAAAAATAACGATTTAGCACACTTGGGCCATGGGGTCATTCATGTGGATGTAAATTGATTATTTCAGCGAAATAAAAGTGAGTTTTCGGGTGAGGTATGGTGCTCCATGAATGGGAAGCCTCGGAAAAAAAAAGGGCGGACCTCTATCGTAGAACGCCTCTACTTGCAGCGCCATTCGGTATCGTTAGCACGTCCGCGGTGGCAGCACACAGGGGCCCGTACTAGAAGGGGGTCCCGACCCCGAAGGGGGTCCCGACCCCCTGCTGCCCGTACGCAGTGAAGAACTGTTGTCATCGTCCTTGTAGCACGCACGACCGTCGCCTTTTGCGTTACGCTGCACTTTAGAGATAGCGGAAATGGGAGGGGGGGGGGGGGGGGGGGATCCGTGCATGAGCGAAGGAATAGGCCCCATTGACGCAGCTGGGCACGGACATCTGTGGACGTTTGAACCATCAGTAAGTTTTTTTTTATATAATCACTGACAATTTTGTAGCTGAATGATTGTGTTGCTTTTTGACGATCAATTTGTCATGGTCGAAGCAACTCTTTTTGGATAAAGTAATCAACAATCAAACCAACCTCGAAAAAAAGTGTATTCAAAAGCATCATCTCCCACGACTGAATGCAACACGTCCATGGACAAACCATCCGTAAAGTTTTGATTTTTTAGGAGTGTAGCCACAACAACGCAAAAATCAATAGACTGTATTCCCCTTCTCTTTTCTGCGACGCAAACGTGCTAGAACTTACGTGCAGAGGAATATAGTGGTATCAATATAAACATATTTTTTAGACCAATGAAAAGGCTGCAAATCAACCCTGCTCGAATGCTTACTCTGGGCTTTTCGCCTAGTGTAGCAAGTAGACCGATACCCGCTTGTTCCCCTCTTCCCTACAGGATATGACGCCTGCGAAGGAGGAGGTTAGAACTTTGTGTCCACCTGGATCACACCTACGCTCGCCATCATTTTCGTCGGCTCGTCGTTCTCCTTCGGTCTTCTCTACGTGGTGAGGTGGTTCCTTCTGATCGAGAAGTTAGAGGAGGATTAACTGTGGTAAGTCGCCTCGCTAAATGCGTACAGTGAGCACTGCTTCTTCTACTTGCTCGCGGATTGGCTTCATCTGGTGTTGTTGTTGTTGCACGCGCTACGTATGTATCCGTAGAGTTGTGGGCGTTTAGTTTCACCCGTTCACCCCGTCCGTGGCTGTGATGGTAGTACCCCCCACACAGGCACAAACGTGGACACCTATTGGGTTCGGCGTTTCGACCTATCTATCAAAGACAATGCCAGCTAGGTACGGAGGAGGTGAGAGGGCAATAATAAGGGTTGCTCCTTCTATGAATGGTTGATGGCGATTAACTGGTGATATACCCTCGCCTGCTGATACGGCCAGATATATAACCGGATACCATGTATACGTACGGTAAAATATTCCGCAGAGGCCGCTGATCCTTCTTCTGTATGGTGTTCACGTTTGCACGGTTGCTGCAGCTGCTGTGGACGCTATGTGAATGCAGAGTACATATGGTGGGTCACCCTGTCTGTCACGACGGATTCCTATGTAGTTGTTTGCGCGGTTCCTTTCAAGCGTGTAGATTGAGCCTCGGGAGGTATGCGGAGGGGAGAGAGAGAAACAGAGATAACGCACGAAGTATGTGCATATATATTATGGTGAGGGCCGTGATTATAGCTGTCCCGCATATATATGCGTGGAGGTTCTGTTTTTCTTTTTCTGGTGTGCGACTGCAGTAGTATATAGCGGGCACGCGGTGAGACAATACGTACGTTTGAACTCCAGGCTCAAAACCCCCCTTTTGCTCCCGACGTTGGTATATCTCTATCGAGGCATTGTACGATAGAGAGGTACCACATTTGAACCACCTAGACTCCATTATGCCGGGCGCCTGTGTAAGGATGAGTGCGTGATTTGTGTTCTACATTGTTGGGGCAGAACGCGTACGCACACCTGCGAGATGCGTGTGGCGTCAGCCGTTTCAATGACCGGGTCCCCGTTGAATTCAGCAGTACACCTTGGGGGGGACATAGGTGCAACATAAAAGTCAGGGTGGACCTCTATCGTAGAACGCTTGTCTCTATCGGGTGGGGTTTCGAGCGGACCCCACTGTCGAGCTCTGTGTCTCGACACAATTTTTCCTATAACCCGTACCAGTTTGACCTTTCTTTCTACTACAGTGTAATGTATCTTGACTGCTGGTTCCCACTGTATCTCCCTCAAAACGGTATGAATGGCGGGGTTGAGCGAGGTCTGTACTCAAACTGATTTAACCCTTTACCGATCCCAGTCCCGTTTGGGGGACAAATCAATTGGGACAAGAAGGGTTTGTCCCCGGATCGGGACTGCGGTACTTAAGGGGTTAACCCTTTTAGAACCCCAGTCCCGTTTTGGGGGCGAATCATTTGAAACTATAATGGTTTGTCCCCAAATCGGGACTGCGGTACTAAAGGGATTAAACGTAGTGTTTCTTAGGTACGGCCTAATATTCATGTGTCAGGTACAATGCGACCATGTATGGTAGATTTGGTCAGATTTGGTAGCGAATTTCTTGCGCCTGCCGATCGCGAGCAAGATGACGTGCATAAATGCCCGCCGCGAGTTAAGAGTACAGCAGTTTTTCAGTTTATTTTTTCGAAGTGCGCCTCTCGGTCTCAAATACTTCAAAGTGGGACAGCTATGACCTCATACCTCTAGGCTCTTCTAGTCGTTGACCTTGATTTCCAGTTGTGGCATATTGATGTAGCTCACGGCATTCCAATATTGTACCTAGTACACGTTTCCGATACCTCTAACTGTTGTTGCAATCGATAGCCACCAGGTATCAAGTATGCGACCAAGCGCGCCGCAATGCCCGTTCCACACCCTGTCCCGTCTTGTCGTGCTTCATATATCGGTGTTCCGAGATCTATGCTCGTCTTGCCTCACACCCGTCGACGTTCGGCATTGGACATCGTTTTTAGACCCGTTACTACGATAGAGGTAGGTACACGTATTATCACGCTTCCGGTAAACTGGTTTCTGAATGAGGGGGCTCCTGAGCCAAAACTCGCCAGCATGCCTATCGTGTTTCGAAAAACGACGACTTGAATACTTAGAGGTGATGGGACTATGCATCGGGATGCCGTTTGGTCTTTCTTTGCTGAAGTCAGTGTTTGGGTAAGGTATGGAACTAACTCCTCAAGTCGCCAAAAGCCTCAGAAAACTATAATATAGGGCGGTCCTCTTTCGTCGAACGCCTGTTTAATATCCAACAGCCTTCTTCAACACAAAACTGGTTAAACTGGGGTTGGTTGTATCCCTTTGTCCGCGACAATCCCGGTGTTCTGCGTTCGCCCACGACCAGGGAGGGCAGTTAGCTATGATAGCAGGGTGAAACTGCGCTACCACCGGTGCCATAAAAGTGTGAGACACCTTTTCGTATTCCCCATCCCCTAGTTCACAGCTCAACATACTACGTATGTTGGAAGCAGCATGCTAAGTGTGTTGGAAACCCCTCCTTTACGAGAATGCCCGTAGGCCACTGACTACACTGAGAGCGTAGTAAGCGTGGAGCAACGTCGACGCTACTTCGCGAGATCGTGAGGCGTACACTTGAAACACATTGCCCTTTCTTTGTGTTGTTGTGACGCGATGACACAATGATTGCGTCAAAAACTCGCCTCTTACGGGGGACCAATGTAAATAAGACCAAATGATGTTAGTAAAAACAGGTAAATATACAGGTTTTTGTGTCTAACGTAGGAGGTCCTATTTACTAGGATCCACCGTAATAGATGTTCAACAAACACTTAAGAATCGTCCCTGGTACCAGGTATGTATGCCGTGATTTTTTTAGCAACACTTGCTGCAATGTTGCAGACCTTACAGCCATACTTCAAACAAGTAAAACTTTGAGGGTACGAAGCAACAGAACAACCACACAACAAACAAAAAATGGGAAAATCTCCTTTTTCAAAGAAAGGCGTTTTCACCCTGGGGGGATGGTATCCACCCCCCCCGCCCCCTCCGGGATCCTTTTCAAATACCTGTTTTTGAGGACACTTATGGCTTTGGCATGGTATGGAACATAGTCAGCCACAGGTAACTGCCACCTCCCTATATAGTATGCACGAATGCCTGTGAATTGAACACTTAAAGTGGTAAGTCATATTTCTCGTACGTATGTACCCCCCCCCCGCTCTCTCTTTTATCGGTTGGGGGTGCTAAATCTCTTGTCTCTCTGATAAAAAAGCAGAGACAACGGTTCCAGGTCTGTTACTTCTTAGTACCGCTGGCCGACCGTTAGGAATATGGCCGCGCAGTTTGTGCAGGATTCAAGGGCTGCCGACACGTACGTACGTGTTGATATATCGTTTCGTCTTCCTCGCTTCGTGACTAACTATCGTATCACACAGAGAGAGGTACGTCACGGAAAAAAAATCCGTGTGCTTCTTTAAAGGCTTTCCTCGAAAGTCACGTAAAAAATTACCGTGTGCTTCTAGTAAGGCTTTCCTCGAAATTGGAAGCGTGGGCTGAGGCACGTACCTCACGTACCAAGGCATAGATAGCACCTACCTAGGTGCTCGATATCGTGACATGTCGTACAAAAAAAAAAGTTTTTTAAGCAGCGGTGTCAACCAGGGCACACCTACCTGTCTGTAGTGAACTCAGTGCTCCTTCGGATGCACTATTATTATTATTCTCGACGGGGCGATTTCTGAATGATGCCGTAGCGGCGTCCTATGATAGACGTCCACCTTATCCGTTTTTTGTGAGGCCTCACTAAAGGAGCTCTACACCTCACCCGAACATTGAGTTCTTCGAAAATCAAATCGCATCCCGATGACTACTACAGAGCCTCGACACATACATGCATTATTCCTCCAGAATAATCCCACGGGCCCAAGTATAGTATACAATTGCGTCATGTTTTTAAGCGTGAGGTTGTCATTCCGACGATTTTGGGTCAGGGATCCCCGTCATTCAGAAACCATTTGAGCGGAAATGTCTTACCTTTATGGTAGAATGCGTCGGTAGCGTTATCCAGTAATTCAAAGTATGTACCCGCAGACCCTTGAGACAAATTACATATTTTTGCATGGCCATTTGATTAAAAACTATTGATAGCCCCTTTTTTTGCCAAAACACGAACCCGCCACCCATCACCACGTACGTACATGATTATTTTTACACATAATACGTGATGAGACGCGCGCATTGGTCTTACTAGTTACTTTGTTTTCCGCTTCCGCATGGCTTCCCTGATAATTTGACATGACACACAGCGCAGCCTCGAGCATACCGACAGTCTAGCCAATCACGGTACAAGACAAAACAAGAGAAGAAGATGGCTGGACTCCTGCTGTTCGTGTCGGCTCTTGCCGCTCTCAGCGCCGCAGGTGGGTGGTAGACGTTTTCCGCGCCTTTACACATTTGTTTGTCATCGACGACGTTTTATGGTTCGGGACTAATACCTCATGCCATTCAGTTTACGATACTACGAGTATGCGCCTCAATCTGTATACTGCCGCGGCACATTTGCAACCCCAATTTCGTTCATTTTCGCAAAATTTGGTTTTTATTTTCGTTCATTTTTTAGATTGGTTTCGTCATTTAAACGGCATCTCGAAGGAAATGAGATGTGATATGCCCCCCTTTCTCCAACGAAAAATGTACAACCTTTGTTTTCAAGGGAAACCCTTTTTAGTCAAGTTTATTATTTTGGACCAAAACATTAAGTTCAAATGTTCGTTTATATCTACTTTGAGGCAAATAACGTATTTCGGGTACGTGGACTTGCGCATTGCATTGGGTGGGTTATAAAACATACAAAAGAGAAAAAAAAACACATGCAGAAGGGTCTAGGAACGTCCGATGGAAATCAGCGAGGGGAGCGACGACAGGCGCCCCTCCCCCGGAGAACCGCCGGCAGCGGAAAATTGCTTCGGCCGGTACCGGGCCCTATCGCTGACTCGTTCTACGACAGAGGTAGCACATTTCCGCCGCAGCGTTTTATGAACGACGGGGTTCCTTAACCCAAAGTCGTCGGAATCTTTTATCTTGTTTCGAAAAATGACGCTTTTATAATTTTGTAAAACTTGGGCCATGGGGTTATTCATCGGAATGTAATTTGATTTTCTGCTGAAGTTAGTGTTCGGGTGAGGTATGGATCTCCTTAAGATAGGAGCTTCAGAAAATTCAGGGTGAACCTTTATCGTATTACGGGGGACCGTAGTTAACAGGACCTATGGTATACATTAACACCTCTATTTTTAACCATTTTTACTAACAATATGTGGTCTTGTTAACTATGGCCCCCCGTAATAGAACGCCTCCGCTCTTGATATGCGTTCGCTTGGCTAAGGACAAAATGCGACCACTGAACCTCTGTGGTTGCTCGCGCGTCTTCGGAGGGACAGCGCGATGAAATTCTGTTTTTTTGCGGATTTTTTTTCAAATATCCTGCGGGTAGGCGTGGCAGAAAGATGTTGTACTATGGGCTGGGCGCTACCGGCCTTTGGAAGAGGCGCTACCGCTACTCCGGCCATATATATTGCAAAAATCTCCCTCGATTGAGCGACTCTTCGGCTGTGGATCAGCCGGCCATTACAGATTTGTCAAACATGCTTCAGCCAGAGAACGGTCAAACAAAAAAGATATCCGTATCCGTGCGGGGATCCTGAGAGAAGGATACAATTTTTCGGCCCCGTGGAAGGATGAGGGACATGGTAGCCGATGCCACCGTACCGTACCAGCAAAATCTTCCCGGTACATTGTCAGGTTATGCCGTATATTCAAAAGATATTACGAGCAGTGCTCCCTGATTATTTCTTCACCATTCCCCACACATAATCTCACGCTCAGCGTGTTCAGCTTGCTCTACACGTGCCACCATGATGGTTTCCTAACGGCCCGACACGATTATGGTCGCCTTACAATTGCACGCTTCCGTTATTTCCCCTGGGCGTCTTCCTGCTCGACTTGGGGCAGAAGCCGGAAGATCAGAACCAGGGCTTCGAGGCGGGCGCTCTTTGCAACAGGTGCGGTGTGTTTCTGACAGAAATATAAAATAATTGGTACCCGGTGTTTGATCGGGATCAGCTGTCAGACCGAGGACATCGTCGGGACTCGTTTCAGCAAGCTGCGGATGATACTTTGACCGCGCGTGTACTACGGGTTTATACTACTCCACGTTGAGGAAGGAATTTTACATTTTGCTGAGAGGGGAAAAAATTCCTGGAATTCACAAGGGGTTCGGGATGTACAGCCTTTTCGAGGAGGGCATATAGTCTTCGGACGAGTGCAAGTTCTGATGCACCGCGAGTATGATGGCAATACGCCCTAATTATCTATTTTTTCTCTGTCCATCTCAGTAGTGCTGCAACGGTCTTTGTTTCTCTTTCCTCGTCCGGAATCGGGCATTTCCTGCTCTGTTATGCACACTGCAAAGCAAGGCAACAGATACCAGGCAATCGACATCGAAACTCGTGCTGCACATTATTCCGATGGCCAACCGTAATACTCCCTCGTCTCTCCCATGGTTGGGCGGTTCGGTCGGCGAGAATGATATTTCTTGTGGTTCAAGTTTGTTACCATGATGTGAGCGTGGGGTGGTGATCTCCGTGAAGGGCGCGGCTACGATAACTGGAAGTGAAGGTCAGCTGTAGGATTGAAGACTCCGCCGAGTCGAAAACACTCTGTGGCAACCCTGCGTTGAAAACAGTGGGTGGCGCTTACCACGGCTTTCGTACGATACCGGCTATGGACTCATCCCGCGGCAGGGGTGTATACCGTTTGTTTACTCTCCAATAATTTTTCTGACCGCAAAAAATCTGACCGGTTGAGGTCCTCAAGTGTGCAACTGCCAGTTGCCATGAATGTGCTGTTACAGTAGTAGTAGCAGCATAGTTGTATTCGCAGTATGACCACATGTCCCTCTATTCTAAATGATGGGAACTGGGTGTACAACAAAAACAAAAACGCCGGTTCTTATATGATGGGACACTGTGGTAGAAAATCATGTTCGGGCTGCGCGCCGTGAACAACCCTCTTGGGAGCAATGTTTCGGGCGAGATATTGAGCAGTGTTGTGCGGGGAGCTTAGAAAATACGGCGCCACCCCATTGCTCTGTGAAAATTCTAAAGTAGGGTGCGGTGCGGGTTTGGCACAGTGGTTCTGACGCGTGCTACAGAAGGAGTTATCACCTACCGTGTGGTTTATCTGAGGTTTCCTCGTACGAGGAGCCCTGTATCCCACCCACGGCAATATCACGAAACAAGAAATCATGTTTGGCCACCGTTCCTTCTTGCGGCTTACACGGAAGATGTCCGACGGAACCCATGCAACATGAAGGGCATCCAATCGATTGGACGCGACCTCATTGGGTACTTCCTGAGTGCTGTTAGCGCACTTTTTAGGAGCCCCATCAGCGAGACATATTTCCGCCAGAAAGCGCTCCTTCCATCCCACGGGGGGCTAGTATAGGAGGCCCCCATCGGTACGGCCATGAGTGCGCCATCGTATTCAGTGCCTCTGGGCCACGGGTAAGGAGTCGCTAGTTTGGGGGACCCTAGCAAACAGGACCAAATATTGTCAGTAAAACAAGGTAAATATAAAGGTGATTTGTGTGTATCGCAGGTCCTATTTATTTACTATTCCCCCCCGTAATATTGGTAGTACCCTCAGGGAAGCGTCCTCATGTACCTGTGCGTAGGCGTTTCAGCAACATATACATACGACTTGGAACTTCAGTCGTTGAAGGGGTTTTCAACCAAGGACCGCGTTTCGAATTTTTAGCGTAAGTGATGCAGACATCCAAGAACCGAAAGCGTTAATATATTTCGAACCCTTTGTCAGACCAAGTAATAGCCCCGAAGCCTCTTCGAGGGAGTACTCGAAATAAGACCATCCGCCTGGAGTAACGGCAAGATTTTAGGGATGGCCATTTCTTCATCGGTGATGTCGCCATGGTACTATGCTCCCCCACGCGAAAGGAAACATTTCAGCGATTGTGAGAGAGTTTTTTCCCAGTCGCTCGCAACTTCCACCACCCAAAAAAAACTCGTGAGTTGTTTCTGGCCGCGTGCGACGGCTGTCTGTCGAACCCGACTGTCGCAGACCCCATCAGGACCACGATTTATTTTCTAGGGCAGTAGTTTCCTGTGAGAAGCTGTAGCTGTCCGCAAGCAACACCCAAACGTTCGGTTTGAGGGTTGTTTTTAGTTTTATCTAGTGCGCTATACATTTCGACTTATTTCGACCCTAACAGCACATATTATTAGCCGACGTTTCGGCCTCCGTTGAGAACCTGTGGGGAAGCTATCTCCAGAGGTACACACGGTGCTGTGATGGAGCTGTTTTGGGTCACGGCCACTCTCCGGAAGGAACCAACTCGGGAAAGTTCTGAAAGGCCCGTGAACAAGTAGTGACTATTTTTTCATCGGTTCCGATAAGACGTTTCAAGGTTAGGTTCGCGGGGAATCCGGGAACCAGGAGGCGCGCTTGTGAGCAAGCGTGGCCTGTAGGTGACTATATGGGATACTACAGTACCGCAGCAGTGCGCCCTGCAATGGAAGTCTCGCTATCGAACAACGTCCGTTGGCAGAGTTGGTGCCGTCATCTTACCGTTCATTACAGTGGGCAATAGTAGCGGGAATATATATATATATATATATTGTGTGCCGTTCGCCCTGTGCCCGCAGGGTCTCTTCAAACATGCCTCCTTCAGAGGGGACTACCTACTGCACTGCACTGCTGGACTGCTGTAGTGTCTGACAATACGGTGCGGCCATTCGATTCGTGTGTCGTGTACCACGGCGGCATTTCGACTGCAGTCGTAGTGCGCCAATTGTTTTATCTATTTGAAAAATACGAAACGTGTGCGTGACTGTGTCGATACCGAAGGTCGCTGATGTTCAGACGTAGTGGTCTAATAAACCTGTTCCAGGCATGATCGTACAACGCGCGTGGTTTTTACCCGGAAGTACTGGAAGGAGACAGGCCCACGTACGTGCTGTCCCCAGTTCTCACAGGTGGGGCGTTCGCACAGCTCACTTGTCCGCACAGTCTAGTCTGAAATACTACTGCTGCTGCGTAGTGCTGTTGCGGCGTGTGCAGTTATGTGAATACTCGCAATGGCTGTGCTGTCCCCGTGAACAGTTCGAAGAAAACCGGCAACACTCTTGTTGTTCATTTTCACGAAGAAATACCTGCGGGGCGCGGTCAACGACCCCCGAAGCACATCGATAGGAAAGCATTAGGAATATCGTGTGTAGAAGCCAAAGGTAACGTTCGATGCCTCGTATTCTGGTGTTTCCGTTCAAATTGTACGAACTACTCTTACGGGGGTGTTTGCTACTGCTGTAAGACCAGCCTTTTCAATTCGACATACGTGAATACTAACGAGGCAAAGCGACCTCTCGTAGCTCGCGTGCCGAGGACACTTACGAGCAAAACAAAAAGTGTATCCCAACACCCGCCGCATCACCCGCCGTCGTCACACATGTTTCCCCCGTTTCCCAGGCACCGCACTGCAACTCCATCGGCTGCCCCGTAGGCTACACTCCGATCGCCGAGGCAGAGCTCGTGGCGTGTGCCCGCGATCCGTGCGAAGTCTCCCAGTGCTGCGAAGCTTTCTGCTCGTGCTACCTGTGCCCCGACGGCTACAACCTCGCTGCTGACGCCGCCACCATCGAATGCGACGACGTTGGGTGTACCACCTCCCTGTGCTGCGACTTTTGTGAGTCTCCGTAGCCAACTGTCCCGGCTGCGTGTAGTATGTAGCAGATGCTATGGCAGTAGCACATTCAGAGCTGGCAGCAGTGAGGTTCGACGAAACGCCTTGATCTCACACGAGACGTCCACGAAAACGAAAGGCCAGCACACCATTACTCATCATCCAGACCCAGGCAGGGAGGGGCACACAAGAAACAAGTAGAGTAGAAATCTGGAAGCAAACGTTTTTTTACAATTCCGGCCAGATATCCCAACGGACTTTGTTCATTTTCTACGTTTTGACTGGGAAAGAGTGATGGTCGTTTTCGCTTTTTGATCCAACAGCTATTCATGCTATAGACTAGGATCCACAAATGGTATTTTCGGAATGTACGGTTTTCTCAAACGAGGACCCCTATCGTGGGTATGGGGGGGGGAGTATCCAACCACAGAATTGGTTGTTCCTATCGTACGCGACATTGCGGCCTGTCCCCGTGCAGAAACACCAAAACCCAGTATGATACCCGTGTGTTTGAATTAGCGATAACAGCTCGGTTGCCTCGAGTGCTTCATTGCCGATGTGCCCCCTAACTAATATCTACAGAACTCATGTCGTTTTCGTACAGCGGGTCAACAGCCAGATGGTGTCGCTGACGGCGTTAGCGGAGTGGTATCTGGCGGCGCCGATGGCGATGGCGCAATCGTGTACTGCAACTCCATCAGCTGCCCGCGTGACTACATTCCGATCACTGACGCCCAAAATACGGCTTGCGTCGACGGCACGTGCAAAGTGTCCCAATGCTGTGAGGCGGTTTGCTCGTTCCACTCGTGCCCCGACGGCTACATCCCCGTGGATGACGCCGACACCGTCGCATGTGCCGACTCCGGGTGCACCACTGACCTGTGCTGCTGCGTTTGTGAGTATCGATTCAGCCCCTCTCTACTGTTTTATGTACCCCTAGGCATGATTATGTCGACGTCTAAGTAACATAGGGAGCGTTTGCGACACTAAGTTCCGACGAACCTCCCTATCTCACAGCTGTCAAACGGTGCAAACCGACTTCCCTGTGTATACTCCTAAAAACAGTGCAGAAAAAAAATCAGCCAAGGACCCCTGTATTGGGTACACGGGGTGACATTGGTCGAGAAATGTTATTAAACTTCAGCAGTACGATTAACCTATCACGCACTCGTTTTAAGTTTTTTTGTGGCGATGGGATACTTGCTGCTACCGTGCCATGCGTAAGGTACATTAGCTCGATCTGAAAGGGCGAACCAGACCTCATGTATGGAAACGACTATGGCCGCTACCTCTGACTCACATGCCAAACAAACTAGCTGACTACGTACGCCAATCTCGTGGTATTTTCGGATCTGTGTGGTACAGGCGACACCAATTGATGCCTTCGTGTAGGCGATCAACGCGGCAGAAGCACTCCTTCTTGCTTCGGTGCTCACACACCACACCCGGTCGGTTATGACGCCTACAGGTCTAGAAAGCGAAGCACAATGATCCCCTCCACTTGGCAGCTCCAATACACGAAAACAGCCCGCTACCCCCCACGGCCTTCTATTGCTAATACCGCCAATATCAAACATCCAAAATATCCCTTTCGCAAACCGACAGCGGGTCAACAGACAAACGAAGTCGGCGGCGCCGCTAACGTGGCGGACGGCGATGACGGGGTTGTGTACTGCAACTCTATGGGCTGCCCCAGTGGCTCAATTCCCATCACTGAAGCCCAAAGCACCGCCTGCGTCGACGACCCGTGCAAAGTGTCCCAGTGCTGCGAGGCGTTCTGCTCGTTCCACTCGTGCCCCGACGGCTACATCCCCTTCAATGACGCTGCCACTATCGAATGCGCACCGTCCGGGTGCACCACCGACCTGTGCTGCTCCGAAATTTGTGAGTACTGATTGACCTCTCATGATTTACCGTTTATACATGTTAGCACATGGAGCGTATGCAAAACCCGGATTCCGAATAAACTTTTGACCTCGCTGGTGACAACCTTGTACAAACGACTATCTGTGTAGAACTGTAGTAACAACGCAGAATGTTCTACGCCGAGAACATCAGGATTGGGTATGGGGTGACAATAGTCAAAACAGGTTGAACTTCAACAGTACACTCAATATTTCCTTCCCATACGCTTGTTTGGGGGTTTAAGACTATAGGATGCTTTCTGTACCCGTGTCATACGCAAGGTGCATTCGTGCAAGGTGAAACGGCTAACAAGAGTACCTGTAAGAAAACTTTTGGGGCCGCTACCTCTGTGTCACATGCAGCCAAACCCCGCTCACTACGCAACTCTCGCTGTAGCATAAACTCGAGCGGTCCAGGCAACATCATTTCACTCCTGCTCCTAGCCGATCAAAGCAGCACAAAGGCTTGTTCTTGTTTGCGTGATTGACACACCACGCTCAGTCAGTGACGACGACTACAGATGTAAGAAGTCCAGTGGAACCGTTCCCTCCATTTTCCCCGCCAGATACACGATAACAGCCCGCTACCCCACTTCGCTACTCTATTGATTGTATCGCTGGCCTTCAATTTCGATTGATCATTCTACAGCAGGTCAACAGACAAACGATGTCGGCGCCGCCGCTAACGTGGCGGACGGTGACGACGGGGTTGTGTACTGCAACTCCATCGGCTGCCCCAGTGGCTCAATTCCCATCACTGACGCCCAAAGCACCGCCTGCGTCGACGACCCGTGCAAAGTGTCCCAGTGCTGCGAGGCGTTCTGCTCGTTCCACTCGTGCCCCGACGGCTACATCCCCTTCAATGACGCTGCCACTATCGAATGCGCACAATCCGGGTGCACCACCGACCTTTGCTGCTCCGAGATTTGTGAGTACTGATTGACCTCTCATGATTTACCGTTTATATCTGTTAGCACATGAAGCGTGTGCAAAACCCAGATTCCGATTAAACTTTTGATCTCGCTGTTGCCAACACTGTACAAACGACTATATGTGTAGACCTGTGAAACCAACGCAGAATGTTCTACACCGAGAACATCAGGACTGGGTATGGGGTGACAATAGTCGAAAAAGGTTGAACTTCAACAGTACACTCAATATTTCCTTCCCATACGCTTGTATGGGTATTTAAGACCATAGAATGCTTTCTGTACCCGTGTCATACGCAAGGTACATTCGTGCAAGGTGAAAAGGATAACAAGCGTACCTAAGGAAACTATTATGGCCGCTACCTGTCTCATGCAGTTAAACCCCGCTCACTACGAAACCCTCGCAGTAGCGTAGACCCTTGAGGTGCAGGCGACACCGTTTCACGCCTCCTCGCAACCGATAGACGCGGCACACACACCACGCTCAGTCGGTGACGACGACTACAGATATATGTAAGAAAGCCAGTGGAACCGTTTCCTCCATTTTCCCTGCCAGATACACGATAGCAGCCCGGTACCCCACTTCGCTACTCTATTGATTGTATCGCTGGCCTTCAATTTCGATTGGTCATTCTACAGCGGGTCAACAGACAAACGAAGTCGCCGGCGGCGCTAACCTGGCGGACGGTGATGACGGGGTTGTGTACTGCAACTCCATCGGCTGCCCCAGTGGCTCAATTCCCATCACTGACGCCCAAAGCACCGCCTGCGTCGACGACCCGTGCAAAGCGTCCCAGTGCTGCGAGGCGTTCTGCTCGTTCCACTCGTGCCCCGACGGCTACATCCCCTTCAATGACGCTGCCACTATCGAATGCGCACCGTCCGGGTGCACCACCGACCTGTGCTGCTCCGAGATTTGTGAGTACTGATTCACCTCTCATGATTTACTGTTTATATCTGTTAGCACATGGAGCGTGTGCAAAACCCGGATTCCGATTAAACGTTTGATCTCGCTGTTGCCAACACTGTACAAACGACTATCTGTGTAGACCTGTAAAACCAACGCAGAATGTTCTACACCGAGAACATCAGGATTGGGTATGGGGTGACAATAGTCGAAAAAGGTTGAACTTCAACAGTACACTCAATATTTCCCATACGCTTGTATGGGTATTTTAAGACCATAGAATGCTTTCTGTACCCGTGTCATACGCAAGGTACATTCGTGCAAGGTGAAAAGGATAACAAGCGTACCTAAGGAAACTATTATGGCCGCTACCTGTCTCATGCAGCCAAACCCCGCTCACTACGAAGCCCTCGCTGTAGCGTAGACCCTTGAGGTGCAGGCGACACCATTTCACGCCTCCTCGCAACCGATAGACGCGGCACACACACCACGCTCAGTCGGTGACGACGACTAAAGATATATGTAAGAAAGCCAGTGGAACCGTTTCCTCCATTTTCCCTGCCAGATACACGATAGCAGCCCGGTACCCCACTTCGCTACTCTATTGATTGTATCGCTGGCCTTCAATTTCGATTGGTCATTCTACAGCGGGTCAACAGACAAACGAAGTCGCCGGCGGCGCTAACCTGGCGGACGGTGATGACGGGGTTGTGTACTGCAACTCCATCGGCTGCCCCAGTGGCTCAATTCCCATCACTGACGCCCAAAGCACCGCCTGCGTCGACGACCCGTGCAAAGCGTCCCAGTGCTGCGAGGCGTTCTGCTCGTTCCACTCGTGCCCCGACGGCTACATTCCCTTCAATGACGCTGCCACTATCGAATGCGCACCGTCCGGGTGCACCACCGACCTGTGCTGCTCCGAGATTTGTGAGTACTGATTGACCTCTCGTGAGTTACCGTTTATATCTGTGAGCACATGGAGCGCATGCAAATAACGGTTTCCGACAAAACTTGCGATTTCGCTGATGCCAACACTGTTCAAACAACTATCTGCGTAGGCCTGTAAAAACAACGGAGAACGTCCGGTAGCGAGAACCTCAGTATTAAGTTTGGGGTGATACTAGCTGATAGACGTTGAATTTCAATAGTGCTATCGATACCATTTGTTTGGTGTTTTTGACGATGGGGTACTTTATCGTCCGTGTCATGCGTAAGGTGCCTTCGAGCAAGGTGAAAAGGCTAACAAGAGCGCGTGTAAGGAAACGATTAGAACCGCTACCTGTGTGAGACATGCATTGAAACCCCGCTCACTACGCAACTCTCGCTGCAGCGTAGACCCTTGCGGTGCAGGCGACACCATTTCACGCCTGCGTGCGGGCGATCGACGCAGCACGAACGCTTGTTCCTTTTTGCTTGATGACAAACCACGCTCAGTCAGTGAGGACGGCTACAGATGTAAGAAGGCCAGTGGGACCGTTTCCTCCATTTGCCCTGCTCGATACACGATAACAGCCCAGTCCCCCCCACGGCTTTCTTTCGATTGTACCACTGACCTTGAATTCCTATTCGTCATTCTGCAGCTGGTCAACAGACAAACGATGTCGGCAGCGGCGTTAACGTGGTAGACGGTGAGGACGGAGCTCTGTACTGCAACTCCATCGGCTGCCCCGGTGGGTCCATTCCGATCCCTGACGCCCAAAACACCGCCTGCGTTGACGGCACCTGCAGAGCGTCCCAGTGCTGCCAGGCGTTCTGCTCGTTCCACGCTTGCCCCGACGGCTACATCCCCGTGAATGACGCTGCCACTATCGAATGCGCACAATCCGGGTGCACCACCGACCTGTGCTGCTCCGATATTTGTGAGTATGGATCGAACACCCATGATTTGCCCAATATATCTGTTAGTACGTTTTTAGCTTAGTTAGGTAGCACATGCAGCGTTTTCAAAAACGCGTTCGGACAAAACTGCCGATCTCGCAGTTTCGAATTCTGTAAAAACGACTATTCGGGTAGACCTGTAAAGACAACGCAGAGCGTCCGGTAGCGAGAACGTCAGTATTGGGTATGGGGTGATACTAGTCGATAAACGTTGAAATTCAAAATTGCTATCAACATACTGGTGTCACATACTCTTCGTTGGTTTTAAACACGATGAAATATTTTATGTTTACGTGTCATGCGGAAGGTTCATTCGTGCAGGGTGAAAAAGCTGAAAAGAGTACCTGTACGGTAACGATTGTGGCCGCTACCTCTGCGTCACATGCAGCCAAAACCCGCCCACTACGCAACACTCGTTATAGTGTGGATGCTTGCGGTACAGGCGACACCATTTCACGCCTGCGTGCGGGCGATGGAACCGGCACACACGCTTGCTCGTAAATTGCGTGCTGACACACGACCCTCACAGCCGGTGATGACGCCTTCAGGTGTAGGAAGCGCAGTGGAATCGCTTGTTCATTCCGCCCGATATTATATACGATAACAGCCCAGTCCCCCCCACGGCCTTCTTTTAATTGTACCACTGACCTTGAATTCCTATTCGTCATTCTGCAGCTGGTTCTGCAGCTGGTCAACAGACAAACGATGTCGGCGGCGGCGTTAACGTGGTAGACGGTGAGGACGGAGCTCTGTACTGCAACTCCATCGGCTGCCCCGGTGGGTCCATTCCGATCCCTGACGCCCAAAACACCGCCTGCGTTGACGGCACCTGCAGAGCGTCCCAGTGCTGCCAGGCGTTCTGCTCGTTCCACGCTTGCCCCGACGGCTACATCCCCGTGAATGACGCTGGCACTATCGAATGCGCACAATCCGGGTGCACCACCGACCTGTGCTGCTCCGATATTTGTGAGTACGGATTCAACTCTCCCGCACAACTTTGAGTACCCCGAACATCACAATTCCATCGTAGTAACGGGAGCAGACGCCGTGGTTGCAATAACGCCTTTCGACGAAACTCCCGATCTCACTGTTGCCGATACCGTGCAAACAATATTCCGCAAACATTTCCTAAACCGGTGCAGAACAGCATCTGACAAGGACCCTTGTGTTGGTTATACGGTGGAATTGGTCCACAAAACATTGTTGCATTTCAGGACTGGCACGACTCATCACATACCTGTTTGTTGTGTTTGGAAAAGATGGGATCCTTGCTGTCGCCGTAGTATACTTAACGAGCTTTAGCGGAAAGCGAAGGGCCGAACACATCTACGTGTGCGAAAACGATTGTGGCCGTTACCTCTGCATCACAATCGGGAAACACCAGCTGCGGGCGCAGTTTTCGCTTAAAAAGCGGATCTGTGCGGTACAGGCGACACAAATTAAGCCTGCATGCAGGCCCACCGACAAGGTAGAAACACTTAATCTCGGGAATATATGCCGATATACCATGTCCGGTCGGTGACGAAGCCTATATAGCAAGGTCGGTGCAGTAGTTTCCTCCACATGCCAGGTAAAATGCATGATAACTACTCGTGCCCCCTCACGGCTTTGTACCTCATGTACCACTGACCTGACCTGAAACCTTGAAACTATCTATTCCACGTTTTAACAGCGGGTCAACAGACAAACGATATCGGCGGCGGCGTTAACGTCGTAGACGGTGATGGCGGAAATGTGTACTGCGATTCCATCGGCTGCCCCGGTGGCTCCATTCCGATCGTTGACGCCCAAAACACGGCTTGCATCGACGACACGTGCAAAGTATCACAGTGCTGCGAGGCGTTCTGCTCGTTCCACGCGTGCCCCGACGGCCACGTCCCCGTGCATGACGCTGGCACTATCGAATGCGCACAATCCGGGTGCACCACCGACCTGTGCTGCTCCGATATTTGTGAGTACCGATTGAGCTCTCCTGTATTTCTACGTATAAACCCTTAACTTGCTTCGACACTAGTCTAGCATCACAAGCAGCGTTTGGAACAATACATTCCTGGCCAAAAACTCCCGATCGCACTACTTCGGATACTACTGGGCGAACGATATGTTCATAGCTTTGTGAAACCAATGGAGAACCTTCTCAGACGAGGACCCCTGTATTGGGTATGGGGTAACCCTGGTCGATGAACCCTGTTGATTTTAAAGAGTAGCATGACTCTCATATCACATACCAGGTTTCTGATTTTTATTTAGGAGGCGATGGGGCACTTGCTGCTGCCGCAATACATACGTGCTTTGACGCAAGGTGAGAAGGCGAACAAGAATACGTGTGGTGAATCGATCGAGGTCGCTACCTCTGCATGCAAACCACACCAGCTGACTACGCAATTTTTCTTTTCAAGTGCGGATACTTGCGGTACACACGACAGCAATTGATGCCTGCGGGCGGACGATCGACGCCGCGAGCACAGTTGTTCATGTTTTTGTTTGCTGACAATTCACACCACGTCGGTCATGTCCCCGATAGGTACGGAAAATGTAGTGCAATCGTTTCCTCGATTGGTCCGGTGTCAATATGTGATATCCGCCCGGTCCCGCCCACGGCCTTCAATTGGTTGTACCGCTAACCTTAGCCTTCGAAACAATCGATCTCGCGTTTCTACAGTGGGTCAACAGGCAAACGATATCGGCGGCGGCGGCGGCGTTAACGTCGTTGGTGGCGATGACGGAAATGTGTACTGCAACTCCATCGGCTGCCCCGGTGGCTCGATTCCGATCGTTGACGCCCAAAACACGGCTTGCATCGACGACACGTGCAAAGTGTCCCAGTGCTGCGAGGCGTTCTGCTCGTTCCACGCGTGCCCTGACGGCCACGTCCCCGTGCATGACGCTGCAACCATCGAATGCGCACAATCCGGGTGCACCACCGACCTGTGCTGCTCCGATACTTGTGAGTAGGGATTGGAGACTCCTGCACTGCTCTACATACCTCTCAACATGGTTTGGGTATTTGGTTAGTATCACAAGCAGCGTTTGAAACAATACGTACCGGCAAAGCTCCCGATCGCACTGCTTCCAATACTGGTCAAATAAAGGTGTCGTGAAACCAATGCAGAACGTTCTCAGACGAGGACCCCTGTATTGGGTATGGGGAAACCTTGTTCGATGAACGTCGTTGAATTTTAGGAGTAGCATGACTCTCATATCCCATACTCGATATTTGAATTTTGAGGCCATTGGGCACTTACTTGCGGTTGCCGCATACGTGCATTGACGTAGGGCCAAAAGGCAAACAAGAATAGTAGAGAAACGATCGAGGCCGCTACCTCCAAGTCGGATACGAACAAAACAAGCTGACTACTCGTTTTTCTTTGTAGTGCGTATCTTCGCGGTACACGCGACAACAATTGATGCCTGCGGGCGGGCGATCGACGCCGCGGACACACTTATTCATCTTTGCGTGCTGACAATCCACGCCACGCCAGTGATATCCCCTTAAGGTACAGAAAATGTAGTGCAATCGTTTCCTCGATTTGCTCGGTCCAATATACGATATCCGCCCGATGCCACGCACGGCCTTCAATTGGTTGTACCGCTAACCTTGGCCTTCGATTCAATCGATCTTGCTTTCTTACAGCGGGTCAACAGACAAACGATATCGTCGGCGGCGGCGGCGGTAGCGTCATTGACGGCGATGACGGAGTTGTGTACTGCAACTCCATCGGCTGCCCCGGTGGCTCCATTCCCATCACCAACGCCCAAAATACGGCTTGCATCGACGACACGTGCAACGTATCCCAGTGCTGCGAGGCGTTCTGCTCGTTCCACGCGTGCCCTGGCGGCTACGTCCCCGTGCGAGACGCTGCCACCGTCGAATGCGCACAGTCCGGATGCACCACCGACCTTTGCTGCTCCGACATTGGTGAGTTTCTATTCAAGTTTCCCCCTCTACTGTGTGTACCCCGAATCACAGTTTCATCGTAGCAAAGAGACCAGACGCAGTTGTATCAACGGCGAGCTTCGGCAAACCTCTCGACCTCATGGCCATGATTATTGTGAAACCTAATATCCGCAGATATCGCTAGAATTCGGGGTTTTCCGGAACGACGACCCCCGCAAGAGTTGTATGGGGTGACGGTGGTTGACCAAGGTTCTCAAGTGCAGTAGTATGAACCTATCACAAAACGGTTGTCGATTCGAGGACGACATGATCCTTACCGTTACCTTGTCATATGTGACGAGACTTGGCGCCGACTGAAAGAGCGAACGAGCAGTTCCAGCGAAAAGTCGGTTGTTGCTACGAGAACGGCTCACAATGCCACCCCCGTTGACGGGTGGGTATATGCGGTGCGGCCAACTACAATTAATGGCCGTGTGCGGAGATCAACGAGGCAGAAACACATTTATTTTACCCCCGGTTGTGTCAATATTACGCCGGCCTGCTCCCGTCCACGGTTATAGCGCAAACAGCCGGCGAGGAGGCCTAGAGTACGTTGTACATTTTCGTTTCCTTCGTTTGTCCGATCGCATGTACGACAGTAGCTCGGTTGCCCCCACGGCTTTATATATCATGTACCGCCCGACGCAAACCTTCGAACAACAATTTCCCGTTCCTACAGCGAACCAACAGCGAGACGATGCCGTTGACGCCGTTAACGGCGTCGAAGAAACTCTGTACTGCAACTCCCTCGGCTGCCCTGGCGACTACACTCCGATCGCTGACTCTCAATCCACGGTATGCGTCGGCGACACGTGCGAGCCGTCCCAATGCTGCGAGGCGTTCTGCTCTTACCACCCGTGCCAAAGCGGCTTCACCCCCGTGGTTGGCGCTCCCTCAATCAAATGTGCCGACTCCGGGTGCACTGACGAGCTGTGCTGCGCGATTGGTGAGTGCCCGTATCCTTCACTTTCTCCCCGAACATGATCACGACTTGTTCGTGTTAGCAGCTGCGCTTTTTGTTGGGCTGGGGCGGAACAACACCTATGACTAGAAGTTAGCAAAACCAATGGGCCAGTTTGCGCATTCATATCAGCGCCCCCTGCGTTTCTTATTTTTTTCCAGGCAATCAGTAGGTCAACCTGTCAACATTCGCAACCATGCCCTCTTCACAGCCTGTCTCCAACATCCGAAACGTGTCCGTTCGTATTTCCTCGCAGCGAGCCACGAACCCGACACCAACAGCACCGCGACAGGAGCGCTGCTCTGCAACTCCATCGGTTGCCCCGGTGGCTACACCCCGATCGTTGACGCCCAGAGCACTCCCTGCGCCGGCGACACGTGCGAGGTCTCCCAGTGCTGCGAGGCGTTTTGCTCGTTCCACGCGTGCCCCGAAGGCCACACCCCCGTCTCTGATGCTGCTACCATTGAATGCGCCGACTCCGGGTGCACCGACGAGTTGTGCTGCGTGTAGGGGACCGAGTCAGGTGTGTCTCGAAGCTTGGCTGCATCTATCGAAATACCGACAAACCTCATTTCTCGACCATGACTTCGTCAACTTGCCGCCTACAGATTCTGACAACGTCCTAGAACATAGGCGCTTACTTGTGATTTTTATGTGTGTTTTAACCAATCTGTCGCACAACGTCTAAATCTTGGCGTGGTACATCGTTTAACGGCTGGAGCATTCCCACCAGAACAAACACAGCAATACGTTCGTTTAGCAACCTCCCCCTCAGACTTGGAAAACTGACGACTACCAGCAAAATTCGACTGCCTCACTTCCAACCGCTTTGCTGGTGTTGCTCGTACTGTTCAAATTACCGGGCACTCGTTGCACGAACTTGATAGTGTGTCAGTCCTATGATCGCTTCAACTAACTCCGGACTACTTCGGCCCAGAACCGAGCAGTGTGTCGGGCGCATAATTTGACACTACTACTGCACGTACTACTCGTTTCCAAGGACCCAAGGACGTAGGTTGAGATGGACTATGGTCGGTTGATATTTGTCTCGAAGGCCTGCATTCTCACAGTTGGACATGCCAGGAGTGCACGTAAAGGCGCGGCTATCATCGCAAGAGGATTTCCTTTTAGTGAAGGAAGTTCGGTTGTTGGAGTCAATTGGACGTGAAAAACTGACATAGGAAAATATTCCTGTAAATACCATGTTTTGGCGTGTGCACGAGAGACGTGCCGTTCTGACGCTCCTCGACCATCCCTCTTCCGCCCTATGTGCTGGCCCCGTAACTCCGGACGTTAAAAGGAACTACCCGGGCTAAGCCTGCGTCCTCACCCAGCGGTGAATACCGACAATCAACCGCCTCAACGGGAGCGTCCGGTCTCGTGTCAGAGCACGAGCTCGAAAAACACGACGTAGAAGCGTTGCCTGGGTAAGCGTGAGAGATGCGCTCTGTTTACGAGCAGTACCTTCCAGAGACCACGGGAGCCTTCGGTCCTGTATCTCGAACAGATATGTAGATGTGGCGTCCGCTGATCTACACTGAGGCAGGGGAGAGATCCCGCCCTCCCGTGGGTAGTGGTTGAGGGACAGACGTGTCCGAGTTGTTGTATAATTCTTCGGTGTAGTAGCTCCACGGCAAAAGCAACCGAGATAATAACGACGCGTTGGGCCTGGGTAGCTCGCCGTCATACCACGCAGTACGCGTGATATTTAAAGCCCCACCCGTCGACGTACTGCAGGGTGATAGGCCGTTTCTCAGCTCTTTCGCATTTTAGAATAGTTGGTCTCCCGACCTCGTGAACGGTGTCGAGGAATCCTGGGATGATGGCGATGAAGTCATTTGCATTTTCCTTGGAGTTTTGTATCGTATACATTCGCCGGGTGTGGTGTAAACAGGTACCTTGGTATTCGTCAGGCCACTGTGCAACCCCGGGCCCCAGCCACAGTCTCGTGAATAGACAAGTATATTACTTCACTCTCCTAGCATAAAAGGGCGACATATTTGCAGGTGTATCAACTATTTTACGTTTGAAGGGCAGCTTGACTCTAGGGACGCAGTAGGTAAACGTCGGCCCGATTAGGTTAACGTACAAAGAGAGATTGAACCAATGCGATGTAAACGGTAGCACAGCAATCCCTGAGGCACACTCGTGAGTTCATTTTATGTTGCTACTGGGTCGCAGCCTAAGACTTTCGCTGTGCAGACCGGGGGCCCGCGACGAAGGCTGTGGTAGACGATGGGTACCACGGAATTTACTACTAAGTGCAAACGAACCAAAACGTACAGCCTTAAACACACAGTGTTGTCGCAGGCTGGCAAACGTTCCCATGGCGGCTCACATCAAGAAACAGACAGCCATTTACAGGATTTGGCCAGAGATAACAGTAGGGCAGCGATAGACACGAGTTTATATTTCATAGTCGGTGAAGGTCAAGACGGTAAGAGCGACCTCCCTGCCCTGCTGTAGGCTTGGTCCCGCGGCAAGTAAGCCGCGAACGGTTTTGCTAGTGGTGTGCGCCCGTGTAGTATTACTGTAGTAAGTATGTAGTTAGTTCCCCCCAATATCAGTTTTTTCGTTTGTTCTGTACCGCTTGTGGTTGCCATGAGGATGAAGCTAATTTGAGTAGGAAGGTGAAGTTTGAGGGAATGGGGAGGGTGGGTGGGGAGGGGGTAATCGTCGCAGGGAGTGAGGAAAGACGCGGCAGAGAGCACAGCGAGGTACCAGACCGACTACCAGGTAGTACATGCAACCTGCCTACGCTAGTCGTACCACGAGCTGGTTCGCGGCTGAAGTGTTGTTTTGTTTTGGGTTTCGGTCCGCCTGTCATTTTGTTTCGTTCTCCGTCTTAACTCAGTTAATATGTCGTTGCGTGGTTTGTATTGTTTTGTTCGTCGTGCGCGTTACATATCCCTCGGGGGGAGACACGCCACTCCCTCTTGTTTTTGAGGTTTCGAATTGTTCTACTTTATGGTATTCGACTAGACAGTTTTTCAGCGCTTGCTATAATGTTAATGTCGTGCCCGCGGTATTCAGTACGATTAAAGGTAATTGCATTTTTCCACTCTTGTGTATTGCATTACAATGTAAAATTAGTCGCGGTATTTTTGTAGCCGGCGAGCTTGTATCTTTCGGCGTTTAAAGAATCGGCACCGACACTAGTAGTCTAGGCGTGCTGAATGTCAATGGGTAGAAAGAACGGTTTAATATGAGCAACTCACAACGGGTTCGAGAAATTGGGACCTGCCTCGCCGATCTCGTTGCGGGCGATAAACAAGCCCCCCTGGCTGAAGGTCGACCTTGTTCTGATCAGGCGGTGCGCTTGGTCGGGTGTATTAACTATACACGAGATGGGGGGGTTTACGTATGTCACGAAGGTCGGTAGTCGTAGGGCCAAAACATTCCCTCGCTTGCTTACAATGTCGGGACGGAACAAGTCTGGACTGCAAGATGTGGAGAGAAGGTAGGGGTGAGGCTTTTGCCGGCAAGTGCGCTAGATAATCCTTGGTGTTGTTGTGCTGCTGTTGAACAAACCGCCTCAGCTCATTGCTCAAACGCCTTCGGTTCAGATTCGCAGACCACGCGTTGAACTATGGAGAAGGCTACACGGGGGTGGCGCACATACATGCAAGCAAAGGACCCACCATTCTTCTTTCAGACACTATATTGGGGAATCGTATACCATGTATATGGCATATTTCAAGCTTTTGATGAAGTTTATTGCAAACTGACGTCACATGTTCCGAGCCAACAATGGCGTTTCGGGGGTCGCCACACATATTGGGCAACCACGCCCTGTTGGAAACTTCTGTCGGCGTGCTGTGTACCTAGAGTCTAGCACGCCACCAACGACGACAGAACCGCCATCACGGAGAGTACAGGTTTGAAAAGACCATCAGCCACAAACCAGATTCAGAAGAACAAAAAGAGAACCTGCTATAAACGCAATTTTTTCTTTTCCTATTGAACGATATTTCTTGGGTATCAAACAGAGGAAATATCCGCACAAAAAGTAGCTGGACGTGTTCATCGAATAATATAGACGGAAACGTCCGGCATTTTAGGGACACGCGGGAAAGGAGCCGGGCAGCACTGCAACCGTTTGTTCAGGCGTCCCACCACTCGCGAGGCCACAGAACAAATCATAGAAAAGTTCGCCGTCATTTGTGTGCCATGGTCGGTTGCACACCACGAAACTGATTCATGGCATCGTTTCGTGGAGTTGAAGCAGGCGGCGGGCCATAGCAGCCGAGTCAATCAACGCCCGGGGAGCACCGAATGATGATAATATTGTCGCGTTGGGCCTTGTCGTGTACCTTGTCGGTGGCCTCCTCGTCTTTCATGACGTGGCCAATATTTTGTGTCGGATGGTAGTTACATAATTGCCGGCTTGTCGAGCCTTCCCGTGTATGGTGGATATCTACATAGCCGCTTTTCGGATTTTAGTGAAACGAAATTCCGCCTTTTTACCTTTGCGAATCGGTAACCTGACAGAGCGCTTCGCAACCACTGCCAGCCCGACAAACCGGCTTCCCGGGTCACCTACCCCCCATCGCATTGTCATGCCGGGTCTCTCATGCATTTGTGATGTTCGCGACAAAACCGCTGGGCTTAAACCCAGGCCGGAGATTTTTCTTCCTCCCGGTCAGGTGGGTCGCTTAGACCCCACAATATCCACCTACATCACAACCGCTTGATGAATATTCCAAATGTCCAGCACACCTTCCATCCCCTCCCGACGTTACAGGAATGCGATCGTTGATGGTCATACGACTACGGGCATACATGACATATACCCCCCCCCCCCCCCTCCCCCCCTCCGTCTCGAAAGGGATGCGTGGTCAATGGTCAAATGACTAAGGCAAGCAACAAATGAGTATGCCCCCCCCCCCCCCCCCCCCCCGCTCCAACCAAGCAACCGGTGCCACAGCCAGCAAGGGCGAGTGCCGGCAGTGGGTTCTTGTTGCGTGCTGCAACAGAGGTAGCCTCGGACGTTGCTGAGGCTCCCTTTTCAAGGAGCGCTCAACATCAAGCCAACAGCTGCACAAAGGCACCAATCAGGATGACCAAACCGAGAGCTGCAAGGTACAATGGCATGAACGGCATTCCAATCATACTCGAGTAGCCCCTTTTGTGCAATATGCACGTTTAACTCAGACTATTGCTCGGCTATGTGTGGCTACCTCAACCGTTTCGCGGGTCTCGAGGACGGCAGGGTTGGTGTCGTCGATAGCAGCTTGCACTTTCACGTCTTCGACACCGGCATTGCGGAAGACGATGCGGCAACAGCGGGGAGAACTCGACCGCAACGTCGCCGCTGCCGGCGCTTCAGCATAGGAAGCCCCTGCGAAACATGCCCTGGGAGGACAGCTCGCAGAGGTATCGGCGGGGTGTAGGCAACATCATCAGCAACAGCAAGAGCAACAGCAACGACAACAGCAATGGTGGTTCCGGCAGCGACAGCCGCAAAGACAGTTCCGGCGGCGGCGGCGGCAGCAGCAGCGGCAGAGGCGGTGGAGGAACCTGCAGCGGTGGCGAATGGTTGCCACGACAACGAATAAGAGGTGCGATGGGCGTCCCACACCCAACGAACGTTCGGGCGGGTGGTACACCGTATTTGTGTCTGCGGAAACAAACACTTCGTGTATGGTATTTGTCCCGAGCGGGAACAAAGGTCGATTAATCCGTTTCCTCAATCGAGCACGTGGCGGTTACCGCCGAACGTCGTGCTCCTATCTACTAAGTGGGAGACGCTGTCCAAACGAGGCGACCCTGGTGGATTGGAATCAAAACACTGCAGCCCCACATGTGTACCGCATCTTACCAAGGCGGGGTCACGGCGTACGGTTTGCGTTGGCGTCCTTTTTTCCCCTCTCTTCGAAGCTAACGATATGTTTCGATGTACGATT
This sequence comes from Nereocystis luetkeana, assembly GCA_031213475.1. Lineage (NCBI taxonomy): Eukaryota > Phaeophyceae > Laminariales > Laminariaceae > Nereocystis > Nereocystis luetkeana. The sequence goes on from JARUPZ010000028.1 coordinate 2,977,110, forward strand.
AACTCGACTGATTCCAACGTAGAACTTTGGTGGCATCACCCGCTACAACTCAGTTTACGCGCGACTCGACGCTCTCGATGTCACACTACACCACCAGTGCAAAGCGCTGACATCGAAAACGAACAAGCGTCTCAGTGAAGTTGGGCCGAGTGTCGTGATATACCGTGTGCAGCATTCAGCCGAGATGCTTGACCCGCTGCCGTAAACGATTACTCAAGGCCCGGATTTCGGGAAGGGCAGACAGCGACAGGCAACGAACGGAGTAGCCTCGATTCCCTGATATTCCGATATTTCGTTCGGCAGATTCTAAGCACAAGAACGAAACCCGTATCGCTGGTACGCCGACGGGCTTACCAAGGCAGACCCTGAGAGCATTCGGACAACGGCTCGCAGACGGAAGACATTGCTCATTCGTTATGGCTCACGTATGGCAGGGGAAAAAGCTACCTTGAGAGAGCTGGTCGGAGATAGGGGCCACTCCGGGCCGAGGTAGAAGCCTACAGGCGAAAATGGCACGACGAGCAAACCAGGAGCGTGACTGGAGTGCGGTACAGGTCCCTCGCAACCGGTGACAGGGGTCGTTGGCACGAACACAACAAAAGCGCGGGGGAGGGGGGGGGGGGGGGGGGGGGGTTCCTGCCTAACATACTCAAGTATGGGGCTGGCCTTCATCGCTGCGGTAGGTGACTTCTAATGGCCGACTATTTTTTTCTTATGTCTACCCTAGCTCCTTCGCTATCAAGCTAAGGTTCTCCGATGCCCTCGGCTTACTGTTTACAGTTCCTACGTTAATGTGTTCCCGGTTTCGTGTTTTGGGGCTTTCGCCCATTACATCCCTGGTACATAAGTACTCCGGTCATACCGAGTTGCGTAAGTACTCCGGTCACACCGAGTTGTTCTGGTGCTCTGTTTAGCCCCCCTCCCCCTCCCCCCCCTTGATAGCTTGTCTTACTATTACGGGGGAACCTAGTTAACAGGACCTATGGTGTACATAAAAACCTATATATTTAACCATGTTTACCAACACTATTTGGTCCTGTTAACTATGACCCCCCGTAATACCATCTTGCGCATCCGCTTGGAGATTGGAAATTGTCTTAGATGTTTCGCCTTTGCGTGTTGTTGCGCAAGGTCTCTGTTTCTTGAGCCCCCCCCTCCGTTGATGTCGCAAGGAGTATAGTACGTGCAGCATAACGCGTATAATCATACCTCTGACGCGTACCCTGTCCACATACGAAGCTTTCACTTTGTTGTCTTGTCTGACTGACGTGTATATATGGTTCGATTCATTTACGAGTGCGTGATGTGCTAGACCACAATAGTGTGATGGCCATCTCTAGGAATTCGAGCAGTCGAAAATAAATGCGTGACTTTTTTAGTCATCCAATCTTTCCTGCTGAAGCACCGTGAGTGGTGAGCGGTAGTTTCCGCGAGTGATGTTGTCGTTGATGCTGAATTCATGGAGCTCAGCGCCGAAAACAAGCTGCCTTCTTCTTCACATTTATTTTTTTCATGGAAACAAGACCCGAGAAATATGCCTCAGTCTTTTACACCGAAGAGGGTTACTTGCTGGAGGGCAGCGTAAAATATTGAAACTCGCACGAGACAAACCAAAACCACCGTTTTTTTAGCGTTAAATGTCGTACCGAATAATATCGTGGATACGATATCCGGCGCCAATGGAGGCATGTTTGCTGTATTTCCCCATCACAATAAACCATCAAAATGGGCCGGTACACCCGGCCGTGTTTCACTGTTTTTACTGCTTGCTGTCTGTGTGGATGTATGAGAACAAAAACAAATTTCGATGGAGATTTCCCTTGGATGTCAGCTTGTCACCCCGTGTCTCGAAGTAAGTGGTAGCGTGGTAACACATCGCTTACACCCGCTAGCGGCCAACAAGGTACGTCTTGATTTCTACGGTGTCGGAGTCTATGTCGACCACGACATTGCATGCGGCAAACGCAGCCGGCCCCACGGACGAGGTGTTCAAACAATATTCACCTGCTGTGAGGTCGCTGTTGTGGTGCCGTGTGCTGTGTGCGGTGTGCTACGGTATCTGGCCTTTCTCTGCGTCTGGGGGTTCCGTGCGGACCATCAACATACATTTGGAGGCTCCGCGGGTGGTCAACAGCTGGTGGTCAACAGCTGTATCGATTTATTGTATCGTATCGAAATACGCATCGGGAATCCTGAATCCTAACGATGCTCGATAGGATAGGATTCTCGATATATATGATACGTCGTTTCGATATGATATATCGGAACTTTCTATTCGCAATCCAACGCTGAACGTCTGGCTGCCCTGTGATTTATGTTTCACCCGTTGATTATAGAAGAAAAAAACGGCGATGAAATCATTATTATGTGAGAACCAACTCACGACCGTGTCGAGACACACGTACCCCTTGACAATAGCCTATACCTGTAAGATCGGTTTAACTTTTTTTCCCGTGCTAAACCGGTACGCCTCTTGCAACAATATATATGGCGGTCGGAAATACGTAGTGTTTGTGGTAGGGGTTCCATAAACTAGGTTGTATGAAGCACTCGTCGAAGCGCCCGATAACCCCCAAAAATACACACGGTAGTACTCCAGGCGCCCGATCGAGCACCGCTCCGTTTTGGTAGGGGTTCGGCTCGTGTTTTGGGACGCCCCCATGCAGTTCCTCGGGAGGTTATCGTTCGTCAGAACGTCAGAACCATGACCCAATCAAACTGAGGTTTTCTTAACACATAAGAGCGTTTACTGACCGCCTCCAGTGTACAGTCGACGCAAAACAGGGCAGTATTCACGCGGCGGAACTATCTTAAAAGTAAAGAGTTTGTTGACCAATGACTGGCATTTTTCCGGTGGCCCCGGTGGTTTTGTGTGTAATGTCGAACGTCGTTAGCGTATATGGTGGTCGAGGTGTAAATAAATCCCTATGAGTTCACGAAACAAAAAGAAAAAAAGAAAAAGGTTTACATGCTTTTGTTCTTTTCACGGAAAGCGTGAGCGTGTGTGAGTATGTATCTTATGCTTTTCGACGAAGAGTGGGATTGCTGAACCCTCTGCGCGGGAAAGGGCCGCTGATGGGGTGGCGTGCTAATCCCTGTAGAGCTTGAGCCCTTTTAGGAGCACAGTCCTGCTCTGGGGAAAAAATAGTCAATATATGAATAGTTTGTCCCCAAAACGGGACTGCACTACTAATCAGGGTTAAAAGGGCTTTACCCTTTTTTCCTACTGCTGTAGCTCCTTTCATGAAGCAGCTGAATATGTCGACCGAGACCGAGTACTACGAAACCGGTGTGTAACCCGACCAAACTTTATAGGCGCCAGCCCCCGAAATAAAAAACCAACTACAAGTAAGTGCAAATATCGTACTCTTACATGGTTGCCCGTTCGTGGAGCGCACCCAGGCAGGAAAGTCTCGGCCAGAAACTGGTATTTGCCTGTTGTTATACCTTGGCATTGCTCCCTGATACAAAGGAATGCGTGCAATAGGGAAAGAGAAGAACGGCAGACGCTTGTGACCATGGTTTGTGAAGAGCGCTAGAAAGTAGAAGTGGTGGTTAACGAATACATAGAAACATATGGTAATAACAATCTCCGACAAATTACACGGGTGTAAATATTTACGTCAGGCTGCCCGTACCTACCCTTGCCGGCCTTCGCGATTCGACACCCTACTCGTAATACATGAGACCCAGACAAGGGTGGGGAGTACTTAAAGTGAGGTGAAAAAAAGTGAAAATTGGAAGTGTCCTTCGTTTTTGGGTGTCATTTGTTCCAGAAATCTAGGCATTCTGGTTTGTGATTCATGCTGACCTTCAGAGGGTGTGTGGATTTTTTCTCTTTTTTTTTGTGATATGCGCTGTGATGCAGCCCTGCCCAACACTAGTAGCCGATGCCCCCTTCCATTCCACGGGATAGGACGCCTGACAAGGAGGAGCCTGAACAAAATCCAGGTCGCCTGGATCACGCCTCTATTATCTGTGCTGCTCTCCCCCTACTCTCGGCGTGTGATTCTCTTCCAGCCCCCTCCACGCGGTGAGGTTTCCCTCTGACCGAAACAACAGAGAAAAGCTCTTTATCGTGTGCGTCGCAATGTTGTTTGTCGTGTGCACCGCATTGCTGCACAAAGGAAGCCTCGCTTAAATCCTAGGCTTCGGGATTTATCACATGCAAGTACTCCACGGGCTGTGCGTGGAGTTGTGTGCATTTATCCGCCTCGATGACGCTGTTGGTTGGTAAAGGACGGACCCGCACCCCAAACCGTAGTCCAAGTATATACGTTCTCTGGGTTTGGTGTTTCGACGGATAAATTATGCCAGGTAAGTAAGCAGGTAGGCGAAGAGACGGTGAAAAGGAAAGCTTTCGGTTAGTAGTTCGTGGCCAAACGGTGGTTGATATCCCCGCCCACTGCTACTGCCGGGAAAACGGTCCATCATACCGTGTTTGATACCACTTCAGAGGCCGCGATGTTTCGTGCGGTATTGATGATGACTATTGTTGACAGTGTTATCGCTTCTGCTGAAACCACAACCTTAACGGTTGTAGTCACTCCTTAGGTCCGACCTATGGTCAGATTATCGCGTCGGCTCTTCTCAAAAGTCGAGATTAGGACTGAGCAAGAAAGAGCGAGAGAGGCAAATGAAGGAGAGCCGCAGCGAGAAGGGTGAAGAGCGCTAATCTTTTGTGCAAACATGTTTTCTCGCATGCTACTCGCCCCCCGTGTCCTGTCATCATGTAGGATCGAGGTTTCGGCACGGGATGCCAGGACATTATGTATAACACCTCAATCCTTGGCACTGTCTTTGTGAGGTCATGTCGCGACTGTCGAGCACGGCACGGTTTGAGTGCATACCCGCTGGGAAGTTCTCTTGTCCTACTTCCGAGGTACTCTTTCCTCTCAACTACTGAAAATGTCATCTATCTGCGAATAGCTACTGTATATCCCATGAACCTGGCCTAGGGGTTGTGTCGATTGTTTATCTCGCTCTACTCGATTTCTCGACATCCCCATTGCTTTCATATTTCTGAACGACTCCTACCGCCTACCAGTACCTCGCCTGAGAGGCGAGGTTTAGAAAGTCGCATCTCACCCGGTGTCCTTCATGCTTGGCATCGTTTCAGTTCAACTGTCTCTTTATGCCCCATGTAGGAAGCCACCCCTTCGAATACACCAATAATCGTCGAACTGCGTTTGCATATATTTCGTATTCCGCAAGAATTCCTTGTAATCGCTTCCGTCCACGGCCGCCTGTGAGGTCGACACCTCGAAGGGGGAGATATATTTCGCAGCTAACACATGCCACCCCTCCCTGCGCTCTCCCCATTGCCATAATACCTAGGCTCCCCACCGTATTCCATAGATACGTACCATGCGTATGCCGCACACATGTGATATTATGACTAAAGCGAAATATCTTGTTTGCCTCTCCGAAATCGTCCCGGGGTTCCGACGAATCTGTATGCTATCCACGATGCACTACGCATGAACGTGGCGCCACTTTCATGTAGGCGGCACTCAAGGCCTTCATGTGTATTCTAACGCACTTCTTGGAATCTTTGACTTTTCTATGACTTTTGCCAAGTTATACTGTTGTGACTCACCGTGAACAGTACGTACGGTGTGTCATGAAGCAAGTTTCACCTGAAATATGAAGAGCCGCATTCGGTCGAGTTCTTCAGCGAGTATTTCCCATGCTTCCTCCCCTGCCTCCGCCACCATCATCTCCTTCCTCGGTAGGTATCAGAACGTATCAAACAGATGGGTAGGCCATGTACCTGATATGTGACAGAGCAGAACAACAAGCGATAATATGTGACACTCCTCGGTCGTTTCTATGTTTCTACGAAGGCTCTACACTCTACTCTTCTACAGGACTGCTACAACAGTACGCAGTTGTATCAATATGGAAACGCAGTTTAGGTGGTTTTTCCGACTTCACGTACTAAGCCACAGCAGTAACGTTATACCGGGAGCCACAGAGCTACATCCACTATAAACATGAAGTGCGCGTACCAACGTACACCATGGGTGTTCGCCAGCGTTTTTGCTCGTGAAGTACCAGACCGAAATAGGAGTGCATCTTGCTGAATATACCCTTGAAGAGTGTTTCATTTTCAAATCCGCCCAACTAAGCCCAGACCCCAATTCATGTGCACCATCAACCCTGCTCCCGTAGAGCCACCACGAGTGTACCGGAAAGAAACAGATGGCTGGACACCTAATCTTCGTGTGGGCCTTCCCCGCTCTCTGCGCCGCAGGTGGGTTTCGCACGCTTTCCCTCAGTATTTTAAGCTTGTTCCGCGTCCCAGAAAGTTCACATATTTCGAGAGATAACGTCGTACGTGCCAACTCTAACTGTGTATTTCCTAGCAAATGCTCAGAACGTTCTCGCGTATATTTCTGTGGAAGCAGACCGAAGCTTCCATTCAATGAGTAGGTTTAGCAGTCTGGGAGAAGGGATCTTTAGGGATGTTTTTTACTTGAAAAATGTGCAGCGTGGTCTGCACTTCGGAATCGTCGTCCGCATCTGAGAAATTTACTGGTTCGATGCAAACTCGGCGTAACCGCGTTTATGGCGAGGTTTGGCCCGTTTTGGCTACGGTTTGAGGTCCGGGTTAGGGTTAGGGTTAGGGTTAGAGTCAGGGGTTGTGTTGGGTCTTCGCCAGTACCTTGATCCCAACAGGAACCAAAACATCCGAACAGCCTACCGACCCAAAGATCCCTTCTCCTAGATTGTTAAAGGTCCTCCATTCAAGTCGATGGAAGTTCTTGTTGGGGAAACGTCTCCATTGCTGGTGCCGGTGGGACCCGTTCTACGATAGAGGTAGCACATTTCCGCTATTTCGTTCCTGGAATACGGGGTTCCTTGAGCCCAAATAATCGTCGAAATGCCAATCTGGATTTCGAAACAAAACGTTTTGTAGACTCAGGCCATGGGATTATTCGCCGCGATGCAATTTGATTTTTGCTAAAGTCTGTTTCCGGGGGGTGAGGTATTGAGCTCCTTAAGTGAGGAGCCTCAAGAAAATTAGGGTGAACCTCTATCGCAGAACGCCTCGTGGGTCGTCCACAATTCCCATCAACTGAATATTTCACGACCATATCGGATACAAGCTTCCACGAGCTTCCAAATTACATTAGCAGATAAGAGGCGCTGATATCGGGCGTCCTAAACTTGTACCTGGTTCGGTGATAAATCATCTGTCAGAAGTCAAATGTTCACGTCGTCGAAATATCGCATCAATGCTTGGTTCGTTTGGCCTAAACTCTAGTAGGACTCAAGAAGACCGACCATGACACAGATCGTTCCCCCAAAATCTTTCCGTTCTGTCTTCATGTTTTCACAGATTATTACGACGGTGAAAATATGAATACCTTAAACGTTGCCCTTGTTCTACCCAGCAGACCTAAAGTAATATCAACATGTCCAACTGCTCTACGTACACGTCTCTCGATGGCGGCATTCAAACCAGAAGCCACACTTTGACTTCGCGTTTCCGACATTGTGATGTTTTCGCCATCGTGTCTTCTTGCAGCGGCAGCCGGAAACGCCGAGAAAGGGCTTCGCGGAGGGCTCCCGTTCCAGCAGGTGAAGTACACAACCTTCGAAGCATCTTCGGAATTCATGCTGATCAACGAAACACGAGCCGTGGGAACAAAGATGTCGTCGATAATGCTCTCTGCACCCTGCGTCTGGTACTTCGACTGCGCGTACGATACATACTAGTTTTGCGTTCTACCAGTGGAACGGCCGCTGGTACGCCAAAGGGGTCGGCACTTTATCTCCACACCCACCCACCTACACACCGACGTGCCGGTACTTTGGTCAAGTAGTCAACGTACGTGCTCAGTGTCTTGAAACACACCGTATGAGTATTCGTGGGACTATATGTAATTGTGATATTATTGGAGAAATCTAATGCCATTCAAACCTGGTAGTGAACAATAGCCATCCACACCTATGATTAATAGTGCTGACAATGTTTTATTCTTCATAAAACGAAAACCGATGGCTCATATGAAAGCGGGTACTCAAACCACGGTCTTGGCGTGCATAGTTGAGCGTTCTATCTCTGAGCCAAAAATCCCGACGAGGGGGGGGGGGGGGGGGGGGGGGCGTATTTCATCCCCGTGATAAAATGACTTCCATACCGAGTAAACGCAAATCAAGACACGAAAGCAACAAATTAAAAAAGGGACACGCCCCCATATGATTCGGGGAACCCTTGATTCCCAGGGACCCCCCTAAATCTCGAGGCCCGAGCAACCCGTCGCGGCGAGGACAACTTTGAGGCTCCCCGCTCCTCGAATTTGGCTGGGGGGTTTGCCTTTCTGACGACACGTCGAAGGCTACCGTGTCGGGTGTTTGGTCTTGCTCGATCGGGTGGCCGTGAGGTGTTAGCCGACCAGGAGAGCCGGTTCTCTGCAGTACATACTAAACAGAATACGGTTTGAAGGTCCATGGGGACGTCGGTGCAAGAGATCGCAGAGAATGATAAGCATGTCACCTCAAGAAAGACACACAATGCTACTGGACTAGATAAACATGTAACAGCTGTTAAACTGAGAGGGTGTGTATTTACAGCATATATATGTATATATATATCGGATAATTACTACTCAGGAGTTGCAAGCTCAGCCGTCCGACGAAACGGTATTGATACTACGGGGAACCATACATTTAATAATTATTATTAGTAAAATAGGACAAAATATTGTTTGTAAAAATATCGAAATATATGGGTTTGTGTGTTTATCGTAGGTCCTACCTGGTATTTAATATGGCCCCCCCGTAATGTTAGTTCTTGTTTCCTTGTTTGTCTGAAACCTTCTTCGTGTGTTGCCGTGCTTGCCTAAATAAGGCAGCGTGGCAACAACTGCAGCATGTCACAAGCCTATTTATGACGGTAGTTGTGAGTGGTCGGCATTGAAACTCATTCATTCGCTGCTGCACATATGTCATACGTTGTCAGACGACAAAGCTAATACAGATGAGATCATAGTAGTAGGACGAGAAGGGGAGTAGCCGCAGCGTGCTGACGCTTGCCATGGCTCCGCACATACATGCCTGTAGCGACCCAGGGTGCAAATCAAAGAGGTATGTTGGAGGTTGCAGCCAAGGAGGGGTGCATCATGTATTATATATAGCGCTTTTTGGTGAAGACACTACTATCACTCTTGTCGAGGGTCTCTCTGCCGCTTCCCCGCTTGCTTGGGGCTTACATCAAGGTAGTAGAGTCCTTGTTGTCCTCGGCACTATCAGTAGTTCGGACAAACAACAGCAATGTATGTTCGATCCCATGCCTATATCATATTCGCACATTGACATGCTCGTTCGGCGGGATACGATGCAACGTGATGTAACCAGATTGTTGTCAACAACCCACACAACCGGAAGAAAGCAGAGAGGAAGAAGTTTTCGTGGCAACTGACACGTGGTTGCCCAACCTGGGCAGATAAATACATGGTTGCCCCACCGAAACATGAATGGAAAAAAATGTGTTCACGTAAAAAGATAAAAAAAATGCCTACCAGCTACCAGTTTTCCTGCATTCGAACCTCCGTCCTATGAAACACGCAGGTCATGTATGTTGTGAACCTCTTAACCTCTGATGGATGATGGATCTGAAGGCAACCTGACGTTACGTGCATCCACGAGACGTTCAAGTATAGACCCTTGATATCGCAGGATATATATCGGAACCACCATTCTTCATCTATCTGAAAAAAACGAAAACGGGACGCTCCCTCGTGACACGCCCAAGGGGCAAGGTTTCAACCTAGATAGATAGATAGACATACATACCGGTATCTGTCACCAGGTATGTCTGTGTCTGCACTGGCTGCCACGCAGGGGTCTGTCTGCGTTTCTGTTCTCATTTATTTCCCTATCATCAACCGTTCCCTAGCCTGTTTGTTATCGGCGAGCATCTTAAACCGTCAAACTCCACGCTGTATGCGCTGTTTGGGCGCGGTTTTTTGATCGAGATCTGTTCGGCTGTATTTTCCTATGTATACTCGGAGAGTGTGATGATTGTTTTCGTGAATGAAGCGTACCGAGGGTATTTTACGACGGCAAAAAAGTAACCCTGTAGAAACTGTCACATACATCGAGGATTTCATCGGGTGGGAACCTGGTACCCGGGTATTTGGAATTTTGCAAGCTTGCTTTGTGATAACTTGATTGCACTTACTTACTACTTCCTACGCTTGTTTTTCCGGGTATCAATTTCATGGGGAATTGGTGAGTAGTTTTATACCTGGTATGGGAGACACCTGTCGGCGAGTACAACCAGGGATGTAACATAAAATTTAATGTTCGTCAGCCTTCTTTCTCATAACCCATGATGACCCGTTCGAGACGATCGTAGCATACACATAGTATATTACATGTACGCCTATCTTTCTGCTGTCGAACAGGTATCAGATCACATGGCATTTTATTGCAGTACTGGTGTGTATGCAGTCGCACATGTACAAACTACTGTATCTACTGCTGCTGTGGGAAATCCTGCAAAACCAATGGGTTTTAGATTGCGTAATACACACGATGTACCGGTTGTACGAGCATTGCTCTAGCGTAGAGCGCTTTCTGATTTTTTCGTTTCGGAGGTTCGATTCGCACCATCCGTTTTTTTTTTTTCTTCACTTACTTTTGACTTTTTTTGTACCAATGCATCCACCTTGCTTTTCTGAACGTATGATATAATACAAGTCGTTTGTTTTTACCCAAGGCAGCGAGTTTGAGCACACACACGTGTGGTGCGAGTTAGTACCTCAACACTTCACAGTTACTCCACATACTTGATGAGAGTAAAACAAAGCATGTTCGGTTAGAGAAAAATCTGCTGTATAGGTACTTCGTACACTCACTCCAACTCGCAGTATTTCGGATTTTGAGGTTATGTACCCCTACTTTCGGGCTCGCACTAATTCAGGGTTCGCTACTACTTCTGCTGTCGTGGATACTCCCTGTTGTGCTTCAAGTATTTCGGTGTCCTGTACCGCGGGTACTGCTAGTACTAGTCTCGCAGTATTGCATCCGTTGGTAGTGTCCGTACTGCTTCTGCGAGTACTCGCAGCACCAAAACACCCTCAATATACCCAATATACAACTTCGAGTATGAAGTACACTTCGACCGTCTGCTGTGCACCCTGTCGACGATTTTCAGGCCCATTGTTCGGCACAAACCCCTCCCAGATAGTCCCACGAGTGGGAATTGGGGCAAATTACTTTCGCTGGGGACAACTCGTGTCCTTAGAGCACTGCAGTATTTCGATTTAGTGTCTGCGAGGAATAGGTATTGCGAACATTTTCTCGGGGTTCTGTACTACTGCGGATATTGCCGGTACTCCAAGTATTTCGTGTTTCGGTACTACTGCGGGTACATACTCGCCTGTGCTCTCGGGGTTCGGTACTGCTCATGCTCTCATTACTCTCAGTATTTGGGTCTTCTCAGTACTTGCAATATTTTAGCCGCCAGTACTCTATTACTATCAGAAATCGGACTACGATTCGTTATCGAGCATTTATCTGTGAAGCTTTCTTATGTTACCCTGAGCACCAAGAAACATTTTGTTGGCGGGATATATGTTGTATGCGCTATACCTTACTCGGCCGGCCACAAAGTACTATAGCGTAGCCTCGACCTCACGCAACTTTCTTGTACTTACGCTTACGCCGGATACATCGAATTGATCGCCGCAAGTCATCTGTTCAGTAGGTTCAATATCCACTTACTACCGGTACCCTGGTTTATCCGTGTGCCCGAAGACAGAAAGTAACTATTACCTTTTTTTCCAGTCAGTACGAAATAAATAAAATGAAGTTAATTGTTTTGGTCAGATTGCATCTCCACATCGAAAAGTCAATATTTTTTGTACTATTCATAATTGACTCGCACAACAGGATAGTCTGTGCAAAAAAAAGTGTGCGATCTTCACGTTAATGGCGGCTGGAGGCAGCTATACTACTTCTAAACAGTTGTGCAGGATTTCCTCGGAGTATAATTTCGCTCTTGGGCCACTCCCCTAGGCACCTCCCGGAGGGGAACCTTGTCTGATATATGACATATTATGACCCAGTCTACGATGGAGTGCATGAATGGGAGTATCTAAAGACCCCGATATTACACGACACAACTGCCAGTGATAAAAAACGCCTGCTGTTCGACCTTGGAACTTCAAAAGGACAATTATTGGCGATAGTAATTTTATTGGACAACTAACTACAACAACGGCGCCATTTTGATCGGGGAATGAACCGAATGGGTACCCGAGTTGCAACGCAAGGCGGCGTACGGCACGCGGCGCAACACAGTATCCTATACCCGTACTGCTGGGTGCTTACTACGTCGCTCGTAGACAGCTGATGACCTCAAAGTTACCGACCATTGTTTTGATCGCTTTCTCGGTGTCCCAGACGGGCTAAAAACTCCATAATATGTTTTTGTAGCGGGTCGTCCAAGCTAGTGGAACCACTGTCGTTGGTGTGAGCGTGCCCATCAAGACGATCGCTGCCGTAGGTATGAATAGTGGCTGTGGTAAAATGTCATTGTGGCGTGATCTTTATGTGTTCATGGTCGCAAAAAGCTGCTGTACTGGGCCCTTCCACATTAAATGTGTTTTCGTAAAATCGGCAGTGCGCTTGCCGCTGGTTTAGTCAAGAAATTACCGCGACTAGGGCAGAAAATATACGCCCCGCATACCACATCGTCAGCAGGGCATAACACGCACTGGCGGTATAGACGGAAGGTAATTTTGTCCCGGATCTCGTGCTTCCAACTTCAGCGTTACGATAGACCGGGAACAAGTTGCCTACCAACTGTGTGGGGCACCAGCAGCCGATATGAACCCTGAGCGGGGCTTGCTGTTTTGCATGAATACAAGATAAAAAAATCACGCATTGGTGTTGTACGCGCTGGGAACTTCGAAGGAAAAAAAAAACAAAACATAACCTCCGTCGCTATCTATTTGTCGCCCGTTTTGCAGAAACTGTACTGCAGCACCATCGACTGCCCGGGTGACTTTATTCCGATCGCCGAGGCCAGGACAGTGGCGTGTGAAAGTAATAAGTGCGAGGTTTCCCAGTGCTGCGAAATATACTGCTCCAGCTACACATGCCCCAACGGCTACACGCCCATAGTTGACGCAGCCACCGTCAAATGTGCTGACTCAGGATGCGCCACCGACCTGTGCTGCGACTTCTGTGAGTGCCCACCTTCAAACGATATCACCCAGATCTCGTCATTCATTGGGGGTGGTTGTGAGCAGCTCCGCTATTGATAGTGGTTGTTACTTTAACGCGGTACAAGTACAGGGAAATAGTTCACTGTCACTGGCTGGCACCTGAAGGAAAGTCAGATTTGGCTAGTTACCTCAACAGGCACTCGGAGAGTATTTTGACTGGTGTCCTTTGCAGGCCACAACCGTGCCAATGTTTTTCACTGACCAACTGTCCAACCATGTTTTGCGTAACGTATCGCACAGGGAACCAAGATACAAACAGCACAACCAGCACCACGGGCGCCCTGCAATGTAACTCCATAGGCTGCCCCAACGGCTACACTCCGATCGAGAACGCCCAGACCACAACCTGCTCCGGAGACATGTGCGAGGTGTCTCAATGCTGCGAAGCGTTCTGCTCGTACCACCCGTGCCCCAATGGCTACACCCCCGTGGTTAACGCTACCACCATCGCATGCGCCGACTCTGGGTGCACGACCGCCCTATGCTGCGAATTTTGTGAGTGCTGTCATCCAACAATTGTCTCCCAGACTTTGTCAAGAATGTTGCTGTGAGCAGCTCTGCTATCAATAGTTGTTGTGCTGGCCTACCCTCACACGGCGCTGGTGCGGGGACATAGTGCGCCGGCCTTACGTGTTTCAATATAGAAGGAACGCAACGGGGGCTCGAACAAACAATATTCGTTGTTTTTGATGTCCAGGGCTGCGTCGCTTCTTTCGTGCACAGATTATGTTGCTCTATCAAAATCACAATCGTGGCGTATAGTTCATTTATCCCAATATCGTAACGACGTTACCTTTATCTTGCCACGCAGCGAACCAAGATACAAACAGCACCACCAGCAACAACAGCACTACAGGCGGCCTTCTGTGCAACTCCATAGGCTGCCCCAACGGCTATACCCCGATCGAAAACGCGCAGAACACAACCTGCGCCGGAGTCACGTGCGAGGTTTCACAATGCTGCGAGGCATTTTGCTCGTACCATTTGTGCCCCAATGGCTACAACCCCGTGGCTAACGCCACCACCATCGAATGCGCCGACTCTGGGTGCACCACTGACCTGTGCTGCGACCTTTGTGAGTGCCCAGTGGCCACACGTTAGCATTGTCCCCTGGTTTATGCCATGAATGTTGTTTGTCAGCAGCGCTGCTGTCCATAGTTGTTGTCCTGAAATTCGCTCACGTGGCAGAGGTACTGTGTGTGCCCAGTGCCCACACGTTAGCATTGTCCCCTGGTTTATGCCATGAATGTTGTTTGTCAGCAGCGCTGCTGTCCATAGTTGTTGTCCTGAAATTCGCTCACGTGGCAGAGGTACTGCAAACACACGAACGGGCGATCGATTCCCATAGATGCCAGGACCGCATAGATAGGGTGTTGAAATCATTTTTGACACAATTATCGCTGCCACGGGATGTGTCGCCTGCTTTATGCACTCCATATGCTCCCTCATCCAGACTCCAACCGTAACATATTGTTTGTTCCCCCCATTCTCACACCGATCTTGACGTCATACCACCGCGCGGTGAGCCAAGACACAAACAGCACCACCAGCAACAATAGCACCACAGGCGGCCTGCTATGCAACTCCATAGGCTGCCCCAACGGCTATACCCCGATCGAGAACGCCCAGACCACATCCTGCGTCGGATACACGTGCGAGGTTTCCCAATGCTGCGAAGCATTCTGCTCGTACCACCCCTGCCCCAATGGCTACACCCCCGTGGTTAACGCCACCACCATCGAATGCGCCGACTCTGGGTGCACCACCGCCCTGTGCTGCGACTTCTGTGAGTGCCGTCATCCAAAACCTGTCTCCCAGCGTTCGTCAAGCATTTGGTTTGTCAGCAGCTCTGCTATCAGTAGTTGTTGTACTGCCTTACCCTCACACGGCACGCGCGCGGGGACAAAGTGCGCCGGCCTTATGTCTTTCAACATCCAAGGAACGCAATGGGCTCTCGAACAAAACTCCTCGTGGTCCTTCCCGTCCAGGGTTGCGTCGCTTCTTTCGTGCACAGATCGTGTTGCCCTAGCAAGATGTTAACGGTGGCATATAGATCATTCAACCCAATATTATAACAACGTTGCCTTCGTCTTGCCCAGCAGCGAGCCAAGATACAACCACTACTACCAGCAACAACAGCACAAGAGGCGCCCTGCTATGTAACTCCATAGGCTGCCCTAACGGCTATACTCCGATCGAGAACGCGCAAAACGAAACCTGCGTCGGATACACGTGCGAGGTTTCCCAATGCTGCGAGGCTTTCTGCTCGTACTACCCGTGCCCTAATGGCTACACCCCCGTGGGCAACGCTGCCTCGCTTGAATGCGCCGACTCTGGATGCACCACTGAGTTGTGCTGCGACTCATGTGAGTCTCAGCATGCCAACGGTTTGTTCCAGATTATGTCTTGAATGTTGTCCGTCAGCAGCTCTGACAAGTACAGTTGTTGTGCTGGGATACACTGATGCGGCACAGGTACTGGAAATATCGAACTCGCAACACGAATGTGCGCATAATATACCAGGACGGCGTGGGACGTTCGAATCATTTTTCACAACGTTCTTCCTGTGGCGGGCTCCGTCGCTAGCTTCATCCACCTGTATATTGCCTTATCTAGACTGCAACCTCAGCGTAATGTTTGCCTACCCCACGAGTGCACCAAACTTGCCTGCCTACTATCGCGCAGCGCCCCACGAAACAAGCAGCACCACCAGCAACAACAGCACAACGGACGGCCTGCTGTGCAACTCCATAGGCTGCCCCAACGGCTTTACTCCGATCGAGAACGCGCAGAACACATCCTGCGCCGGAGACACGTGCGAGGCTTCACAATGCTGCGAGGCGTTCTGCTCGTACCACTCCTGCCCCAACGGCTACACCCCCGTGGGTAACGCTACCACCATCAAATGCGCTGACTCTGGGTGCACCACTGACTTGTGCTGCGACTCATGTGAGTGTCCGCACGCGAGCGTCGTCCTCCAGGTTTGGCCATGAACGTTTTTCGTCAGTAGTGCTACTGTCAATAGTTGTGGAGGTGAATTGCGCTCACGTGGTACAGGTAATGAAAACATTTGAACTGGCAATCAATGCGTATAGATACCAGGACCGCAATGGGTGTTGAAATATGGTTTCACACGGTTTTCACTGCAGCGGCTTGCGTCGCTCACTTCGTGCCCACGCTACGTTGCCTTTTCCAGACTCCAACCGTATCTATGTTTTTGCCTCATCCGATATTGCACCAATATTACCTTCATACTATCGCGCAGTGAGCCAAGACACAAACAGCACCACCAGCAACAACAGCACCACAGGCGGCCTGTTATGCAACTCCATAGGCTGCCCCAACGGCTATACTCCGATCGAGAACGCGCAGAACACAACCTGCGCCGGAGATACGTGCGAGGTTTCACAATGCTGCGAGGCTTTCTGCTCGTACCACTCCTGCCCCAATGGCTACAACCCCGTGGGTAACGCTACAACCATTGAATGCGCTGACTCTGGGTGCACCACTGACTTGTGCTGCGACCTTTGTGAGTGCCCTCAGGAATGCGTTATTCCCCGGTTTATGACATGAATGTTGTCTGTCATCAGCGCTGTTGTCAAAAGTTGTTGTGATGAATTGCGCTCACGTAACACAGGTACTGCCAAATTCGAATGGGCAATCAAGATTCACAGATTCCAGGGCGGCAGTGGGTGCTGAAATCATTACCCAAACAGTTATCACTGTCACGGGCTGTGTCGCTTACTTTATGCACTCCACATGTTCCCTCATCTAGACTCCAAACGTAACATATTGTTTGTTCCCCCCATTCTCACACCGATCTTGACGTCGTACCACTGCGCGGTGCCCCAAGATACAAACAGCATCACCAGCAACAACAACACCACAGGCGGCCTTCTATGCAACTCCATAGGCTGCCCCAACGGCTATACCCCGATCGAGAACGCGCAGAACACAACCTGCGCCGGAGATACGTGCGAGGTTTCACAATGCTGCGAGGCTTTCTGCTCGTACCACTCCTGCCCCAATGGCTACAACCCCGTGGGTAACGCTACAACCATTGAATGCGCCGACTCTGGGTGCACCACGGACCTGTGCTGCGACCTTTGTGAGTGCCCACACGCCATGAATGTTGTTTGTCAGCAGCTCTGCTGTCAATAGCAGTTGTGCTGAATTACGCCCACGTGGCAGAGGTCCTGCCAAATAAATGCGAATGGGCAATCAAGGTTCACAGATGCTAGGAAGGCAACGGGTGTTCAAGTCATTACCAACAAAGTTCTCTTTGTCACGGGCTGAGCCGCCAACTTTTTGCATTCGACATGTTGCCTCATCCAGACTACAACCGTAACTTATCGTTTGTTTATAAACCCCTATCTTACACCGATCTTGGCATCATACTATCGCGCAGTGAGCCAAGATACAAATAGCACCACAGGCGGCCTTCTATGTAACTCCATGGGCTGCCCCAACGGCTATACTCCGATTAAGAACGCGCAGAACACAACCTGCGCCGGAGTCACGTGCGAGGTTTCACAATGCTGCGAGGCTTTCTGCTCGTACCACTTGTGCCCCAACGGGTCTTTACCGGTGGATGGCGCCGCCACCCTCGAATGCCCTGACTCTGGGTGCACCGACGACGTTTGCTGCTCGTAGCGGTGAGAAACTTGTCTCTTAACATTGGTTTTGTTGCGTCCTTGGTCCGAGTGCATGTCTGCACGAAACTGAAATAGTCTTCGAGAACACAGGGTTGGCGGACTGATTGGCGTTCGCTGTGTTCACGTTTCCCATATGCATACCGGCAAATCCAACAGATTCACCCAAGAAACGTCTCGTAAATGTACGTTGTGTGCGGTACGGTCCAGACTTTTGAGTTTGTGAAGGTACTCGCGCTGCACATGTTTGGGTCGTAACGATAGTACAGTCGACAACATTGTGAGGGAAATATATGTCTCCAAACAACACGACACGCTACTCAGAGATGGCGTCGACAATGAAGGCGATATGACGGCAGTACAAGAATGATTGGGTGACATACCACACTCCCAGGCCTGAAAATATTTTTTTTAACATGTTGTGTAGTAGAGTTGGTGTGTTCCAGGTATCGGTATGAAAACCTTACATAACTTACAGAAGATCCAGGTACGGGTATGGGATTGTTGAAAAAACTTTACGAAGTTCTCGGTAATGCGGCACGGGCATACACAAACCACAGACGTTTCGGGCAGGTATAAATCTATTGTACCCGGACGCCGGGTGTTGTAGCCCGGGCGTACAGAACGCAAGATACTGTAGTGCTGGGTGCGGGTACAAACGTCTCACAGAACTCGCAGAAGTCCCGGGGATGGATATGAACGCCGTACAGATCTCTCAGATGCTCCGGGTACAGGTACTTCACTGGCATTTACACGCGGGAGCAACTGCCCGATGTTGCTGTATCGAGCAGGACGCACCTATTGGCTGCTGAACGCATGATGTGATCCGTCCCGCGTATTGAAGGGGTGCGAGCGTCTACGATCGTACAACTACGGTCATGCATGACAAATAATAGCAAAACAAACCCCCACCATGGCTCAGCTGTCTGACATTGCCATGAGGTCTGAAGCAAACAAATGTACGAGTATTATGGCATACATACGTAGGGAATTGCAGACATGTTAGTAGGTGCACGTACGTACATTCAGTGGAGGATGCATGAAGAAAGTACTGCCTTGAGGTCTGTAGACATTCACTCCGTCCTGTGTATCCCACCTCGTATGTTCGGCCCGCAGTAGTAGGCAGATCTCGAGCCTCTACGTTTCTCAAGGCGCAGCGACGGCATCAGGTTCGGGGCCTCGACGTGTGCGCTCAATCTGTCAGCACAAAAGTCGCCACCATTACGCAGGAGGGTTGGCCACACCAGTGTGGGGGGCATACGTTCAATACCGAGCAGTGGGCAGTGAGGGGCACCGATGGCTTGTAGAATTTTAAACGTTGAACCCGTGCTTATTTAAAGAAAAACACCGAACTCCTCTGTGTTTCGGTAGAGGGAGGGATTGCCCCGCCTACCAGTGCATGATTGATTTATACGAGATCGTTGTAGTCTGGTGGGTTTGTGACGTATGATGCTTGGAGATAGGGAAGAAGTGCCTCAACATAAGGGGCGCCCAAGAAAATACGATATTGGCCAACGTCGGCTGAACGTGAGTCGTGAGCGTACCGTACAGTACACATGAGAGTTTCGTTTCATCAGCGGACGTTCTGCCATGTGTGAGTAAGTTTTTTCCGGTTCTTCACGTTTACGAAGCATCGATTCTCCGTCGCAGGGATGACGTCGGGAACATGCAGAGATTTTGGTGATTTGAAAGAAAGTATTGGATAGGTTACTTGGCTTGATGTACCTTCAATAGTTCGCCCGCTATGTGTTGAGCGAAAAGCAAAATGCTCCGTACTCAACTAGTGGCTGTGCAAGCAAGACGTGCGGCACGGCATCGCCAATAGATAGGCAACTATGACTAGGGGGCTCCCATACCTACAGACGACACGTCTGCCAGAGTACAATGTATCCTATGTATTCTGGGTGTCGCTACTGGCTGCAGGCACGTTGTGGGTACGTGTCCCATCCAGTGGGTTCACGTTACTGGGGGGGCGAATAATATCAACACGCCGTAACCGGTAGCACAGCAACCCTTACAGACTAGTCAAAACGGTTCAGGAGCTATCAGGGGGCGGCTAAGAAAGATGCCGCGCAAACCTTGGGCATGTGGCCAATACACCGATACCTGGTGTGTGTGTTTATTGGGCTGTTGGCGTGCGTAGCAGTACCGCACGTAGCGTGCTCCCCAACAGCGTCAACTAAAGTGGATACTGCTTGGAGACCGTTTCGCGGGTCTTCAACATGTTTCCAGGTAGAATACGGTCTCATGCGTCTTAGGCTGTACCTTTGGTGGCGAATATATACAATACGTACGGGAGGAGGGGGGCGACCCATCTGGACTCGGGTGTCCCTTGGACATACCCAGGTATTATTCTGCTGCTGTTGAACAACATTCCCCACTCGACATGGTCTCGTATGGTGTCTTAGTATACCGCGTGTTGGTTTAGTCAGAGGTATAGACGAGGGCTGGCGCAATTGCGGGGCATAGTCCGTCAGGGGGGCGGAGGGCCCACCATGGTTCTGTTAGAGACTCGAAAATATCGCATTTATATCAAGTATGTTCTCATCTAGTCAAGTTGGGAACAAAGTCGAGTCGCGAGGCCTGAGGCAGCTGCACATTAATTGTGGAGGTGATGTACTGCAGATATATGGAAACACCCTACAGGTATACTGTATTATCGGCGGGTTGTGCAATGCGCCCGGTGTTGTTGTTGCTTCAGACCGTCTATCTAGAACTCAATACTCAACTTGGGACTGCTACCGCACTCTTTATCCAGGCAGCGATAGTAACACGGCGTGACCCGTGTACTAGGACAGGCGTAACAAACAAATATAGACGTACAGCATCAACACATGGTCTGAACGTGCACGTAGAATACTAGTGCTGTAGAGGTCAGTATCGCCTAATAATGCACAATTTCCTGGGGGCGCCTGTGGCGAAACGTCCCAATGTATCTACAGGATTTAATGCGTTCGTCTAATCCAGTTCAATCACTGGACGAAACACATAGACTAAACATTGTCTGCAAATAATGTCTATAACCGACGGCAAAATACAGTCCTTTTCTTCCGTCCCTTCCTCCAGTTAACACACGCGACGCCCCGAGGTAGCCGAGTTAATGCACGTGCCGAGCACAACGACTGACAACCGTCGTGTCACAGAGCCATCCCACAGTAGGGGTGCAGCAGACGTTCCTGGTCCCCTCATATAAGGAGCTCAATATCTCACCCGATACAGACCTCGGAAGGAAATAATTCGTGCCACGTGATTGACCGGGGTATGCGCTATTACGGGGGGCCATAGTTAACAGGAGATATGGTATACATAAAAACCTATATGTTTAACAATTTCACATACAATATTTGGTCCTGTTAGCTATGGCCCCCCGTAATAGTCCTAAAACGAATATACGTGTAACAAATTCATCCTAACTGGTAGTTCTTCACTAAAGGAACTCAATTAGTCATAAACCCTAGGCCCAAAACGTGCAACCCCTACCGTGAGGTATCTCCACATTGATTGGGCGCTGTCGATTGACTTCGTGTTGAGAAATGTTCCCCCCGAGGCGTGCACACGTGTCTGCGAGCGAGACCGCTTCCCACTTGGACAGCAACGCCGATTTTGTCTGCGAGCGCCGGTGCTGCATTCACAGTTGGTTGTCGGATGAGAAACTCTCGATTTCGAACTACACGAGCGTTCCCGTATCAGCACGTAACATTCCCTTTCCGGCTATCACTAAAAAAAGCTGAACTTGCGCGTTGCCATTCTGAACAAGCACGCGATCGAGCACTTCGCCGCCGCTGACAGCCCAGCCACCCGGGCTTATCTGGCCACCAAGGACCGAAGAAAGCACACACGGGACCCTCGAGCTGTTGATGACCTCTGCGGCCACGGCCGGACCTATCCCCTGTCTGGAGATGGCCTCCCGGACAGGAAGGGACGCTTTCGGACAATTTCTCCCACCGCATTTCCACCGGTTGTCTCATCAATACCGACGCCGACCCCCCCACGTGCACCCACCTTGAACGTAGCGGCCTGTGTAGCGGCTGGCAAGGGCGGGTGCCGGCAGCGCTTTCCGAATTAAAGCGACCGTATCATCGAATAATAATGCGTGAGCCTTTACGGCATCTACCCGACCTGGCAGCAGGCGTGACCAACATCGGGGGGCGACCGGCCGTGCGTGGGCCAACCACGACATCGCGGTAGGCGTCGCTTAGTCCGAGGACCAAAGCAGGTGGCCAGGCCTCGGGTTGTGAACATACCTGCACTAGTTGACGTGACAACACTTATCGTGGCAGAACTGGCACGTTTGTTCCACACATTGCACTTATCCGGATACCCAAAATAAGATGCTGGCATATTCATACTCGTGAGTAGTGATTGCACATCAACTGGGTACGTTTGGACCTCAACGGCTACAATTCAATACCTGGTAGTCTGTAGCTAGAGGAGCCGTTCTTTCTCTCAATATATATATATATATACAAAAATGTATACCAGGTATGTATCCCTATGGTCACACGTGTTCTTTACAGTGATGTGGTGCTGCCTCTGCGCTTCGTTTTCACGGTGGCAGAGCCTCGATAGGAATCGTACAATCAAGTGTAGAACCTCGACCTTTGATTTGCACATCGACGGGCACTACAAAATGACCTCCGACGGAGTCCGTCAAGTTCGTCAAGAGTCTCGAGTGAATAGCACCACGTAATCAAGTGCCAAGGGAAACAAATGTTCCTTGACACTTGATTCGTCAACCTCGCCTCTACGGCACTTTTCGACCTTTCATCGTTTTCATTCGACATGGTCATTACAAGGCCAAAATTGCGTTCCCAGTGATACGCGCGACGCAGAAAAGGAGACTGATGTTGCACTATAACACGCGTAGCAGGTAGGGGGTCCAGAATCATGCTCTCACCCTCGAACCTCGTGCCAACACTGCGTTCAGCCTGTGGCGCGAAATACATCACACGACGATTTCTGTGCTATCACAAAAAAAAAAACATATTTGTCAGGACTGCGTTCACGTTGTGGACGCGGTGAGTGCCACAATACCCTGAACACTCTTCTTGCGCCATCACGCGCGAAGGAAAATTCACACCCGTTTTCAAACTACCACGCAAACAGAATCGGGCTGCACAAGCCGTTTGTCAAGTACGGAGGAGCTACTGAAGGCACAACTTCAAACCCCAACAGCAGCAGCATCGTGACGGCAGTGCCCCTCGGTGGCAACTTCAACGGAAGCAACGACATATGGAAGAGCACGGCACGGCGCGTCGTTTCTGGGGGTTTGGACACCATGGAGGGGCGCCATCGCTGCGAGCTCGTATGTACCAGGTATGCATTAGTGTTCGTGTGAGTTCCTTGACGAGACGATCTGCAAGGAATATATTTCTCCGGCAGCTCTGACGCCGAACCAGCTTCACAGCAAGGAACGGAGAAGTAATATTAAGCCGATCACTAAACGGACCAAAGGACCTGCGACCTCATTACCCGAACATAGGGTAGCTGCACATCCGGCATCGTCATCACCATGTACTACGCTTCTATGCTTACGGGGGAACTGTCGTGGACTCCACCGGGCGACAACTTCTTTGTCGAAGCATTAACTTGTTCTAAACGTCAATCACAACTGCTTGTGCTTCATCGGTTCACCTAGGGGGTATCGGAACCTGAAGGCTCAGCAAATATCACCTTCTACGAGGCATCGAACTGAAGACTGCTAACCTCTACAGCACTACGTACACTTCGACTCTACACTGTCATTTACGGTCGTCCGCTATCATCGTCTCATTGTCGCGAAGTCTCGGTCGTCACAGCAATGCACCAGGTTGTACAAGTACCGTCTGCGGCTTCCGGTTACGAATGTACCTGGATGTCGGACGTCACCTATACTCCGCGGGCACTGCAGCGGCCAAAGCAGGCAATAGTCACAGGGAATGGTTTGTGACCTGGGCGACTTTGACGTCCTCCTGCGCAAACACGACCATTGTACGACACTGGTAGATATCTACGTCTCGACATCATCAGCGGAACGTCAACTACCACAGACAACAAGTTCGGTAGGCAGTTCGAACGACATCTCCTCCTACGCAGGAAAAAACGTCAAGCAGCTACTACTCCCACGACACCGGTAATGATGACCTCGCCTTCCACTACCACATCAGCATTGAGACCTCGCCTTGACTGCAACAGCAACAATAGCGGACATAATACTCGATGGAGTCAGCATTCGTCGGTAGCCTAAGCAGCAGCGCTCAACAACACCCACTATCGCATCGGCCATGCTCTATACGGAATTTCCACTCTGGTATTTTCGACCAGGCGGGCTGGAATACCTCCTTCAAAAGCTGCAGGTTAGCAGTGGCTGCCTTCCAAAAAGGACCAAGGAGACAAATACCGCACCTCCGCACCGGAGAATCAACAATTTGAAATCCAAGCGTTCCCAACAGGGTCACACAGGAGGGCATCCCCGTCAACTTCAACAAAATTTATAAAAGCCAGCTAAGCAACACCGCTGCCTACGTGTTCATGAAGTATGCGATCAACCGCTTGTTCGAACACAATCTTGACGATCTATTGTTCGGTACTTGCCGATCTCTTCAATAATGTCTGTAAAACCAGCGTGCGTAACGTATCTGGAACATCGCCCGACGTAGGCCCAACAGTTCACGATGTTTTTATAAAATCGTCATCATAACCCGAATCCCATGAAGAGGCCTACATCGCAGAGCAGTATGCCTTGGAGTTGTCTTCTAAAATATTCGGTGCAGCTTGGCACGTTGTAGGCGATCATGACGACCGAAGCGAGCTTCGGGAACGTGACTGGAACAGCAAAAGTTGGATCGATGATTCAAACCTCTTTTTGTTCGAACCTTGTTCGTTTCCTGGATATTTTCAAATTTCGGTAAGCGGGTGTGTTGCTTTAATTCGGAAATCGCGATAAACAAAAATCACCAGTACGAGTAGTACACAGAACACCCCGATTTATTGGCAAGTCTTGGGCGACACGAGCTAGGTCGTTCTTATTGGCTTTTTTCATGTTCGTTCTGGGCAAGGTGATACTTCACATTCATCAGTAGACTTAGTTGTCGTACTAATACTCTGTACGTTGGGACACTTACAAGTACACGTGAAACAAGTTACCAGGTATACAAGTTCAAACATATATTTGTACCTGGCAAACATCCGAAGTATTCAATTTCTTGTTTTCGAAGTAATAGCGTTCGTGATCCTTTAAGGGGCCGCGGTGAACGCACAGCGCATGGGGCTGCTCTTGCTTGTCGTCTGGGGCATACTTCGCTGGTACCAATTACACCACGAGTATTGTTGTTTCATGTAGGACTTTTCTACATCGACATTGCCGCCGTCACTGGATGGGCCTGGACCAGTTGTTCGGCTCCAGTCGTGTGATTTTGATTGTATCCGATTTGGACATTGTAAGAGTTTGTGTAGTTTCTGGCCTGTAATCAAGGGGGCGTGTTGAAATATCGAAGCTGAAAATCATACGTATCTATATGATTTGCATTCTCTTCGGACAAGTGCTAGTAGATGCGCATTTTAGTTTGCGTGCTGGGGTAATTGCAACATGCGGCTGGAACACGAGGTTGTTCTTGCTCGTGCATACAGTAGTTCGGTCACTGTATATTCAGATGTCCTATACCGGGACGTTGATACTATTGCAGGGCCGATAGGTTTCCATCATGAGTATCAGGGAAGGTTGCCGTAGAACGGACTGTTGACCAGTCCAACAGGCCGTGTGGAGTGCACCTACCCGCAGTGTGTGCACCATCTCGACATAGTCTGGCCTTGCTCACGCCCGCTCTCATCACTCCTTTATCTATGTCTCCAATTCTTCTCGTGTCTTGATATTAAAGTTCTCGTCTTCGGTCCCACAATTAGCCCTCATGAAGGCATTTTTCCAGTCTCTTTGTCTCTTCGTATGACCCCAAGTAAGAGCTTCTCACAGTCCCGTTGCGCCACCTCTCAATCACTCCGTACAGAGACAGATCCTCGACGAGCATAAGGTCATCCTTTTCGAGTCCGACGGACACGTTTGTCGAGGTTCTGCCACATAGACTGCCAGTAACCTGGGGAAATCAGATATCTTGTAGTAAGTGTACCTACGTCCGACAATATGTTCCCACTAGCGCTGTTCCTGGTTAGTGACATAGGTGGCCGAACCACCGGACAGTGAGAATTTTCTGCATTAGTGTTGTGCTCGAGTATAACGGTAAGGTAATAGTGGAACCACTTGCCACACGCAGAACATAACAATGACTTCTACATATTGTTTCCGAGCCCGGGTCTAATTAGAGCCTCTGAATGGTAAACACGATGGGAATGAGGATGAGGATGGTGGGTTGAGTTATTGAGCTTGGGTATCGCAGAAGGACACCATCCGCATAACGAGCGGTGTGTATATACACGGCGCGCAATGATGGGCCTCGACGAAGTAGTCGATCTCACAACTGATGTGCTTCATATGTATGTATCTAGAATACACGGCGCGTCAATACCACGGTTTTACCTAACACGTCGTGACACGGACGGTGTTTGGTGTTTCCTATCTAGCTGGCACGTAAATCCACTCGACACGCTTGCGGTCATCGGAACACGCACTGTTAGTTTGTGATCTAGTTGAACAAAACTAAAAAGTGCTCATGGTATGTGCATTATTCCAGATTATTTAAAAGCGCAGTATAGGCTTTGCTTGCACACCCGGCTATGCCCGATCAGAAACTCCGCCAATTCCTACACGTGGGTAACACCCGATGTAACTCACACACGAGACCATGCCGGGCCAGGTGGTCTGTTCAGCAGTAGCAGCACACCCACCAAACATATGTAAGACTGGCATGCACAAACGGTCGACCAGGTCAACCCCCACCCCCTTCCCTCATCTGTTGATTCAATACCCGGTCGACCATGATCGCGATGTCAACCTCGTACATATATTTTTCAGACAAAACAAAGTTATGTATATTGTCGACCGCCTTTTCTAGGTGAGAGAATGGTCCGACCAACAACGTGGCGGATGTCATTTACACCGGCGTACCATGATTGAACAATCTTCAGTAGACCACCAGGTGGGCACAACAACCAGCCCGGTACCGAAGCGATCAGGGCAATCCCAACCAAACATGGAGGCAATATCTAACCCGCCAGATGCGTACCATATACCAGGCATAAAACAGACGTAACGCCCCTCTACGAGTCCGTACCGCTGGTAAACTATCAACATGGCGTGCGGAGCTGCTTGTTGCGTATTGATGGCTTCGGATCAACGCGCAGCTAGCTAACTATCGAAGGCACAGCAGATAAAATACCCAAATACATTTTCCCGCATCAGCAGTACCCCGACTTGTTTCGACACCAACTGAGGGGCGAGGACGTTTCAAGCGGGAAACAGCTGGTAGTTTCCAACGCACTCGATCGATTATGTCACGGCACATTGAGGCGAGTGCTACTGTGTATCGGTACACTCCTCAATCTAGTAGCACAACACGGAAATACACCCCCCCACCCGAAACGATAAAAACGTTGTATGCCACGAGAGACGCAAAACAGTGCTGTGAAACAGCTTTTGTAGAGTCGTCGGGTCGCCCAGAAGAAGGCGTAGCCTGATCACTTAATGCGGACAGGAATGAACGGGACGGAGATATCGCGCTGAGGGGAGACCGAAAACAGTCAGCGGAACCAAATCGTGCACGCATCTAGCAGGTATGACATACTCTGTAAGTGGACCTCATGTGCCCAATAAACATCGAATATTTACTTTTTTCAAAACTCTCTAGGCGACGACGACACCGACGGCGACTGTGCACACATCGGGCAGTCAACCAATGATACAAGCGCGAGGACACGGCTTTGCCATCCATCCGAGCATTTGCTGGCATGAACGGTCTGTCAGTCCAGGCCATATCCTCCATGACGTCTCAAGACTGCACGCTTCCCACGGACTCAATTGGAGCTATCCTGGTTGCTCTGTTACGTGTGATTCTACAGCGCGGGAAACACAACTAACAATGTGTGTGCTTTCTCTTTGTGCAGCAGTCTGACGCGCCTGTCGGGGTTGTGACGCTAACGAACGCGCTCAGGTGTCGACGAAAGAAGCTTCCCGTCTGCTGCAGACGAAGGTGCGATACGCGCTACTCCATAGGCACACGAAACCACAAGGCATGGTACTGTAGCTCAACCTATACTGAGCCACACGACATCTCCAAACCTGTGGGCGACATGGAATCGCCAACGTGCCTGGAACAAACGTATGTGTCTCAAACAGAATTCTTCATCTCGCCTGAACATCCTTAAACTTGACAAACCCTGAATTAAGTGGCACGTTCATCGAATGCATGGATAGACAATTCCCAGATGTTTCTCACCATTACACGCAGCAGAGGTCATCGGTGCACCCGGAGTCGGGGCACATCGTGTATCCAGCGTTATCGATGGGGATTTCACCGTCCGGGCCCGGGTGGAATGAGCAAAACGCTTCGCAGCACTGGGAAACCTCGCACGGGTCGGCGTCACACAGCGTGGTTCGGGCGTCGTCGATCGGGATGAGGCCGTTCGAGCAGCCGATTACGTTGCAGAAGAGGTTGCAGCACTGGTCCACCTCGCACGGGTCGAAATCGCACCCCGTGTTCTGGGCGTCTTCGATCGGAGTGAATCCGCTGGGGCAGCCGATGGAGTTGCAGTACAGGTTACCACCACCGCCGTTGTTGTTGTCGCCGCTGTCGCTACTGGCTGCACAGAGCGTAATTACCGACATAGGTGGGGCGTTTTGAGACATGTGAGCAAGTGTCTAAATAACATGCTGACCACAGGGCGACCAGATCGATGAAGGCCTGTGAGACGAGCGAACGTTGTTTGCTGAGGTGAGGACCGTGCGGGTATCGATACCATAGTTACATTTCCTAAACCACACTAGTGAGTATGAGCTAACCCTCTAACACAATTTGGGCGAGCCGGTTCAAGATATCTAACGTGCGGAGCACAAACAAAAACTCTTTCAATTTCGAGAAGCCAGTGTATTGCTCCGTGACCTGCATGCGCCGCAGTCCATTGCGGTGGCTACAGTATAGACCGGAGCGGTATGGTCGGGGAGACAAGAATACTCACGTTCGTTGCAGCAGTGATCGTCGGTGCACCCGGAGTCGGGGCACTCAGTCATGTCAGAGTCATTGATGGGGGTGAAGCCGTCGGGACACGGATGGAACGAGCCGTTCGCTTCGCAGCACTGGGATGCCTCGCACGGGTCAGCGTCACACACAGTAGTCGCGGCGTCAGCGATCGGAATGTAACCGCCGGGGCAGCCCATGGAGTTGCAGCGAAGAGTTCCGCCGCCGCTGTCGCTGTCGCCGTTCGTTGTCGTTACTTGCTGCGTGGAGCGAAGTTGCCGATTAGGGAGGGGCTGTTTGAGGGTTAGGCAACTGACAAAATTTATCATGATCGTACGTAGGCCAACCGGGTCGGTGACATATATGTCTTGTACATTTAGAATCGTGTGAGTGTGGATAGGAGTAGCCAAAATGGTCCATACATTCCCGGACAAGTTGCACCAGCTAACTACCCCCCAAGATGAGCGAGCCAAATAATTCGATAACCCGAGCCTGCTGGGCATGACTGCCATGATACAATCGATTGGACAGCCTATTGCACATACAGACTCGCATACGTCGCAGCACGTCGCGGTAATGGTCCTATTTAACCACACGGCAAATTCGTGTAGGACACGGTGTGACTCGCAGCCGTCGCAGCAGAGGTCATCGGTGCACCCAGAGTCGGGGCACATCATGGTTCCTGCGTTATCGATGGGGATGAAACCGCTAGGGCACGCGTGGAAGGAGCAGAACGCTTCGCAGCACTGGGACACCTCGCACGGGTCGGCGTCACACAGCGTGGTTTGAGCTACAGGGATAGGAATGTAACCGCCAGGGCAGCCGATAGCGTTGCAGAACAAGTCGCAGCACTGGAACACCTCGCACGGGTCGGCATCGCAGTCCGTGTCCTGTGCGTTGACGATCGGGAAGAGACCGCTGGGGCAGCCGATGAAGTTGCACAACGGTGGCTGAAAAAAACAAAACACCGACAAAACGACACAACAGCGCGCGGCGCGGTGGGTGGCATAAAATCCCCTCTTGGGGACGAGGTTTCCCGGAAAGACAGAACTTCCTTCAGGAAGGCAGGGGAGAGACGTGTAGGAGGCAAAAGAGGCGGGAAATACAGCGTCGACTGTACCAAGTTAAACCAAGCAACCCGGATTGCTGGGTTGTTGTGCGGTGTCAAATGTAGGGTACTCGGAAGCAATGCGTGACAGACGCGTGCTATGCGGTAGGGGTAGCAATTTCCAGGGCCATACCCACGTATTTCTCTTGGAGCGGGTAGCGGCAGTAGAGATCAACACTCATTCAAGAGGTGATCTGACTGCCTTAGGGTCCAGCATAGGGTTGCTCTCATGGGCTCAGGGTTGGGATTAGCGTCAGGGCTTGTTCCTCGAACATGTGAAACCCAACCCGGCGATGGGGGGGGGGGGGTCAAGTACTCGACTGAAGAAGGACCCAATATCTTTGGAACCGCTTTTGATGGGCGTTTGTTTTGCGAACATTTTTGTCGTAAAATATTCATACCTAAAAAATACCGTTGTGCATCGCGGGCACTATTTGGCATGCAGATGTTCTCAAAGTCGCTTGTCGGATGTTCAAATAAAACATCGCTTGTCGGAGGCGGTATGGACCGGAAATCAACTTCGGCCTCAAGAATGTCAGGGGCTAAAACTGTACCCCTCTGTCCTGAAAAATAGAGATTTTTTCACTATGACGGGGGACCATAGTTAATAGGATCTATGGTATACATAAATACCTATATGTTTCACCATTTTTACTCACAATATTTGGTCCTATTAACTATGTTCCCCCGTAATAATTACTTCGATAAAACCAGTGATCATATCTGGGAGCGGACTCTCGTGGTCACAAGGGTATGACGTGCGCTTCTTGTTTGATTTGTTTTCGACGGACAAGCTTTGCCCCCCCCCTCGACGTGTATCCCCCTTGGATCCGGAGTATACCGCCAGCGCAGTAGTTAGTGGTAAAAGTGGCACACCCTCTTGAGAGTATTCCGTGAAGTTGGAAACAAAAAATCGTCCTCTTCTTCTGCCTGTAGAACCCCAGCAGTTGAAAACGCGGACCGTTATCCTCTGCTCCTATCTTCCCGATACGATGCCTTTTATCTAAGCGCTGTAATGTACCTGGTATGCGTGAGGATGTTCGACGCGGACCGCATACCGAGCACAGTCGGGTAACTGTAGTGCCATTCTCTGCGAACGCCATTGATGGTAGCGAGCATGCCAGGGACTACGGATACAACACAAAACACCATTCATTATCAATTGCTTATGGATCGTGCAAGGGAAGACGGCGTCCAAGAGCTGCAGCTCAACGTCGCAGCAGTACTCCGACACATACCTGCTGCAGAGAGCGCCGTCCGCGGAGACCTTGCTCGGTTACCCCGGCCGCGGCTGCAATGCGGTAGACGCGAGGGCGCAAATAAAAAAACGGGCAACATTCATATCCATTTATTTGTTGTCTCTCGTTCCTTGCTTACCTGGTACCTGGCATGGTAACAATATACCAGGTAACTCATGTGAAGGTCATGCGCACCAAAACCGATACACTTTTCGTCTGTATAGATTTATACAGCGTGTGTATCCTATTGCTTACACCAACAGTAGAAAAACTATATTTGTCTAGCGTTCAGAATACCGTACTAAAAGCCATACGTGTAAAATAAGTGTAGATGCAAACCTCACTCGTTTTGGTTCCCAGGCAAAAAAAGCAGAACCAAAAAAAGCAACAAAATCAAACACGTGTGTGTATGCTTATTCTTGTTGCTTTGTCGATGGTACGATAAACAGTCCTGTACCAAGGACGGTAGTTTTGGCAATATTATTGAGGAAATAGTTACGGGCGTATATATATATATTGGGAACCAGCTCGTGTTGTCACGTGTACGTCTAATTCGGCGGCCAAAACCGAGGATAGGTGAAAATAACCACGCCTCCGGGGTTTGCACTGTACCCGTGACAAAACCGGTACGAGACCTCGCGCGATCGCCAAATAACAACAACGTAGAACGGAGCACCCGCGAAAATCTCCTGGTCATGCTGCATAAATAAGGATGGCGGATTTGTTTGCGTATTATTGCACTGTTGTAACTGCACAGTAGTTGCTCCTATCTATGCCACCCTTCGCTCAACGCTCGTCATCGTTGTATCTCCTGCTCCTGCTACTCATGCTGCCAGTTCTAAGAGTGTTTTCAAACTTCGCGAGTTTCCACGAAGGTACGGAGGGGGGGGGGGTACTACCGGGGACACAGCGGATACAATTCCGCATTTATTTATTGAAAGTAACTTAGTGTACGTAAAATATGTATGTGTGGCAGACTTTGTTAGACGTATGTATGCTGGCGTGTAACGGTGTACGAGGACGTATAACAGTTATCCCTGTCCTGTGATTGATGCCGTACGCATTCCGAAAAAAACAATGTGACCTCTACCAAGCGGCCGCACTCATGCAGTACCCGTACAAGACGCTTTCGGGTTCTGGATTTTTTTTTTTTTAAACATGACGTAAATTGTTTTTTATCAGTACTGGTATGTCACTAGCCTTTCGACATAATCCAGGCCGGCATTGTTCGTTCAGAATGAAAAAGCTGGCACAACTCATCGATTACCACCTGCAGTCGCGTTCACTCTTCTTAGGGTTGTTGTGTACAGGTGTTCAGAACGATGTCAAGAAACGTCAATTTCAGTGTCTGTCCAAGACTCGGTGTCTTAGAAAAAATAATTAAATAACTCTGTGTTCTATGGCATTTAGAGTTGGTTCCGCTGTCGATTTTTGTTTCCGAACCCAACTCTTCTCGTCGTTCGTGCCGATGTGGGCCTGCCATTCATAACTTAGAGCTCCTTGACTCCGGGCGCCCACTGACTGTGTGCCACATCAAGCAGTATAATGCTGGCGACGGGACGCAAACACACATTTGGTCTTACTTCACCTTGAAAATTGCAAACAGTGTTACCAATTAATTCGTGAGTATATATGAATGTCTGCGCTTACCGTATATCGCTATCACCCTACTGTAGGAGGGCAGAATAGCACACCCCCTGGGACGAACTTCAGCCCCGGGTTCCTCCACAAAATGGGGACACACACGACCAAAATCTAGTGGCGTTGGGAATATTTCGTCGAGAAGTTTTGTATAGACGCATCGCTCGGCGCATATATAACGCACCTCCCCGGTAGCGCGCGCTACGATGGACGTCTCACATTTTCCGATATACCACAGTAGTACTCTGTTTTCCGAATGGAGGGTTTCATTAACACAAAACCACCGGAATGTCAATCTTATTTCGAGGAATGAGTGTTTTGTGTACTTGGGGCATGGCATTGCTCCTCGGATGTAATTTAACTTTCGCTGAAGTCCGTTTTCTGGTGTCTTCCTGGTAGCAGTCAAGAGCTCCTCAAGTACGGAGTGTCCGCAACAATAAATTGGTACGACTCGTAACTCTGCGGTAGCAGTATTGCGGGGGGACATATTTAATAGGACCTACGGTAAACACAAAAATCTCTATATTTCGCTATTTTTACTAACAATAGTTGGTCCTATTTAATTTTGCTATGATCCCCCGTATAAGCATGCTTTGGGTCCGTCTAGTCAAGGAACCCAGGAGTGACCATCGTCCGAGGGGGGGGGGGGGGGGATGTTATCTTGCGTGTTACACGGCGGTATATACCTTGGGGGCTACGTGCCTGGCCAAGCAACCATACATACTACGCTGCTACAATGTCACAAGACTGTAGAATGAAAGCGTCAACGGTCGCAATGCGTTTGGATAATATATATGGAACGCGTGATCAAATTCGGGCAGATACTGCACCGTAGTAGAACCTCTTTATGCTGCTGTATGCATTGTTGCCGGAATCAATCTCACCAGGAGAAGTCTAAGAGCTCCGGACGGAGGAGAACGGCGAGCTGATCAATTACTAAGAAGGAGGAGACGAGGGAAGTGAGAAGAGTGAGCGTGACCCGGGGGAGGGGGCCTAGAGCTTACGAAGCTCCAACCTGGCTGGCGTTTACACTTTCGGGAAGCATATGGGGTACCGGCAATTAATTACTGTTCCGTGTGTGCTACCCAATAACCTTCCTGTGGTACCGATTCACCCACTCCTATTTGTCTACTATGTATGTGGGTGAATACCAGGTGTTTAAACTGATATCGGTATTCATGCACATGTACTCGCATGTGCATGTACACATACATGTTAAAAGTAGCCTTCAGCCCAATAGAGCTTACGCACTTAACGTGGTACTCTGAAAAATGGTTGACACCTCTCCTGTAGAGCCTACTTCTTCAAGGTGTTACGTGTTCGAGATAATGGATCAGGTAGACTCCTGTGTACGAGACAAAGAACATAACGTCAACCATTGATTGAATGAGTCTGAGTGGCGCAAGGTTATTGTTTGTCTTACGAGTCAAACACAACCATTTGTTCGCGTAGGCGGTACATTTCCTCGTCCGTTTACCTGGTGAACATTTGTCGGGGGATAAACGGAGAAACGTTC
The DNA here is from genome assembly GCA_031213475.1 of Nereocystis luetkeana. Lineage (NCBI taxonomy): Eukaryota > Phaeophyceae > Laminariales > Laminariaceae > Nereocystis > Nereocystis luetkeana. The sequence goes on from JARUPZ010000028.1 coordinate 3,011,614, forward strand.
ATCCGAAAGAAAATCATGTTGGACCGTTTTGTGGTATGTACAGGAACCCGGCATTGGAAAGCGTGAGGGACAACGGGGGAGTATTATCTTGCGTTTTACACGGTGTACACCTTGGTGACTACATGCCTGGTCTGTAGCGCGTTCAAGCAACCGCACGTACTACCCTGCTACAATGACACGTAACTGCGAAGGTAGCGTCAACTGCTGTTGGATTGCCTTCGGATATGTAACGCACGATTAAATCTGGACAAATACTGCCACACTAGAAGTAGATTCTGCTGATGATGTATGTAGTTTTATCGGAATTGATCTCATCGGGAAAAAAGAGCTCTGGAGGTGAAGGACGAGCTGATCGATGACGAAGGAGAAGAAGACGAAGACGAAGTAAGTGATAAGAGTGAGCGTGACCCGGGAGAGGTGGCCTGGAGCTTACGGAGCTCCACCCTTGTAGGCGTGTACACTGTCGGAAAGCAGGGGCTCCCCGGTAAATAATGTTCTGCCTGCTACTCAATAACTTTTCTCGAGTACCGATGCACCCACACTTATTTGTCTAAAATGTAGGTGGGTCGTGGAATAGCTTTTTACCAGGTATCTTAACTGGTATCGGCATCATGTAATCGCATGTACATGTTTACATAATAAGATGAGCCTCCAGTTCAATAGAGCGTGCACATTTTACCTGGTTTACGGGAAAATGGTTGAGACCTCTCCGGTAGAGCCCATCACGTTTTCGAGGCGATGGATCTAGAAGACTACCGTGCACGACGAGGCAAAGAACATAGCGTCAACCATCGATTGAGTGAGTCTGAGTGACCTGGGGTTAGTGTATGCTCATTCTAACCGAGGGCGCCCGAAAACCAAAATCCATGAGCTACACCGCCCCCCCCCAAAAAAAAAACAAAAATGGGGCGGGAAAAAAACGCCGTACGTACCGCCTTACAACTTGCATCCAACAAGACATCTTCACTTGAACCCGCAGTCCCGTTTTGGGGACAAACAACTTGAAATTTGAGGTTTGTCCCCAAAACGGGACTGCGGTTCTAAAAGGGTTAATGTACCAGGAATACTTGCTAGAGTATAGTGACACCGCCCCCCCTCCCCCCCCAAAAAAAAGCAGCAGCAATTCGAAATTGCTCAAGACATACAAGGCATTAACACCTCGATTGCTGACCCGGTAGGAGAAGTGATTCCTACTACTGTCGAGTGCCCAAAATCGTCCGACACCATGATCCAGTTCAGAGTGCTCGGCCACGTTCCTCCCCCGAACGCATGGTTGAAAACACCGGCAAAGGTGAGTTCCTGCAGAAAAGTCGGCCACTGGACACCGTCAATCTCCTGTTCGATGGCGACACCGAACTCTACACACACCACCGAATCAGGCTACGCCACGTACGTCCTGCACTCTGTCGTCGAACCTGTCGCCGAACACCATGCATGTCCTCAACGCCGCGAACGGAGCGCATAATATAGCAAGTTAACACCGCGGTTGACAAGATGTCCCACTCCACGCTCCGCAATCGAATTCGTAGCACCCGCGTCCCATGAGCCGGGCCGTCATGTTCGGGGTGAGCTTCGCCAACAGCCACCATCGGCAGTAGTAGTAGGTGGGGGGTGTTGTCGAGCACGACCAATTTCTCGGGCCGCAACCTTCGCACAGCTGCACACAGCTGCAGCGACGTTTCCTGTTGTAGCTAGCTGCTTTGTGGGTGTCTATCACTGTTTGCCATCTATGCTGTCCGCGACAACGAGCAGGGCGACTTCCATTGTTCCTGCCATGCCGGCGAAACCTTGCAGCAGTGCCGCGGCGCTACACGAAGCAAAAAAGTTAATTTTACGAAAAATGATTTACAATAATCATGATTATTCACCAAATTTATGTCGACTGATTAATCATGATTATTTTTGAGATAATCAAATACTCACGGAAATATAACCATGATTATGATTAAAATATATCGCCGTAAAAAAACGAGATTAATCATGATTATTTTTGGTTGATTACCAACCCTAGTTAGTGTTTGTCTTACAGGCGTCTCGTATTCACACGGTGTACACCACACCTATTTGCTCGAGTAGGTGGTAACTCCTCGTTCGTTCACCTTTCCTGGTGAACATTTGTCGGGGGGGAAACGGGGAAGCATTCATTCGAAAGAGAATCGGGCTGTGGACCGTTTTTTTTTGTGGTGTGTAAAGTTAGACAATGCGCACGGTTGAGACACACATCGAGGACAGCAGCTACCTCAGCATAAATAAGCACACGAAATGAATGAGAAAGAGCCCAATAGGAAACAATAGACCCACGGCTCAGTGAACGCTAAGAAAAATCGGCGGAGAGAAACGGCTCAATAATAATGGTGAACTCAACACTAAATTCTACACAATAATGGCCTAATCCTCAAGGCTGTTTACAGATGGATAGATTAGATGCAGTTACACTACGAATCCCAGTCTTCTTGCTCATTATTATAGGTGTCTCTTGTTGGCGGGCCCAAAACGTATTTATAATAGTTGCTGTCGAGTTCACCAGATATATTCGACAACATCGTTGTTAGCGTACAACGTCTGTGGACGCGATCTACCGTGGCCACGAAGCTCGGTGTGTTATTCGGTGCTCGCTGTTTGTTTGATCGAAATAAAAAGGGCGAAGTACGCAAGGGAGGCACTCAGTCAGCTGGTCTATATTCGGTGTTTTCTGGTATTATTAGTTCGAAATACAAAGGACATACAATTTAGCCACTCCGTCAGCCGTCAGCGCTAACGGAGTAGCTCAAGTCCAATTTATTTCGATCTAAAGGAGTCTGGAGTTCGAGTCCCACCAGGCGTCGTACAGTTTTCCCGTTGTTTTTGCGGTGGGTAGAAAAGAGGAAAATCAAGAGGATAAAACCACGAGAAAAGAACACTCGACCAGAGATTCGGTTATGGAGTGGACCACTTGAGTAACAAAACACACGACTAGGGAGGGGGACAAAAATGGAGGAATCACCACGCATTGATTGCGGCCTGATCATCCCCGGCTGATATTTTTGTCGGGAGGGAGTATCAAGCCCAAACAAAGTACTTATTTTGTTCGAAATACTTGGTATTGAGAATAGATCATTGACCTACTCAGTTGTATCGTGAATGAAGCCAGCGTAAGGCGGAACAATTGGCCCGGCTCATCCCTTTCGCATAATATATACGTAAATGTCTTTTCTGGTCGTACTTCGCCATCATTTGTGGGTCGTTTGATATTTTATTCCGACGGCAAAAACATACTGAATCTTATTTGGACTGGTTAGATAGTTTTGAGTCGAGATCAGACCGACATAGCACACGGCGGGCAAAGCATCAACCTTGAAAGACCCTCGCGGCAGGATAATTTGAAAAAGACGTTGTTGTAGGGAACGCATTCGTTTTTTTGTTCGGGCATACGAGGCCTACCACCTTGCCCGATGAAAGTGGAAGAGAGGTTGAAGTAGGTGCCTTGTTTCACGGGTCTCTCTAAATTGTCACTTGCGGCACGCAGTAATCAGCTGCAGAGACTGCGTCGTGATCATCACGGCGAGAGGCCAGACATAACATGCATAAGTCATTTCCGTCATCATCGCGGCCCGTGCCATAAACAGACGAATTGTATACCGTGATATCACATATTACGCACACGTTTAGTGTTTATAAAAAAATAATTTGTGATGAGGCACGAAGCTCCTCAGGTCAAGAGTATCAGAAAAACTACTGTACTGTAGCTGATACTCCCAGCGCAGCACGCGTCGGTCGGTACAACTTCATCCGCGCTACCGCGGTGAAGCCACTCGGGTGAATGCATCTGAGCTCCGCATGAAATTGGATCCGAAAATAGCTCGCTGGCGCAGCGCAACATTTATCCCATACATACATATTGAGAGAGATATGGCGGGGGTATATCGAGAAGTCCAAAGAGTAAAAGCGTAAGAGCGCAAATAGGCACGGGGGTGACTAGGCCGAGTGAGATAGGCCAGCCAAACCTGCACGGTATCACAGCACCCCCCCCCACCTGCCGTAGGTACCCTTGGGGCTGGTATTGGCCGGTAGTCGACCTGGTCACAGGCCGGCGCTTGTTGTGGGAGTCAAGCGTTGGTGGCGTGATTCGAAACATTCTTGCCGCAACGCGACTGCATGGCGGGTGTCATGCTCACACGTGAAGCAAATTACATCGGCGGGTTTTTTGCTTAGCGAGTTTGTTTTCTTGTGTCGTGCCCGATCTCTGGGTACCGAAGGCAGTCGGTGACGAAGTGATACGCGATTCCGGCGGCCACGCGTGTTGAGATAGAGGTAGTCAAAAATTTCATGACGTCTGACGAGGCTCCTCAAAAATGGGGGACTACCCAACATTGCAGGGGTACCAAAAAGTTGTATGTATTTATGGCAAGGCCGTGGCATTGCACATCTATTCGTACAAACTTGCTTCCTCCAGGTGGGGTATAGGGTGACCTATAAAGCTATAAACGTTACTCGAGTGGGTACCTTCAGAAAAAATTCGGTAAACCCTTACCATATCGGTCATCTGACCGGAAACATACTTTTGGATCACTTCTTGTCGAGGATTCTATAGCAGACAACGAACGGGTTGCGAGGCTAATGAACAACACACACCCATGACACGCTCGTCGCCTCACGTAGCCCTGGGTGTTCCACGGTGTTCAACACTGGACGCTCCCTCCCTGAAACGCTTGTGGCTTCATATGTACGGCGAGTGATATTTCTGTGGCGTAGTCTCGTCTATCCAAACCGGAGGTCCGAGCGCGGCTATGTTCCGCGATGGGCGGAGGCGTGGATGACAGCAGGTCGGGGCATGGCGATGCCAACGAGGTGCAAGTAGAGGATAAGCGTAGCAGGCGCACTTTGGCTTCGCGTCGTCAGCGGAAGGCAGCGATCGCGCAGCTGCACGAGTCTCAGGTGGCAGCGCTCGCAGCGATGGCCGCCGAGGCGGCCGACCAGGTGGGCGACGGACGTAGCATGAGGGTGCCGCTGCACAACCCGCTCGCCCATGTCCTCTTGAATTCGGGACACCATCGGGGCGAGGCCGGAAGAGGGCGCGAGGGGGGCGACCTTAGAGACGAAGCAGCAGGGGGGAAGCGTATGGCGGCGTGGAAACGCTCCACCATACGTAAGGCGTGGCTCGTTTCGGGACAAAATACTCCCAGCGACAACCTGGATGCGAGACCAGCTGCTAGGGCGTGTGAATCGACATCACGCGTGCGTCCCCCGGGATGGCCTCGCGGGTTGCCTCTCTCCCTTGCGTCCCTCGATATTGTAGCGTACACGCCGAACGGCCGCGTGGAGGCCGGCAAGACCACCCTTCTGTACGAAACCATGGGCATCGCCGTTAACGTCCTGGCAATAATGGTTGTTCAATATGGGGTTCATCCGCCGTCGGACAGTGCAGTGCTACTCTGGGTCCTGAAGACCTCACTTGACGGAGGGTGCCGCCATGTTGCGCACCCACCGCAGGAACTATCGCGCAACCGTCGAGGTTTCTGACACCCACAAGCGCAGGGTTGACGCTTGCAAATGACGGCCTCAACCAGCTGAAGGCCAGGCCAATTCGCTTGTTCCGTGTCGCCGGGGCAGCAACTTAGTCCCAGCCCCCCACTGATGTGTGATAAATCACCCGTGGTCGCGCCGGAACGGACGCGCCCACAAGGCCGCACTGCCTGTCAACGGCGGGCTGATGAACGCCGAACACCACGACTGCACCCGATCACCCGGGAGAGGGCACGCAGAGTACAGAAACAGGGGGTCTATCGATGGCAAACCGGACACGAATTCAGACGCGGAAACAGAGGAGGAAGCCCTGTTTCGTTTGGGCCACAAACGGAGGGCTGCCATTTCTAGCAGTGTCCTGTTTTTCATGATCCCGCAAAGATGAATCCGTTACAATAACCACTATTATATCCGTCGGACCCCGCGCTCGCAGCGCCCAAGTGCGTCGATGCAAAGCCGGCACTCACGCCATGTATACCTAGGCAGAGAACAGGGTAGTTTGGTAGCTCTTTTTGACGCCCTGTTAGCAATTCCCAATGGGGGGCGGACTCCACTCGTCGGCCGGGATCAGCCCGGGGCAGGATCGAGCTTCCGCTACCAGAATGCAGGCACCGCGTTGTACGCCTCGAATCGGCACCCGTAGGTAGCTCATGAGTGACCAAGAGCTTGACACCTTTCTTGGTAGCACCGAGGAACTGGACGGTATCTGGTACTATTCCGAGGGGGGCCGTGAGTCCCTCACACTCATGGACGAAATGGTGCATTGCGCAGACGCACACTTCTAATTCCTTATGTGCGGCGTGGTCGCAGTTTTTTAATGTATGCGGGAACGTCGATGTAGCTCTTCCGCTCCACCGTCTAAAACACGTCCTATGACCGAGACGTGGTTCGGAGATACCATAGGCTTCCCGGGCATGGCAGGAGTAACACGATAAGTGTTGCCTTTTTGGGCCAAGATATGTATGACCGGCCGGACCCCTCAACGCAATACTGCCGTGGGAATGCCGTTGGTGCTGCAAAAAACCTTTCGTATTATGCCTTCCTTGGCCCTGAGATTGATTGGTTGATCATCCAGGATGAACTTTTAGCGTTTTCTCATAATCAGCTTTCCGGTGTGCTATAATAGAGCTCTTTAAGGTCAAGTGAGGAACTCAAGACAAAATAGATGCCACTACCCCTACCGAGGCACGCCTCGTAGACCAGTCCGTGTACATCGCGAAACATTGTGCACCGGTGTATGTATGTCGGCGGCACCGCGAACATCGAAACGGTGCGTTCGCATACTGGAACCACAAGATAAAACGCCCAGCCGTACATCGACCGATTTATCACAAAATATATTGAGGGCGTGATGTTTGGGCCCGCATTTTATTTTTGCCGTTGCCGGGCAGCGGCATCTATCCGGTGCCTATGTTTGCCCCCATTAGGTCCACACCAACAACTCGGCTAGTCCCATATTTTGACTTTCGCGAGTGATTCATCGCGACAGGGAGTAAACTCAGACACGGACTTCCGTACGCCCCCGCCTTGCGAAGAGTCCCCCCACGGCAAAGGTTGCACTTTGTGGGACAAATGTTTCTGAGCAATTGAGTTCCTTATGTGAGGAACTACCAGTGAGGATAAAATATTTACTCCTATATTCGTTTTAGGACTACTAGCGCATACAGGCGCCGGTCGTGTGGCACGAACGATTTTCTCTAAGTACTTTATCGGGTGAGATATTGAGCTCCTAATGTTAGGGACTCAGGAACTTCTGGTGCACCCCTACTGTGGGATGGCTTCGAACTAGGTTATGTTCTACGATATGTTTATAGTGAGGTCGTTTTCTCTACATACATGTAGGCAAACAAATCCTCCACATATACCGGGGTGCGTACAACACGTCGATTGCGTGCGGACTATCGGACGGCCGGCGGTTTACTTTCACAAACCCGGGAGCTATAGAAGAAGCGGATGAGTACAACGATATCGCGTGGGAGGCCCTCCGTCGCACGCTGCGTCCAGGTGATCGACGTCGCCGAGCTGTCGTGGTTTCGTTGGTGTGTTTTGACTGCGGCGGGATGTTTTCGGGGTTTAGTTCGTACGTATACTTCGAAACGCACACGATATGCTGCACGTAATCAGACAACCTTGCCATATTGTTACCTCTCTACAAATTGTGCTCAATATACAGGCGATGGGATTTCATTGGAGACGCTATCATCGGACCTTTGTAAGATGGATGTAGCCGGGTTTCAGGCAAGTACCTGAGGAGTTAGGGCCCTCGCGGACCTTTTTATATGCTGTTCGTCGAAGTTGCGGTGGCGCACTTGTGGTTTCGGGGGGGGTGCCATACCTCCTCCGTTTTTTTACGCCTGTTAGCGTCGGCAATGAAGCACGCATGCACGTGTCAACCCAACGTTCCATCACCCAGTCATGACAGCGCAAGGCCGAGCCACGACAGGTCCATGTAGTGGTCCAGCCGACAAGGGCGGCCCTCCCATCTCCGTCATGCATGGCATGTTTCGGCTCCACCGGGTGCAAGGGGTGGTACTATGCGGCATGCTCGCTATTGCTTCGTCCGACTTTGTGTCGACGACGCAATGTCGGTCGAGGTTAAATGTATGTTTCGGGGGGGATCTTGGCGGTGTTTGCTACCGTCGGTGTCGCTCGCGTCAGACGACTTCCGGTTGTTCAGTATCCAGCACGAGACTGATCCGCCTCGCATGGCGGATCGTAAAGCCATATATATCCTGGATGGACACAAAATCTCGAGACTGACGCTTCCCTAGGGTTAGCATCTTCTGGTCAACGTATTTCTGACTGGTGGAGCTTCTCAAACGGGAAAATGTCCAAGCTTCCATTTGTTTTTCCACAGATATGTTCGATACAGACGTAGGGTGCTGCTACTGGTATGACGTATCGGGTTAAGCGTACACCTTTTCTTTAATCCGCTCTAGGGTTACCGCAGGTATGAAGTTCCACAAGTGAATAGCCTCGGACAAGTGAGGGCGTATCCCTGCAGTAGCATGCGCCGAGCTTGAAATGGTACGTAGGACCGGAGCATTGCCGCCCGACAAACGCTCTCATCTTCGTGACTTACGCATCCAGTGGCCGGACGACTGAGCGTGCACCTCGGAGGACGAGCGTGCGGTCGTGAAGCCGAGATGAAACACGTCCTGCGCAATGTTTGTGAATGTTACTCCGGCATGTCTGTGTGTTCGTCCCCGTCTCGGGCTCACTGTAACAGGACTGTCGGCGAGTGAGCCGAGGGGCACCAAGGCTGCTTGCTGTTGAGGGGTTATCTTGAGGGGGGGTTTTTTCCCGCCGCTTCGAGACACTCGGATGAATGACTACCATATTTATATGAGGCTTTCGGCTCTGTCAAGATTGTCATTTTGGCAAGAGGGGTAGCCATGGGGATCGTTCCCCACGATGTTGCCAACAACCCACCCGGAAGCGAAATAGTCAGTGAGAAACTTCGCCTCTTGCCCGAGCGGTCAAACCAACAACATTAGCGGAACGATTGGTAACCCCCCCCCCCCCCCGCCCCCTGCTCCTTTTCGAAAGGGATGCGTGGTCAATGGTCAAATGATTAAGGCACACAACAAATGAGTACGCCCCCCCCCCCCCCCCCGCCCCCCCCCGTAGACAACCTATCGTGGGAGTAGCCTGAAGACGCCGCGGCCTCCACCTGCACCACCGTTCGATGCTCACGCTCAGGCGGTTGCTGAGGTGGAAAGGCCCACTTCGTACCAGAGCGGCGGCGATAATATGCACCGTTGTGACCGCATCCCACGATCTGGATTTCACGGGCGGGATGAATACGTTACGGCCCACACGAAGCGAGCCAAAGCAGGGGTTGCAACTTCCGACCGAACTATTTTATTTTCCTGCCCGTGCTCCCTGGACCCGATTACGATGGAATATCCGTACGACGTGTTTTATTGCATCATACTTCGCGTGATACCGGTAAAGCCGTTCGGCTTGGTGACCGGGCTGCACATTTTAGCGCTTCTCGAGACCAAGCTCAGGGATGGGTGAGTTGTAGAGCTCTTCTGTACCATGATCAAGCGCGGATCCCCTGGAACAGGCGCCACCACCCCTTTGAGGCAAGCACGCATCACTGGGAGGTTCTTCGTGAGAAAAGGCCGGTTGGCATGGTATGGTATGGTGTGGTACCACTGCCGTTGTACTAGAATAAACGTTTAGGACAAGCGCACACGATACATTGGTCGAGTTGACCAAACGAACCTCTTTACACCTCGTGTTTTCGGGTGACTTTTTCCCCGCTCTTTTGTTTTTCGGGTGACTTTACCCATGTTCTTGAGCCCCTCCATCTGATGACTTAAGAACAAAATAAAGCCTTTCAACTCCTAGCGTGTCGCATTGCATTCGTGGTTACTTCCCTCGCGTTGGAGGTTGCGCTTTTTTTTGCTTCGGTATGTTTTCGCCGGCTGATGTCATATGTTGACCAAACATCGCTAACTCTGGTTCCGGCTGGCGTAACAACGTTCGACAAAGTTCTGAGAAGACAACACAACAACATTGCCCAGTGTTTTTGGAAATGCCTCTTTTCTCCGACGCTTTGGTCACCTACGTCCGGCGACGCAATGCGAGTGTGTTGCCTAGGGGTATGGTGGACGATGGACGTCAACGTGACGTCTGTGACAGCACGTACGCCGAAGAGAGGATTGATATATAAAACATGAAACATCCAATAGACATGGTGTTCGCTGCGGAGGCTTTCGTAGTGCATGCAGGCGCGGAGCCTGTGCACGATTGCCAGACTATTCCAATGCGCGGCGTCAATGCGTATATATAAATGTAGTATTCCATTTACTGTGAAAAACAGGGTGACCATTAAATACTTCCGTATTATGGCCCATCAGTCACATACACCAACCCATTTCGTTCGTCTGTTTCCCATACGCAATCAACGCAGGATGCAAGCTACGAACAAGACCATCCCGGGCTAGGGCTTTCAACACCCAGCATCGAAAGCACGGCGCAAACGCTGAACAGCCACCCGACCAACCCCGTCATTCCCCGTCAGCCTTTCCCATACCAGGCCAACTGCGATCGCCATGCCAAGAAATCAATATCGTATACCCCCAATCATCTATTTATCAACCCACTAAATTTACTACTAGAACAGACCACCCTTGTTTGCCTGTGGACACTTCGGTCAGCGACCTGGCAGTCATCGTCTACATCGACGCCCGCTGTAGCATAGGCAGTTCTGAAGATCGCATCACTTCCCATATATTCTACAGTCGTATAGAACGTGTTTCTCCGTTCGTCCCCTGTCGTGCCCACGGGTTTTAGTGCGGGCGGGCGGAAAGATACAAATGTTGAAATCATATCGATATCTCGTTTTTTCATCAGATATCGGTATCAAAACTTCATGTGCACCCCTCGCCCTAACCAGACACGATGCCTGCAATATCGAATCAGCAGGAGCACACGGGAGGAACTACCACGGCACCAGCCCGATCGGGAAATTCTAATCTCACCTCGGAGCCAATCGCCTCCCGTCAAACGCACCACACGTACCTAGCGCACGTGTGTCGCCTCTGGATGAATCCGTCCAATAAGAACCAAACACAGCTTGCACAGCCGCTTGTTGCGTAAACCAACGGCTTTTATCCAGCGCGCAGCTAGCCATATTCCAAAATGTACAACGATTAAAATACAAGAAAAAACCACCGATCGGAATAGTGTTTCGGAAGACTCCCGATATTCTCCCTGCATGGTAAAGCAACACCTTTTTTTGTAGAGCGCGGCAGAGAGCGGGACGTGGCTCTCAGCAGTCAGCGGAGATAACCAAGCTAGGACTTGCGTTCAACGGCGGTACCTGCACCGCCTCCTCAACAAACCTGCGCGGTAGCCTGGCATGTCGACTGGCATGCCGCGACCTCCCAATATTGATATGTCATGCGAGACAGAAAAAACCTTCCATTGAAGTAGTTGGCACGCTGTCGTCGATGCGTCTAGATGAGGGTGTCGCCTGGTTGCGTACTGCGGTGGGAGGGAAAAGGTGTGGGCGTTGGACAGAGAGGAGGTCGAACGATGTTAGAGAAACCAACTCGCGCATGCCCCTGTGGTTCAGTCACATGGTGAATTTCGATTGTTGGTAACGTCCAGAAGATGATAAGGCGCTCCATAGTTCGCCGGACCTGACACATCAGCACATGACACTTTGTTTCCCCTTCTAGTTCGTCCACAGCTAGTCTTACTACCACCGCTAGCCGGCTGACTCTGCGTCGGAAGCTGAATCAAAACCACATATTGGACGCCGCGCCCTGAGCACGTACCACTGGTGTATTCCATTGTGCGTGTCGCAGAGGTTGTGTGTACCATATCTACTGCGCTCCTGCTACAGGAATTTGTAAACTGCTCGCTGTGATAGACTACTACGCCAGCCGTCGCAGCGGAGCTCATCTATTTTCAATGCACAATATCACGGGGGGACGTAATAAATAGGACCTACGGTAGACACGAAACCAATGACGATATTTGGTTCTATTTAAAGTGGCCCCCGGTATTAGTTGTCCATAGGGACGTGCAAAACGTGCGCACGCACGCCCTAGGCGACATTTTCACAGAGAAACGGAACAAAGTTGAAGCAATACGCGCCACGCAAACAAGCACACGAATACAAAACGGACGGTGAAACGGAACAAAGAGAGAAACGGATGGTGACTTCCAAGAGAGGTCAACGCGTACGTACACGCACGCCGTATGTAGTTGGCGGGATCTCACGGTGTTCCGTCGTCTCGCCCGCGCCAGCCCAAGGTGATCGACGCTGGACTTGTTCAACACACGCAGGCTAGATGCACGCTAGACGGTGTGGATGTCCCTTTTGCGTCCTTTTCAAGACCCTCACTTCAGGAGCTATGACAATACCACCCTAAGACGGATTGAAGAAAAAGCGGTGACACTCAAATCCGACAAGCAATGCCATGGCCCAGGTCTACATATCGAACAGGTGCTTGAAAAAACCAACGATGTTGTGGAAACGATGTTGTCGTGTATGTAGACACCCGGCGAATATATATAATATATATATACATATCACTGCGCAACCCGACGATGGTATCATAGCAGGTACAATGGTTGGGTCAAGGGTGGTTGTAGGGAGGGCGTACCTGGTGTCCAACTGAGTATACCCAGGGGAGGGGATTTGACTGGGTGAGATTGGTGGCTTTCGGCGACTAGAGTCACATTCTCCATTGTGAATGAGTCAAGGCCCTGAAAATTGGTCAGAAGGCAAAACGAAATGTTTGCGTGGTAAATGGGTCGTAGTTCCATCCGTTGGCAAGCCCAAATAGTCGGAAATGTTTTTGAACGTGCTATTATGGGGTAAGATGGTAGTATAGTCACAATTTGTACCACCCTGGGCAGAAATCTGCGGACCACTTGTTCGCAATATCGACGTATAGACCACCCAGAACGATTGTAATCATTACCAAATCTCATGTGAATTCCATAGGGGGGCACTGCCCGATTTTTGGCCGCGTCGTAGGTTCGACTACTGCCAGATATGTACCTGTATTCTGTCGGGGGGGACGAAGTTTTTTTAACAAAAACTGCCGAGTAATCGTGTGTGGAAATGAACGGCCTTTGAGTCCATGGTGGGTTATGTATACTATAGCCAACCTATACCCCATATCATAGCACGTGTCAGTATCATATACACAATCACGACCATTTTACTGATACTCGAATGCCAAGAGAACACACGCCCGAATTCAGCACAACACAAAGTCGTCGGCTACGCCTCAATTCGCGGGGCGTTGGAACCCCCGGTGGGCGACAACGTTGGAGGAACGCAAAGATCAGGAAAAAATCCGCACACGGTAGTTAAGGCGTTCTAAAGTAGAGGCTCACCCTGAATTTTCCGAGGCTACTTACTTGAGGAGCTCCTTACCTCATCCGGAAAATAACCTCAGCAAAAATCAAGTTGCTTCCCGATGAAACATCCCATGTGGCCCAAGTACACAAAACGTCACCTTTCGAAATCAAGCTTGACGTTCCGACGATTTTGGGTGCAGGAGGCCCGCCATTCAGAAACAAAAAAGGGGGAAATGTGTTACCTCTATCGTAGAAAGGGACAGTTGTTTCTCACCCTCTACACGCAGCACAGGCCGTCGGTGCACCCGGAGTCGGGGCACTGCGTGGTCCCAGCATCGACTATGGGAACCTCGCCGTCGGGGCACGCATGGAATGAGCAATACGCTTTGCAGCACTGGGACGCCTCGCAAATGTCACCGTCGCACTCGACGTTCATGGCGTCGTCTACCGGAACGTAGCCATCGGGGCAGCCGATGGAGTTGCAGTATGGCGTGCCGTCGCCTTCTCCGTTGGCCACTAGGCCGCCGCCGTCGACCTCTTGACTCGCTGCGAATGTACGGGAACGAAGCCACGACGGTGGGTGCGAGCTATTGATGGAGGCGTTTTACGATAGAGGTCCGCCCTAAATGTTCTGAGGCTCCTCACTTGAGGAGCTCCATGCCTCACCCGAAAACTTACTTCACCAAAAACCAAACTGCTTCCCGATGCGTAATCACATGGCCAAAGTATACAAAAATGTCATTTTCCGAAACAAGATTGGCATTCCGACGAGTTTGGGTTAAGAAGCCCCGTCATTCAGAAAAACAAATAGCGGAAATGTGCTACGTCTATCGTAGAACGCGTCAATAGGTCGTTCGATAGGTCGGGTGGGAAAGGGACGACCAAGCCAGGCGAAGCAAAACATAAACAAAGACAGCGCTACTGGGGCGGCTAGAGGGTGCTCTCGCTCGATCGAAATAGAGCGCATGCCTTTCCTCGCCCTGCTGGTATAGTCAGGGGGGAAAAGGACCCCCATCGTAGAAGGAGTGGTCAAAACACTGTTTATCCGGTGTCTCCGACTGTGGGTTCGGCGTGCCAGTATGTAGAAGCTTTTGGGGAATTGTAAAAAAACAAAAATCAAGGAACAACCTACCCAAAAATGGCGTTCATACGAAGGGCAGGCAGCCCACATACTTTCAAGTCTTATGTTGACACTTACTGACGACGCAGCACAGATCGTCGGTACACCCGGAGTCGGGGCACAGTGCGGTTCCCGCATCGACGATAGGGATTTCGCCGTCGGGGCACGCATGGAATGAGCAATACGCTTTGCAGCACTGGGACGCCTCGCAAATGTCACCGTCGCACCCGACGTTCATGGCGTCGTCTATCGGAACGTAGCCATCGGGGCAGCCGATGGAGTTGCAGTACGGCGTCTGCGAAAACGAGAGAGACACCAGCGGGACCGTCGATGGGCGGGATAAACGTTCGTGGTTGAGAGCTCCCGGTCAAGCCACTAATTAGTGGGCGTTTGTATGGATTAGGGTAACAAATGGATAAAAAAAACACCCCGGCTGTGGAGTCAAGGGTGCTCGGCAAGAAGCCAGGTACACACTTTCCCAGTGTCAAAATTAGAACAAACCAGTTCCATGAGATTCAAGGGCTAGACAAAGGAAGCGAGGTTTTGTCAATACCTGGTGTTTGTATTTCTTTTGGCTGTAGTATCACCCTGTCTTCGCCTCGACTATGATAATGGGTAGTGGGTGGGGTTTCGGGTTTTGGTGGGGTTTCGGGTTTTTTGTTTTCCTCAACTCCAGAGTGAAGTAATTCGATTTTAACTCGAGACTACTGGTGGTACTTCTTGGCAAGCTCCGTATGTATGGTATTTTGCAGCAACGCCAGTTCCTTTGTGGTGATGATACCTCCACCCGATGACTGTTTCTCGCTGTTGGCCGTGCCCCCCCTCCCCCCCCCCCTTGCGTGTATTTCGCGACGAAAATTGAGAAGACCAGTCAGTGCACTATAATATCCGTTTCTTCTTTTATTGCTCCCTCCTAGGGCTTTTTGAGGGCGTCGGATGGATGTGTTGCGCAAGAACAGCGTATGGTGCCCCGGCGGGCACGGAAATACTTGCAAGTTCTTCGCAACATTGAACGGCGAGCACATGCATAGTGCATGCTTACTACCTGAACCAGGCACCTTTGTCAGGCATTGCGCAACAAGTGGGTTTCAGGAACACCCACAATAGTAGGCATCCAGGTCATGGCTTAACGGCACGGCAGACGCAGCAGCAGCAGCAGCAGGATGAAAACCAGCCAGCCGGCGTCATAAAAATAGTTAACGCACCTCCACTTCCTGCAGCGAGCGCCCTCCGCGGAGACCGAGCTCGGTGACCCCAGATGCCGCTGCTTGCAATTTGCGAGACACAAGGGAGCAATGTAGGAGGCAGGAAACAAGACAGTTTTCATCGCCTATATACAGCTCAGGGGCGTCCATGAAGAAGAGAAAACGACACACCACACACTCCCAGAGGTCGGGATGGAAAACCGTTGCAAATGTTGCGATCGCATTATTATGAAATATAAAACGTTCCATTTTTTGTTCAGTTCTTCATTTTTGTTTTGCTTGGCTCTACTCTGTATTACGGGGGGGCATAGTTAATAGGACCAAATATTGTTACTAAAAATGGTTAAATATATTGGTTTTTATGTATATCATAGGTCCTATTAACTATGGTCCTCCTTGTCTAGCGAAATAGAATGCTGTGACGGTTCACGTTTTGTTCTGGGCGCCCTTGCCTAGTTTGTACGGTGCAAAGCCAGCCCAGGAAACATGTGTTTGAACATCCAGGTCTGTACTTCACACGAATTAAATGACGATACAGATCATCCCGAATATATATAATATATTTATATATGCCCCGGAAGATCTACGGTAGGTCACGAAGTGGAAATTGGGAATTGGTTACCTGTTGAAAGTGTTGTACGGCAGTCCCGTTTTAGTAATAAAACTGCTCGACGTGCCTTTGGATAAATATGGCATTCAACAAAGCGAGCTGAATCAACGATATCACAAATACAGAGTAAAACTAAGAACAAAGAGAGAAGCAACAGGCAATCTAAGCACAACCAAAAAAGGACCCTCCAGGAAGCAGCAGCTGTTTTTTGTAGGACAGTTGGCCTAGACAGATTCTACCTATTATTACTGTAGTCGGTCTGGTACCTCCTGCTACCTTGTCGGCCCTTTCCTTCCTGCTTTCGCCAACAATGCCCCACCCACGAAGAGGATTGCGTCTGACAACACAAAACACATAGCAGGCTCGTCATCTCGTCATCCACCCACGAAGAAACTAGACGAAGAAGGGAGGGAGACATTGAAAATATAACCAAACTGGAGGACCGCAGTCCGAAATGACAGCAGAACATGAAAAAAGGTCACGTTTGAACCAGTTGCAGCAGTTACTGTTGGAGGCACGAGTGGCAGACAGACATTTTCCACTTTACTTGCTACTGTTGTAGCTAGCCTAGCTCCTTGCTACCCCGTCCGTAGTCACATTTGAGACGTTCTACACTAGAGGTTCACCCCAACCCTTTATGAGGCTCCTCACTTTAGGGGCTCCATACCTCGCCCGAACACTGGCGTCAGAAAAAATTAAATTGCACCTTGACTGATGATCCCATGCATGGCCCAAGTATACAACAATGCCATTTTCGGAACAATACTGGCATTGCGACGATCTTGCCCCGTTATTCAGGAAACACTTCAGCGGGCATGTCATACTTCTATTAATAGTATCGTAGAACGCGTTGTATATAGAGAGCGCGTCATACATAAAAAGGCCCTAAATAATCGCGGTACATACATGTTTCTAAGGCATGCCGGTCGCCCCGGTGGTTCAAGTGGGTAACCTCGAATTCTACTTGTGTTTTGAGTCCTGGGTTCGAGCCTCAGGTGGGTCGGACATTTGACTTTATATTCGCAAAAATTAAAAAAAAGAAGGATTCAATTGTTGAGAGCGCCTTGCAGCGTGGGTGGGCACTATTCGATGCGTGTCGCCGAGGGAAGAAAAGGCTGAAATCTTCTCGCGATAAAAATGAAAGCCATGTACCGTAGCGGAAAAGGGGGTAGAAGAGCCTGCCATGTGACCCCGGATCTGAGTTATGAGTTGGAAGGAGAGAGAGAAGACGATGCGCGAAGATAATAAATGAGATGAGCAAAATATAAATAATATTAGATATATATATATAGATATATATACTTATATTTAAGGCCCTATATAACACCCACTCGTCGGGCGAAGCTTCGGGCGCCTTGGAGTCAGCCCCCCTCCGGCTTGGCCATGGCCGTAGCGGTCACGGCAAGCAGCGAGAGCGGTAACAGATGGTGTGTGGTCGAAGTTTCTTGAGCTTTATCGGTTCGAGTTATTATGTCCGGGCGCATCTATAACGCCCTCCAAACGAAAAAGAGGCATGCAAAGAAAGGAGGGGAACATATCATACGAGGAGGTAGGAAGTCTATTACGGGGGGGGCATAGTTAATACGACCAAATATTGTTAGTAAAAATGGACAAATATGTAGGTTTTTATGTATACCATAGGTCCTATTAACTATGGTCCCCCGTAAATAGCCGGAGCTCAGATTCCATATTTGTGATTCATTCGCCGTCCGATATGGATTTGTCCTGCTCTGCTACCAGTAAGTGGTGGATACTGATACCGAACCGAATCGACAGTAAGAAGACCGGAATTCCGACGTCTGTATAACGCACCGAAACTGTAAAAAACAAACAACTTGTTCGGTATCGGTATACTGATCATCAAAGACATCAGGAGACACCCCTTCCACCCCCTGGCAGACATCAATTTTGCTTTTTTACGTGCCTTGACCGACATCAAACGAGTACGCATGGTGGGTTTTGTCTGGCAGCACTGGCCCTGAAAAAAATCCCCCTGACAACGCACGTTTTGCTTTGTTGCTTGGCATGTCTCCTGAAAAAGTTTCCTGATCATCAGCCAGCATGCATGTCGAAAATAGCGATACTCGATACTGCTGCGCTGCTGCCTGTACCTGCTTGCTGCGTGTATTCGTATCCCCTACCCCAGGCACTTGTCAACTGCTCCGATAGAGAGGGCAAAAAAGGATTTAAGGATAGAACGTAATGAGAAGGAAGGAGCAAATACAGCAAATAGAGTAGACAAGCTGACAGTTGGCACGGACGGGAGGTAGACTTGGTGCACGGGTTTCCTTTTGTTTCCGAGGTTTTCTCCTTTCGGGAAAGTTATGTGTGATCCATGTTGAAGATCATGCTGCACATTGTCGGATGGCAAGAGAAATAATAATAGAGAGTGCAAAAATATCTAATTTTAAATATTACAGCACACTCGGTGGTGCAGTAAGTCCAGCCAACGCAACGACATACGCCCTGCGCGATCGTCTGGTACGAAAACGAAAGCGCGAAGACCACATTCTATCCTATGCTAGCGCGCTTCTCAGGACAACATCTGAAAGCGTTGAGACGACGGTACGCAGACGTAGGCTCTTGTTTGCGGGCTTTGTGACACGAATGGGAGAGGAGCGTCTGCCGAAGAGGGTGATGTTTGGGGAGATGGTTGGGGGTAAGGGTTACTCCGGAGGACAGGAGTGGGACTGGATGAGGTACCTTGAGGAGGACCTCAAGGAGTTCGGCATCAAGCTCGAAGGGTGGCGCGAGGCAGCACAGAAAGCCGGCAGATGGTTCCGACGGGTCGAGGAAGGGGCGGAGGCCTTCATGCGGAAATGGCATACAGATGAGAAGGAGGCATCGGCAGAACGGCATAGAATAGCTGCAACCACGACCACAGCCGTTGACGCCAACGCGAGTGTGCAGAATGGCAGGGAAGAGGGGGGGGGCGAAACGGGGACGAGGGGGAATGGCGGGGGGGGGGGAGGGGAGGCGGTCTGCCCAACAGACTGAAGCCTGGTTATGGCCATCATCGTCATGATGCACTCCTTTCTTTGGGACCCAAGTAACTAGCATGGTGCCATCTGGGCAACTTTGCGTGTCTGTATGCTCCAGTGCCTGCCTTTGGTATTTTCTTTCCCCCCCGCCCGTGATTATCGCTTTTTTGTCCCTTTTTTTCATTTTTCTTTCATTCCCTTTTGTACCTCTTTGTGTCTTTGTTAGTATGGTCCGTTTTGCCTTTTTTTTGCGTTTTGCTATTTGCGTCTGTTCTAGTTTTGTTCTTGTTTTTCTTTTGCTTAGCTTCATCTTCTTTTTTTAGGTTTTTGTCTGCTATTAATAGTCTCCTTTTTGCTTCGCTGGTGTCCGCAGTGGTGGAGTGCGTATGCTTGTTTTTTGTTTTTTGCCTCTGTTTTTACTTGAGGTATTTCTTCCACTCCAGAGTTATTGGAGCCTGTCCTGCGACCACGGACTGCATTGAATTGTGAGTTAATGTGAGAACAACAACAACAACAACAACAACAACAACAACAACAACAACAACAACAACAACAACAACAACAACAACAACAACGTATATATACCGAGAAGTATCCGTTTTGCTGGGATACCGGAAAATCGCGAGCAAAATACTCGAAAATTATTCTGGTTGACACACCGGGCAAGACCAGCAGAAATACGGAACGGTTTTCGAGTTTCGATATTTAATATATTGTCTACCAGGTATATCATGGTATAATGGTATCTTCAGTAGGGTATATTGTCGGACAGCGGAAGGCAAGCATGTCAAATATTATAAATAATACGTACCGGGTATCCCATTTTCCCTTTTTATGTTACAAGTTGTACGATAAGCCGTTCGCGCGTATTTTAGGTAATGTAATTATTTGTTGAGGATACAGGCCAGCGAGTTTCGATATTTGAAAAAAAAGAGAAGTAGGTTTGAGGGATTCGGTGTCTATCTATAATCGTGTCTGCCGCACAACTATACATACTCGTATTGAAATATTCATATGAATATTAATATTACGGGGGGCCATAGTTAACAGGACCAAATATTTTTGGTAAAAATTGTTAAACATATAGGTTTTTATGTGTACCATAGGTCCTGTTAACTATGGTCCCCCGTAAATAGTAGTACCGGCCTTCATGAAAAATGGCGTTCACTCTTTGTTACCTCAACCCTAACGTACTCAGAGGGCGTAATAAAAGCTACCAGGTACCTGGTACCTATTTAGCAAGGTTTATTATTATCAGCTTGTGACTATTAAAACTAACTATTACGGGGGGCAATAGTTAACAGGACCAAATATTGTTGATAAAAATTGTGAAACATATATGAAGGTTTTTATGCATACCATAGGTCCTGTTAACTATGGCCCCCCGTAATAATACAACATGCAGCCACCTCCACCCACAGCAGTGATCAGTGACTCAGTTCGTTCAACTTCATTCGTACACAAAAGACGTGGTTTTACCGTACACCTGTCGTGCCTGTCGCATCTAACATGATGACGCGGCAACGCAGTTTCTACTCTGTTTGTACTGCTCTACTGGTATATAGCAATCCGATGTATCATCTCTGCGGCGTACGTTTGTGATCACATGACTTGTATTCCCGTAGGATTGAAGAATCGACACGGACACTGGTTGTGATGGATGTCGACGGGTAACGAGAATAAGAGCACACACAACAAAACGTCGGAGGAAAAAAACAACACAACTGGCTTGGAGGGAAAGAAAGCGTGTCCCACCCACCTGCGGCGCAGAGCGCAGCCAAAGCCGGCACGAACACGAGGAGTCCAGTCATCGTCTTCTTTCCTTTTGTCTCCAGCTTTAGGTTGTAGTGTCTCCTCGCAATGCTTTGAAACGCTGTGTTTATACACGGAACAGGAACAAACGTGCAGCGGGAAAAATTGGGAAGAAGCGGATAAACGTGTGAAAGCTAAATTCGGGAAACAAATAAATGTGATGCGTCCAGCGAGCAGTATATTGAGCTCACCGCTACTACTGCTCTTGTACGCGAAAATTCTTCGCGCACAGCGGTGTGCGCGAAACGAAGAGGCCTGTAGCCCTACTAACCCCTTTAGAACCGCAGTCCCGTTTGGGGACAAACCTACTTTAAATTTGACTGGTTTGTCCCCAGAACGGGACTGCGGTTCTAAAAGGGTTAATAGGAAAAATTGTTGGGCTGGGCTGAGGTTGGGTGCTAACCCATATGCGTACGCATCATCCACTGCACAGATGGCAAGCAGAACGTCATCCACAAAGATGATGCAGCAGCACATCGCTATGCAGTCGGGAAGGTGGGCAATGCTATGCGATGCCATCATAATGGATTCGAAAGGCACGACGCGCACCTTCTGTGAATGTGAGAAAACGGAAAGAAGAGACAAAAAAAAACGAAAAGAAGAATGGAAAAAGAGGAAAAACCTGCCGTTAAACCTCGGCAGCGGGTGTCTGCGACACTACCTGGTATATTTATTTATTTATTTATTTATTTCCATCCCATTCATTATCTTCGCACATCTTCTTCTCTCTCTCCTTCCAACTCGTAACTCAGATCCGGGGTCACATAGCAGGCTCTTCTCCCCCCTTCCCGCTACGGTACGTGCCTTCATTTTTTATCGCGAGAAGCTTTCAGCCTTTTCTTCCCTCGTCGACTCGCATCGAATTGTGCCTACCCACGCTGCAAGGCACTCTCAACAATTGAATCCCTTTTTTTTATTTTTGCAAATAAAGTCAAAGTCCGACTCTCCTAGGGCTCGAACCCAGGACTCAAACAAGTAGAATTCGAGGTTAACCACTTGAACCACCGGGGCGACCGGCTCTACTTAAGAACGAACGAAACAAACCATACCACTATACATCTAAAGAGAGCAAGACTAAAAATAACCAAATCAAACAGGATGGAAACCAAGGCACACCATAAAAACAAAATGACCCTCCAGGTAGTCGCACAACGTTTGTGGTGCGTGTAGCATAATAGCCAGGTTTCACCTACTACTACTGTAGTAGCTTTGGTACATTCCTACCCTGTTCTGCCGTCTCGGTTCCGCTTTCGTCAACTGTGCTCCACCCCCGGAGAGGATGCGTCAGACAATACGGAAAGCGAAAAGCAGGCTCGTCATCTACCCACCTCGACGGGTAGAAAGAACGGTTTAATGTGAAGAACACACGCACACGCCTCAAGACTCCTGTCATACGGACAACAAGAACGAAGTATATAAAGTAATCAAAATATCAAGGAGGATCAAAATTCAAACAGAAACAAGGAAAAAAGAAAACTACTGCTGTACACGTTCGAACCAGCTGCAGCTGTTGGCAGCACGATTAGGATACTGTATACCACTTGCACTATTATATGGTCGGCCTGGTGGCTTACTACCGTTTTTTGCCGTATCCTTCCTACTCCCGTCTCCCGTTGTTTCCCTCCTACTCCTCTTGTTGCACCCCCTCCCCCCGATTCCCTTTGGTCGAGTTTCCTTCCACTCCTCCTGATGTCCCCCCTACCCCCATTCCCATGGGCACCACCCATGGCGGAAACGCGGTGCTACCTACTCAACCGTACCTCATCCTCGTGCCACATCACTGTGAAGCGTTCGGCCGCTTCAACGACCCCACAGCACCACTTCCCCGCCTTTTTTGCTGCGGTGGACCACAGCAGCACTGTCTCAACTCCAAACACGAAGGGGGAGTGTCCCGTTGACCCTTTCGAGACTCCGATTTCCCTGAGTCTTTGTCTATCCATCTATGGCAAGTCTGAAACTGCTGCACACCAGGTTTGGGGTTCTCCCCGCCCCCCGCCAGCCATCCTCCCCACCATTACCGACCGGTGAATCGCTCCTTGTTTTGCCGTGCCACGGCCCCCGCGAAAGACGGCCGCCGTTTACGGATGGTTGTTTCAATGCTCTCGCACCGCCGTGTCATCTTGAGAGCCGAACTACTGGACATAGTAATAGACTATTGATAGCGTATACCCTGGTATGCGATTGTCTGGTATAATACGCACTCCTCGTGTGGCCGTTGTGTATCCGACACAAAGTTCAGCATCTTAACGTACGATTACAACCAACGGGGTCCGAGACAGGTGGTCCTGAGTTCCGAGATCAGATGTTTCTAATAAGACGGCAAAATAATACCGGTACGCACGTGGTAGTACAAGCAATCCTACGACTTCAAAAAACTGCCAGAACGCACTGCAGCCAGTCAGGGGGATATGTGTCCAGCGGAATATGTGTGTCCGTTCAGCCAGTATAATAAGAATCAGTCAACACGTCCCGAAAGACGACACTGCACACAATCAGTCAGGCCCCCAACGAAGCTGTGCCTTTTTTCCAAAATCGATCTCACAGTCTAATCATGTACTTTCTCTCAGGTACGATAGGACACGCGGTTCTCCTGCTGCTATTCTGCAGTAAATAAATGCTCGTCGCGCCTCGTATGTTGTACATACGATCATAAATATACAATCGGCTATGCACGCAACGGCGCAAAGCATCGCCAGCATGGGAGGCGGTAGCATGCAAGGGGGTAGCTGAAAGAAAGAGCGTACAATATTGTGTTCTATACAGCACCTAAAAACCTCGTATTTTCTCTCTCCCGCTGTCTTTCTGGAGAGACTTTTCCCGGGGTCCATGTATCGAGTATTTTCTTTCCCTTGGGGGCGCTTCATGACAGGAACACGCGCGATAACAGCAATAGAAAGTCTTGGACACAGGTGCATCGACGGGCGGTTGATGATTTCTTTTTTTTATCTAAACGTCAAAACAAAGTAAAAATCAACGTAACAACATGGATCCTCATCGAGCATCGGGCCGCCCTCGCACCCAAGCGCCTCCCGGTCCCAGGTTTCCCGCTCACTCCAATCTCTGGATGTGTAATAGAAACAAAAAGAAAAAAATAACATCGATATCTCAACGCGCTGCGTTTAGAACTTCGGCTGGTTCGTGCTTGGTTCCCGGAGAGCCAAGCGTTTCTCTCGAGATTGATGCCCTGCAGGTTCTCAACAGAGATCCCTACCCTTACATCTCGACGAGGTGCCCCAATGATCGAAATTGGTCGAAATTTGGGGTGCACATAATTTGCCCAATAACGACCGCCAACTTACCTTTCACTTGCGGACAGCTACAGATCCTCGGAGAAAACTACCGCCCGCGAAGAGGAGGGATGCCCGCCATGGGGTCTGTGGGGTCATAGGCTGCGCCAGGCGGCAGTCGTAGGCAGCGACAAACGACTAACGAGCTACATAACGAGGTGTTTTCATCCTTTCGAGGTTGCGACAGAGTGGCAGCAGCCAGAAAAAACTCGCAAAATCGATGGAATGTTTCATTTCACGAAGGCAAGTCAAGGGAGCAGAAACGACCTCCACCCTGCCACCTAGGTCCTGATCATGGAAGAATACTCTGTCGTCCAGGATGATATAAAGCAGCAGTTGCTAATATTTAGTATTATTTTTTTTTTTTTTTTTTTTTTTTTTTTTCATCCCATTAATTATCTTCGCACATCTTCTTCTCTCTCTCCTTCCAACTCGTAACTCAGATCCGGGGTCACATAGCAGGCTCTTCTCCCCCCTTCCCGCTACGGTACGTGCCTTCATTTTTATCGCGAGAAGATTCAGCCTTTTTCTTCCCTCGTCGACTCGCATCGAATTGTGCCTACCCACGCTGCAAGGCGCTCTCAACAATTGAATCCCTTTTTTTATTTTTGCAAATAAAGTCAAAGTCCGACCCTCCTGGGGCTCGAACCCAGGACTCAAACAAGTAGAATTCGAGGTTAACCACTTGAACCACCGGGGCGACCGGCCTGCAATATGCGTATGAACATGTGTGAATAGTTCGTCGCATGTATGGTACAGAGAGAAACCTACATACTTCGCAAATTTAGAGTACAATATCTGGCGCTATTTGTCATGGTCCTCTGAAATACCTGGTAGTAACTTATTGTTAGTAACTTATTGAGCCCAAAAACATGATGAAATAGACAAAGAAGCTCAGGATTGTCGTATATTTGCGTCAACCATTCTACACAACCGCGAAATACGGATCTTGCTTGCAAATATCTTTCTTGAATCCCAACTCCTACTTATGTATGTGAGTACATACTATCAACCCTTTTACAACCGCAGTCCCGTTCTGGGGACAAACCAGACAAATTCCAAGTAGTTTTGTCGTCAAACGTGACCGCGGTTCTAAAGGGGTTAATATTAATATTACGGGGGGGGCAGAGTAAAATAGGATGGTACACACCCAAAACCCATTTATTTACTTTTATTATCAATACTTGGTCGTGTATTCACTATAGGTCCCCCGTAATAAAAAAAAAGCAGACGCGAGGGTACGTTGACGTCTTCCTCAGAGTGCTATTAATAGTCGAGTACGTAATAATAGCATCCGAGCGCGTGTAAGACTTCTTTGGTGGCCTGCAGTATCCCACCTACCGGGATTCGTTCATGGCCGGGGTGGCGGCAGCCGGACGTAGCAGCAATCCCCAAATGACAAACCAATAAAAGGGTCATAAAAAATAATATAAGGATCAGAAGGTTTGTTTGCACGTTCTCCTCTTCTTGCGTAAATAGATGTAAATTTTCCGTCCCTGTCGACCAAACACACAAAACAAGGCAAACCCTTGCTTATTTGTTGTCCCCGATTCGTCAACAGGTTGTCCAGGGGATACTTCTTGCACCAGTAGTACCAGGTAGATATAACTCTCACGGCCGACATGGACGCAGACTTTTGTCACACACAAAATGCAACTCGACTCCTCACCCTGCACGGCGCTTGCATCAGATGGACCCACACCTCAAGCAAAAGTTGGGTTGTGTCGCTGTGTGGTTACTGTAGTAGCGCGCGCTGTTGTTGCTGTGTGTATACATAGGATACCGGCCTATCCTATGAAATTGCAGCAAAGGGATGAGACGCACAACACGCAGTGTCAACACGCCGTGATTGTCCGGCTTTGCATACCGGTATTTTACTGGCGAGATACGTAGCGCCTCCAACAAGCAACGCTAATTCCCATATACCACAGGCAACCATATAATATATATATACTTCTATACTGAGTGCATAGCGTTGACTGTTGTATGGCTGGATGTCGACGGGTAGAAAGAACGGTTTAATGTGAAGAACACACACCCATAGCGTTGACTGCTGTATAGCATGAGGAAATGCAACACAAAAAAAAACTTCGGACAGACTGAAAAATCTGAAAATCTGCTCACCAAGTAGTACAGAGCAGCAGGAGTGAAGGAAGGGTTCTGGAGGAGAACTGCTGTGAATCAGCCAGGGCAGGGGGGGTGGAATTTACGAAGGCCCCCCTTGGCAGGCGTTCGACTCCGTCGGGATGAAGGGGCTAGCAGGTCGTCAACAGAAAGTTCTTGAATTTATCCCGCCACAAATAATGGATACTGGATTTCACAGATATTATGAAGACAACAACTAACTTCAGATTCCCGGGTTACTTTACCGGTCTTACGGTGGGGTTTTTCATATCGGTTCGGTGCGATTCGGTACGGTTTACAAGGTTCCCCTTCGGTATGTGGGTGGCATGAAATCCGGGGGGTGTCGCAAGTTGAAAAAGGAGACGCAGGTAAAACCCTTGCACCTCTGTTTTGAGTCAAAACGATCTCGGAGAAAACTGGGTCCTGGGCTACTGATCAATTGCTAAAAGCGAAGAGTAGTGGTCTAGTCTATGCTCTCGAATGTCTCGGCGCATACCTGGTAGGAGGGATGGACTACTGTATTGCTTAAAGGAAAGCGTAGCCCCAAAATTGAAGGGGTGTGTGTCATCCAGGTATTTATCGCCTGGGTGGGATCTGAATCATCGATATAGGATAGGTGATCCTTATTGGTGATCTGAACACCTCTACTGGGTGGGGTCTGCACGATCTGCGTGAACCTAACCCTAACCCTAATCGAACATACATGTGCCGTGATAGACTAACTGATGAATACCTTTGCGTGGGTGGGTGCGCATGATCCGAAGGATCTGTACGATCTGCAGGGTCTACATAACGTAGATGTATCACTCGTTTTTTTGGCGGTGAGATCTGCTTGGTCTTTATTATTACACTTGCGTGCAGGGTGGGATAATCTGAAGGCCATGTGTGCATGATGCGGAGGATCTGCATGATCGATTATATCTACACACATCAATTTGTAGTTTGCCTGGAGAGACAGGTATGTTCCGTATCATTGCCACTTGTACGGCAGGTGGGATCTGGTTGATCTCAATGGCAGGCTAATGTATAACCGGGAGGGGGTCTGTCTGTGATTACAATTTTCCTAGATGTGTGTATCTGGGTAGAATATGTGTGAGCTGTATAATCAGTAAAAAAGTCTGACCGTTATGTGATCTGTCCGATCTGCCGATCTGTACATCTTTAGCGAGATAGGGTTTGGACGATCTGCATGATCTGCACATAACATGTTTATCGGTGGGTGTCATTGATCTGCAGGATCAGTATAATCTGCAAGATCTGTATGACCTACAGTACCTGGAACAACATTTTCGCCTGATTGAGAGCGAAGTATCTGATTGAGAGCGAGAGCCAAATAAATTGAAATTTCGGGTCCAGACGCCTCTTGCCATTTCTTGGTAAGTAGGGGACGGGCTATTCCAAGAAGCGGCGCAAATTGAAGGTCTCGTCAGCAGCGTCGCGAGCATATGCGTGTCATCGTCATCGGATGCTGCAGCTAGGAGCTAGACAAGTTGCTAGATTTCCCCAGATTGGCCATTCCTGCCGCAAACTGTTTCGCCTCGGGCGGTGGGCTCTACTGTAGCTCCTGCTCCCGGCTGTAGCTCCACAACGAGAGACTCTCACACGATGACCAGGGTAGCGGCTTGAAGCTACGGGCTAGCCCTTCAATTCAAGCTACACAGCAAGCTCCACCTCTCAGCGGTAGTCCGGCTACAGCGTATCGCGCAATCTCGCTCTCAATCAGATACTACGCTCTCAATCAGGCGAATATGTTGTTCGTGGGTGGAATCTGTGTTATCTGAATCATCTGTACATATTAACCGGGATACGGTTTTGTACGATTTGGAGGATATGTATGATCCGCAGGATGTCTGTATGGTCCGGAGGATCTGTAAAAGCTGAGTACTTCACACTTGTTTCAGCATGATTATTAATAACAACAACAGGAGGAGCAGCAAGATAGGCAACCGCGTGGCACAGGCAAAATTAAAACAGGGGTAGCAGCAAGAACAGCAACTTGTGCCAGCAACAGCAGTAGTAATAGCAGCTACACCGCCATTTTGTGTAATAGTCGTATTATAGTAGCCGCAGCAATAACAGGAGTGTTAGCAGAATATGAAGCAAACCGCGTGGCACGCGCACATTGTACAAAGGGCAGTAAGCACTCGGCTACAATGTACCACATAACGCTATACTGGTACGTGGTTATAAGATCCGACAAAAGATTATTCGCACCGAGATACCTAGAAAACCACTACCATACGTCGTTCATTGTGTACTGCGGCATTGATGGTATGTATTGTTAGTGAGGGACGGGCCAAGGGCCGACGCGTTGGCGCCGGCCTCGAGGCCTGCGCCGGCACATAGTTTCTCACCGTCGACCGCCATTTTAGTGCACGGCCACAGCGTCGTTAGGGCATACAGCAGTACATGGTGTCTCGCAACGTGTATGGTATGTGTCGGTAGTTAGGGACAAGGGCCACCGGTCGACGCGTTGGCGACGTGGTGGATACAGCGTATTCTCGCGTCTTGTGCCCAAGCAGAGCACTAAGCAGCAGCAGCAACAACAACAACATTCAGCAGCACTCGAGCAACACTCGATTCGAGCAGCACTCGTACGCCTGTTGTTGCTGTTCTTGTACTGCGGCGTACTGCTCGAGCAGGACTCGAGCGCACGAGCATGAGTAGTAGGTGTCCAGCATTTCGTGTGCCCGAAGACGGAAAATAAATAATTACCTCTATTTCCAAGTACGAAATATTTAAATTGAAACCGAGGTCAATTTATTTAATTGTTTTGGTGCACCGCAAAAAAAAGGACCCGGGGCCACGATCACTCGACTGCTCAAGCGCAACGAGCACGAGACAAACACGAGCACGGCGTGGCCAAGCAGTCACGGGCACACGAGCACTCAGCAGCACCAGTAGCAGCAGCACCCAGCGGCCCTGGAGCAACACTCGACTAGAGCAGCACTCGTACGCCTGTTGTTGCTGTTGTTTTGCTGCTGCGTACTGCTCGAGGATTTGAGCTCGACATGATTACACGCAACGCAATACTTGGTACCAGGTACGTGGTATTATACAAAGATCCGATAAAGGATGAATCGCACCGAAATACTAAAAAAACAATCCCATGTACGTGGTGGATATAGCGCGTTGCCATGTCTTGTGGCCAAGCAGTCACTGGCACACGAGCACTCAGCAGCAGCAGCAGCAGCACTCAGCAGCACTCAGCAGACCTCGAGCAACACTCGATTCGAGCAGCACTCGTACGCCTGTTGTTGCTGTTCTTCTACTGCTGCGTACTGCTCGAGCAGGACTCGAGCGCACGAGCATGTCATTGAGTAGGTATCAAGCCAATTGTACCGCAAAAAAAAAGGCCCGGGACCACGATCATTCGACCGCTCAAGCGCAACGAGCACTAGACAAACACGAGGACGGCGTGGCCAAGCAGTCACGGGCACACGGGCACTCAGCAGCATCAGCACCCAGCGGCCCTGGAGCAACACTCGACTACAGCAGCACTCGTACGCCTGTTGTTGCTGTTGTTTTGCTGCTGCGTACTGCTCGAGTATGATTGAGCTCGAGATTATTACACGCAACGCAATACCTGGTACCTGGTACGTACAAAGATCCGATAAAGGATGAATCGCACCGAGATACTAAAAAAACAATCCCATGTACGTGGTGGATACAACGTGTGTTCACATCTTGTGGCCAAGCAGTCACGGGCACACGAGCACTCAGCAGCAGCAAGCAGCAGCAGCAGCACCTAGCGGGACTGGAGCAACACTCGACTCGAGCAGCACTTGTACGCCTGTTGTTGCTGTTGCGAACTCGAGCAGCACTGCTGTGTGCTGTAGTTGCAATTGCAGAGAAAAGCGAGAAAAACAAAATCTTTGGAGCTGAAAATACGAAGCTCCGGGTAGGAGTTTAAGCGCCTGGATGGCTTTTCGGAAGTGGGACCCCATCCCCTAAGTTGCTTGCTGGGTCACGTGACTTCAACCATGTAGAGCATGGGCCACGGAGCCCGGCCGGAGCCAACGCTTGTACCGTACTGTCCACGCCGCCCCCCTGCGGGTCCCGCAGAAGAAAGCACGAGAAAAGACCCGCGGCCAAACGCGAAAAGTGAACTATTATGGAAAGAAAGTCAATTTATTTGGTACGGAGTAATATTGCACCGCATCGCATCGCACCTCACCTTAGTTAGGGTGTTTGCCCCCTTGGAAACAGCACTTCACCGCACGTTAGGTTAGGCCGTTGCCTATGCGGTTCTATTTTTGAGCTTGAGATTATGACCCGATCGCATTTTCAGATGTGAACTTGGCAAATCGAAACAGCCTTCCTATGCGGAAAAATCAGACTTATGGTGCGTGTAGAGATTCGATCAAACGCCCCAACTATTATTGTTGATGATGATGTGGTTTGGCGCCGCGTTGAGACGCGTTGGGTGCGCTGCACTGCGCGTGGGACCCAAGCGTCCGAGCCAGGGCTGGCTGTCTCTGGTCTGGCGGCGAAGAGATGTGTCGAGTGCTCTAGAGCCAACCTGTCTTGGTAATTCGTGTTTCTTTTTGTGACAGACTGTCGCTGCTGCTGCTGTACAGCGGCAGTGTAGTCTACGAGCACATATCCACGGAGAGGTGCGTGCCGAGTGCGCTTCTCTTGGTTTCTAGGCCCGAGCCCGCGCCAGTCGACTGTGGGCTGGCCATGGACGGACGCGCCGCCCGCGCATCGGGCGCGTAGCAACGTCGCTGTACAGTTGTGTCACCATCCAACTCATCGATTGTTCTGCTGTGATAATTCCTGTCGTGGATATCATCTTGAATTTAGAAAGCATGCCGTTTTTCGATTTGAAAATCCGATGGCCCGAGTCGTCGGACTTTGGGCCAAAATCCGACGACTTGGGTCATCGGATTCTCTAATCGAAAAACAATCCGGTCATATTTTGCGTATTTGGACTGCATGATAAAAACCAGGGTCATTCGCTTTGAAGATCAAACATGGAACTCGAAATCGAACCGCATGGGAAACAGCCTTGAGACGATATCGGAAAATCGCACCCAACCGCACCGTATGACTTGAAATATACAACCAAAGCGACTAACTGGACCGCACCGTAGGGGTCGTGACATCCGAAACCCGCATCGCAACGCACTATTTATACTACAGCGTAGCAGTGAGAATACCGCTGCGTATACATAACCAGGTAGGATTAACGACGTTTGAAAATCGCACCGAACCGCACCGTAGGATATTCATCATTAAAATCGCACAGAAGAACCGCATAGATCGAAGGACTTATCGCAGCAAGCACCAAATCGCACCGTAATATATAAAACATCCAAAAAAAACGCAGCGAATTGCACCGTCAGATTTTTTGTGGATTGTTTAACCTCACCAAATAACCGCACCATGGAATATATGAAAATACCGAACAAACGCACCCTGAAGGATATAGCAGAGGCGTCCGTAAAAAAGAGGAAACGACACACTATAACCTGTCGAAATAAATGGGAAACCGTTGCAACAGTTATGTACACAGTGTACCTGATGATGAAATAAGAAAAATGAGTTATTTCTCATGTTTTCATTTTTGTTTTCCTTGGTTCTATTAATATCAATAGTACCCCTCCTCTCCCCCCCTCCGCCTGCTTGCAAAACCAAATATGTGACGGTTAACGTTTTTTTCCCCTGGGCGCCCTACAGTAGGATTTAGCGCATTTTTTTAAAACGACCCGCAACGCACCGTAAGATCTCCGATTTCTTGGAAAAGCGAATCGAATCGAACCGAACCGAACCGAACCGAAGGATATTCGAAATGAACTACAACGCACCGTGCACGGATGGATAGCCGCAACGCTCTCCAAGAAATAATCCGATATCTTCCAACCCAACGGAACCGAACCGGGATGTAGGATTTTCTTGAACAAATAAATCCCATCGTACACGTTCGGATAACCGTGAAAACAAGCTTCGAAATCCCGCAACGATACTGCTGTACGAGCATCAGATTGTGAAACACAACAATAAACAAAGTCATGTAGACTGTGCATCGTACTCTCGAGTATCTTGAGTACTGGTATGCAATTAACTGCGGAATACTACTGCATACAATAAGTATTTAAGTGCACCGAAACATCGGTATAAACGGCGACCCGTTTTCGCAGGGCTCCACACTATTCGACTCGGCATTGCCAAGAGATTACCACCCATATGGCATGGCATACCATGGCATCCCCACGGCATCCCATGGCGTGGCAAAGGTGCCCGCCGGTATGCCACCGGTGGTACTATCGCAACCCCCGCGGCAACCGCCGCGGCACTCCATGGAAACCCCACGGCATGTCATGGCAACCCCCATGACAAATAATGACACCCCAATGTCCAAGGCGCCTATGTTAGGATTCGGGGCCGTGGGGAAGAAAACCAAGGAGTGGATACTCAGTCGGCGGGTGGTATTCGGGACTCGATGGTTAGTGCAGAGAACCCGAAACAGGCTGGAACCAGGACAAACCCCACGAGTAACGCGACTGGCCAGAAACAAGTCGTACCCGTTCCCGAGGAATCCCGACCCGGGTACATCTGAAAATTACTACTACTAGTAACTGCTGTTGAATAAAGCTTGGCTTGCAACCTCTTTCGGATATTGTTTTTGCAACTCTTATAATAGTATATTAGTATTCATGAGATTGTTCTTCAGTTCAATTTTGAGCTCCTTCATCTCTAACGTAAGTTCAGTGTTTTCAACCATTATGCGCACCTGCGTACGAACGTGCATCTCATTCATGCGGGCTGGTATTATGTTAGTATTTATCTTGCCATCCGACAATGTGCAGCATGATCTTCAAACATTGACCACTCATGACTCTCCCGAGAAAAGAAAACCTCGGAAACCAAAGGAAACCCACGCACCAAGTCTACCTCCCTTCGAGGCGTTCTACGATAGAGGTGCACCCTAATTTTTCTGAGGCTTCTCACTCAAGGGGCTCCATACTTCACCTGAAAACTGACTTGAGGAAAAATCAAATTGAATCTCGACGAATAACCCCATAGACTAAGTATACAACAAAAAATTGAAATTAGATTGGCATTCCGACGATTTTGGAATTGACCCCGTCATTCAGAAAATAAAAAGCGAAAATGTGCTATCTCTATCGTAGAACGCGTCCTTCTGTATGTATTAAAAAGGCATTGTCAAACAATAGCCAATCACAAAAACGTACTCTTAACATCAGAACTCTGCTTGTTAGGGCTCGACCCGGAACGCTCTAGCCAGTAGAGTACGTACTGGCTGTGTCATACGCGAGTACACTGTACCCGCGACCTCTGCCCCTCCCCGGCTGGTGAGGGGGCCTCGCCGGAGGCACCCCTGGGGGGGGCCGCTGGAGGCGCCCTGCCAGAGGCCCGTTTGTACGCGTTTGGGCTTCATCATTATGACGGGGGACCATATTGAGTAGGACCTACGGTATAGACGAAACCCACGGTATATTCCGCAATTTTACCAACAATATTGGTCCTATTTACAACGGCCCCCCGTAATAGAGCTAAAAACTACGTCGTTTTTGGACCATTTCAGACGCAAACTGGTGATAGATTGACTAAGCCACTTCTTACGCGGTCGGAAACTAGGATTGGAAAAGGGGGTTTCCGATCGGAGACGACAATGGTCATTCTTAGTTGTAAGAGCGCCGTTCAATGAAAGATTTTTCGATTATGATTTCTAACTGGACCAGACAGTCGGAAAAACTGAGATTTTTGATCCGACTCGCCAGTCGGATTCATTCATCGGAAATGTTAGAACGTCCCGCCGCATACTCGTACGAGTATTACACACCTACACCCCCACAGCAACACAACATATGACACGACCCCACTCCACAACATCGGCGACGCTGGCTTGACAGCTGTCACTTCTACTGCTGCTCGGCGCGAGTCAGTGTGATATATCGATATCTACGCCCGTCGGCAGCACGTGACAGCACCCGATGGCCGCAGTGCGCGGTGTCGATAACCTTTGATAATTGCTGCGCTGGCTGTAGCCTTGGCGACTCTCGAACGAATCAAGCGCCGCGATGGCCTCGAGAACGAAATGGAGGAGAACGCCCAGCCTGTGAAGCTTACACCACGCTGTGTTAATGTTTTATAGTCCGTTGAGCTAAAGGTAAAAGGGTAACCAATCGCCCACCCAATCTAAGCCTCACAGACAGGTAGTATTCTCTCCCCCCTGGAACGTACCGGATATATATACGGGTCGACGCGTGACACCAACATGCGGTTCCAAATTATGGGGAGTGTTTTTCAGATTCTTGACCTGACGAAATTCACTTTTCTTGAAAACACGATTCCATGGTGGACGTGAGATTCGAACTCACGACCAACGACCCATGTTCTGCCGTCGTCGCCGAAGTCCGTAGAGCTCAATTTAAAAGGTAAAAGGTTAACGAATCATCTACCCAATCTAAGCCTCATAACTGCTGCGCGAGGAAGAAGCGAGATATCAGCATATATTATATGTGTGGTTGGGCGCAGCTGCTGGAAGATGAACACCTCTCTGATCTCATGTCATACATTACGGCGAAGCGGTTTCGAACCGACGTCCGCCTGCCCTACGTACCCTTTTTTATTGGAGCTATTAACAGTCAATATAGTGAAAGTCACTCCCTTACATACGTCTCCGGGAAAAAACACAAAACCTGTATATTCAACCCGACGGCGGAGGATAAGAAGGGTAGCTATTTTTTTTATGTTTTATTGCCTTCTGACAATGTGCAGGGCGTTATTCATTCAAACTGAAAAAGCTGACATAATTCATCGAATACCACTAACTTCATCTAACCAATTCTCCTTCCCTGCGTATACTCACTTGAATATGTACCCCCACCATTTACCGAGATATTTTACCTAGTATGTATCTATACGCCATGCTTCCTACTCCGCATCTACATTCCACCCCCACGCCATGGGAAGTAGTCCTCCCTCCTGCTCTCTTCTCCCCCTGGCGGTCTGGCGGTCTCGCAGGGCGAGCTTCTATCGGTGCACTCTGCGCGAGATCACGACCTGGGTAGTCACCGATATGACTTGGAAAAGGTGCTCCTTACAAACCCCTTTTCTTGCTAAAGATTCCCCGTCCGTTCCTCCAACGATGCTCGCCGCCAGCTGGTCGATGGAATCGCTACTTTCCTTCCCGAGGCGTCCAAAGCTTTCCACCGCGAGGGTGACAAGTTTATGGCTGCGCTCGTCGAAGGACACTTGTCCTGCACGAGCGTAGTGGTTGCGCTTTCGAGCCTCAGAAGTGGATTCGGCTGATCCGTCTCGATCAGCGCTGCCAGCCCGCATGTGGACCCTCGCTCGGGGGTCTGCATGCGTGATGCCGAGGAGTACCGCCTTGTTGCGGTACTCTGACGACGTAGCGTCTCGGAGGCCTCCCCATTCGATCGCTATGTTCATGCGGAGGTTTCTGTCGGCGTTGAAAGGCGCTCCGCTTTCCATTTGATGTCGGATGGACAACCGCTTAAAGGTGCGAGACAGCGCGTGGACTAGCGGCTGATGCTGGATAACCTGTGCGCCTGCTCGGTGGCATGTGCGCGTGTGACGTGTGGTGACATCCGTCGCTTCGCAGCAGGGGCACCTCGCCGCTATGGGCTCCTCCATTCCCAGGAAGCGCCGTCCCATAGACACGAACTCAGAAGCTACTGGCAATCCAGTCAGAATATAACCGATCGGAAACCGGCCTTTTCAATGCTAGTTCCCGAATGCATAAGAATTGGCCTACAGTCGCTAGGGTCCAAGAAGAGTTTATTCGTTGATTAAACATATTAGCACCACTACTACCTGTTATACCACTATGACTGAGTGTGGTATATCTAGCAGTTAGTGCTATATATTTCAAAAACAAATGCTGCGTGCAGAAAGATCGTTGGAATCTCGTCGACTTAGTAACAACAGTGATCTTCGGGGCCCTTCCCCTCGCCAAGCGCGCGCTGCTGGTGTCTAGAGGCACGCTATCATCGTAATCATTCGAATTATCCCCAGAGCGCACGCTCGAAAGGATCCAATAACGAATTCGACCAGGTTTGAACCTCCGACCCGCCCACCCTTGATAATAATTTTGCAATAAATAATACCTGCTGGACCACTCAGTGAGCGTTCAAAGTATTCTAAGAATACCTGCTAGACCACTCACTCAGTCAGCGTTGATAGTATTATAGCAATAATACCTGCTAGCCCTCTCAGTCTGCGTGGATAATATTATAGCTTCTTCCGGGAAAGTTATGGGTGATCAATGTTGAAGATCATGCTGCACATTGTCGGATGGCAAGGAAAAAAATTCAATAGTATTGCTATACCTGCTAGACCACTCGGTCAGGCTGACTGAAGGGTCTAGCAGGTAGTGCTAAGTAGTCGACAAGTTTTTCCCCACTGCGATGTGTGCCACGTGTTCGCAAGATTTTGCAACTCCTCCACCCCCGAGTCACCCCACGGTAGTAGGGGTTACACTCTTTGTGCCAAACGTTTCTGACCGCTTGAGCTCCTTAAGTAAGGATCTACCAGTCAGTTAGGATGAAAATATTATTAGTCGTATGTTCGTGTTAGGACTATATATAGCGCATACAAGCGCCGGTCGGGTGACACGAACGAGTTTTTCCAAGTGTTGTATCGGGTGAGATATTGAGCGCCTAAT
The DNA here is from genome assembly GCA_031213475.1 of Nereocystis luetkeana. NCBI lineage: Eukaryota > Phaeophyceae > Laminariales > Laminariaceae > Nereocystis > Nereocystis luetkeana. The sequence continues at coordinate 3,048,748 of JARUPZ010000028.1, forward strand.
ATGAGGGGTTCAGGAACGTCTGGTGCACCCCTACTGTGAGATGGCTCCCCCACGTTGTTGGTCTCCAAAATATGCTGGAGTAAAGTCGCACACCTGTGAGTCATTCCTCCTCAACTTATCTACCTGGCAAAACACTTGCCAAACACTCATCCCACAGTCTCTTGTGGGGATCCCGCCCACGCCAGTGGAGCGCCATTGCCATTGTATATGGGCGTGGTGACTGCGACGGGAGCGAGTTTGAGTACCTATGTAGATCACGAAGGATCAATCGCGAATTCACGACGGCCGACAGTCTCCGATTCAATAAAGTAGCAGAGCATGCGCTAGGTTTCATGGAGACGGCCGCAATGGCGGGCAGAGTCCGGGCCCAAGAGTTTTTTCCCCGCACGTAACTCCCGAACACTGCATTGTTCCACTAGGCGCGTGACGCCTTGTACCGCACAGCAACGACAGCAAGCCCAGAGCGCAAAACGCCGCACGACATGTGGCATGGCAGCTCCCCCCCGGTAGCACTGCTACCGTTCCTCAAGCCTGGCTAGTGCAAGGTGAAGAGGGAAAAGCAGTCACAGGCCAAAGCACAGGAGTATTATTACTTTGTCCTGCACCCAACTACCCCCAAGACTCAGTACGAGCACTGACGAGTCAACGCACTGAGCTAATCATGCGAAATGTCTCCTGTCAACACGTATCGCCTGCACCACCTGTACCTGCCCAGGCGAATGACTCCATGTCTACGGCAGAGGGGGGGTCAGAGGCAGACGACGTGAGCACGTCGGATCGAGGTAGTGGAGGGGTGGTGGATGAGCTGGACGACGGTCTGGCTCACGTAAACGGCCTCGACATGGCGTGGGGTTTTAATCTGGACGCGTTTCTTGAGAAGCGCGCACAGCAGGCACCTGCGGCAGGCGAGGCCGGCGACAGGACATCTCAAAGGTTGCGGTGGACACCCCGTTGGCCCACATAGGGAGGGCCTAAACAACCGAGACAATGGGTTCGTCTCAAAGGGGGCGCCGTGGATGCCTCCCCGGTCCAGGAAAGACGGGCAAAAAGCGAACCGGGCACAGCAACAGCCTTCACCACCGGCCAAGGGAACGGGAAAGATCCCCCCGCGGTCCTGTCGGGGAAGCCAGCACACGAGAATCAGCAGCTGGGGACGGCTCCCTCCTGCTGTGCACCAGCTAAGGATGAAAATATAAAATCGCACGCGGGCTGCTTACGGCAAGGTACGAGTGGTGGACGAAGCCTGGGAGTGTCCTCACACGTCCATTCTGGGCGACGGAGGACGCAATGACCTTGATGGCCGGAGGACCTACTGCAGAGACGATAGGGGACTTGAGCGTGAGCGTGCCGGATGGTTTCCCGGAAGACATAGAATCGTCCACGTAGTCCGTAGCAGATGTAGAACGTTCACAACGTAAAGCGGCGGGGCACGAGGCGATGAAAATTGAGTTGGACGTTCACAAAACGACCACTACATACGAAGCCGCGACACCGCCACAAGGGCGGAAGACTGTAGGTGCGAAGAGGGCATTTACCTACCAGACGGATAAGGATGGCCTGACAGTAAAACGAAGGCCAGACTTGTGGCTAAGGGTGTTAGCCAGGTGGGTGTGTGGATGTGCATTTGATTTTACGTGTTGATTTTTTCATTTGCGCCAACTCCTTCGTTAACGTCATGTGAAGATGTTAGTCCGTTGGGCTAAAGGTAGAAGGATAACCAATCCCCTACTACCCAATCTAAGCCTCATAACACTCTCCCCCCCCCCGGAACGGATCGGATTTTACGGGTCGACGCGCCACCACACGCGGTTCCAATTTCTGGGGATCCAGAAGCATATTTCAGATTGTTGACATGAGTAACTCACTTTTCTTTAAAAAGTGATTTCATGGTGGACGTGAGATTCGAACGCACGACCAACGGCCCACGTTCTGCCGTCGTCGCCATTTATTTGCGAGGGGCTTAGTCCGGTGGGCTAAAGGTAAAAGGTGAACCAATCGCCTACTACCCAATCTTAGCCTCATAACAGTCAGCTAAATCCTGGCGGTTGTTGCCAATGAATATGGTTTAAAGATTTTTTCATGCGAAACTCGGCGCCGAGATATAAATGAAAACGACCCGGTGGCTGTGGTGACATGTGAGGAAATATCGTCCGCCTAAAGGGGTCCCTATAAGGTCTAACGCAGAGTGGACGGCAGTTGGCCGGATTGTAGGTGAATACCATGATAGAGTACGGTATGGAGCAGTGCAGGTCTGACTCGTGTGTGTTTCGCATGGTTGTGGACGGCAAGGTAGAACTGATCGTGGGCGTTCGTGTGGATGCTATCGTTATCTCAGGGTCAAAGGAGACATGCAGAAGGTTGCACGCCGCGCTAATTACGAAACTTCCCACGAATATCCTCGGCGAATTGAGCCGGTACACTGGCAGTGCTTTCAATTGCGAATGCGAATTGGAGACATGGGAGACTACGCAGAAGGCGTTCATTGAGGGCATAATGAATCGTTTTGGCATTAATTCAATCCTCTGACATCCCCACGACCCCCGGTGCAGAACCAGGTCCTAGAGAGAAGGGGCACATAGGAGATTACGCAGAAGGCGTTTATGGAGAGCGTGCTCAATCCTTTTGACATGAACTTAATCCTGACATCCCCCCGACCCTCGGTGTGGAACTAGGTTCAAGAAAAGAGGGTGAACTTGTAGGAAAATGGCCGTACAGGGAGGCTATGGGCAGCTTGATGTGGTTGACGACCATGACGAGACCGGGCATCTCGAACGTAGTGCGTGCTGTGTCGCACCACTCCCATGCCTTTACGGAAAGGCACTAAAAGGTCGTTTTGAAGACTACGACTTACCTTGATGGGACCAGTGTTTGGGAATGACGTTTATGCGGGGCTCGGGATTGGATTTGACTGCCTATCTATGGGGATACTGATTATGCTGATAAGCCGAACGATAGGCGCTCGGTATCGGGGGCGGCAATGCCCTGGGGGGTGCGGCCGTCAGTTGGGCAAGTAGCACGTAGAGGTGTGTTACACAGAGCAGAAGCAGAGTATGTCACCTACTGTGGAGGGGTGAAGGAAGTTTTGTCTACGGGCGGAGTGTTGTCGTTCATTAATCAAGAGAGCTAAACGAAGCATATGTCCAGGTTTTTTAGGATAACCAGCGGGGATAGCGTTGAGTGAGAACCCTTTTAGTTCTGCTCGGAGCAAGCATGTCGACGTGCGTTTTCATGTTGTTAAAGAGCTACTTCGTGCTAAGAAGATCGGCATTCAGTTCGTAGCCTCGTAAGAGCAGCACGCAGAATGTTGACGAAATCCATTGTTGCGACCCCCTTTATGTTTCACCGTGGGTTCTTGTTGAATCTGCCTTTGGAGGATGAACAAGGAGGCGTGAGCATTATCAGACGAGTACCATGTTTGAGTGATGGGAGAAATCGTTCGTAAAGTCGTCACCCGGCGCTACTTGGAGGGTCATGGGGGAGTAGGGCATCACTTGGCCTTTTAGTTTCTGGTCATGATCGTCATCTGGAATGCGGCAGTTGTTTCGATTGCAATGGTCCGGAGTATATGGGCTTTTCAGGGGCTTTGACCCGGCGGCCGGGTTTCTTCCTGCCAGACTGTCGTTGGTTGTACATATGTCCTGGTACGTCATGATTGTCTCTTCCGTCCCGTCACTGATGTGAAGAGCCAGGGAGGGTGTTCGTTTGAATATTTCCAGCAACGAACAAGTTTTAGAAGGTTGGGTATATCTTCGCAGGCGTTATTCTAAATTCTGCCGTGTGCTCATAAGGAGAATTCAAGACTTCCGAGCTCCGCTCCGCTCTCTCTCTCCTCCTCTGCCCTTTAATGAAACGGCTATGAAGAATCTCATCAGATCACGTGGTAGTCACGGCACCCGAGCGTGGACTCTACGAACAGCCTATCGTCTTCAAAAGATGGCAGTTTCAACAGCACGGCTATTCGGGTGCATCACTCGCCGCAAATCCCAACAGTCCGTCACTGGATCGGTCCCCTTCCCAGGCGGAGGATCCTTGAACTTCAATGTTAAAACGTAGTCGATCACGGTGTAGTCGACGGTGGAAACTGACCTGATGGCCATCAGCTACTACTGAGTGAAGGAGGCTATATATCTTCCCCGACGCCATGATGGATTAAACATCGACGAGTTCTATTGCGTGCGCATCGACTGTGACAGCCCCGGTGCACTAACTGTCGCGGGGCGTGCTATTACGGGGACCCTAGTTAACAGGACCTATGGTGTAAATAACAACCTATATATTTAGGCATTTTTACGAACAATATTTGGTCCTGTTAACTATGGCCCCCCGAGATATGTATGTGTAACTTGACGACGAAGCACTGAGTCTTCCGTTTCTTCTCTATCCGGGAGCTGGTGAAGAGCGGAAAGAAAACACCCCACTACGTGGCAACAGACCAGATACTCGCAGACTGCGCTACGAACCGTCTGGCCAATATTCAGCTCCGCTCAATCCTCCAGCAGATTGAGGACGTCTCGGTACATAGTAAATATATTCCTCGCATCGAATCCACCGTTGGGACGCAATTCGAAACTGGAATCGAATAGAGAAATATCAACATGAGCAAGACACAAATCGGAGGAGCCGCGCATCGACGCCACTTCTAGATCGGGTATAAAAACATACCCGATGACGAAGCACACCTCGAGGGATGCCGATTTCAACGAGTGCTGGTAATCGTTCGTCATGGTCGGCACTTCAGCTAAGTAAGTGTAGATAGCTTCGAGCGCTGATGTGATGGTTACAGTAGTATAACGACCGTGTCAAGGACTGGTGGGCATCTGCCACTTACTTGGAAACGTCATCGTCTACTGCGACGCATACAGTGGCACTCTGTTTCTTTGTTATTGATCTGGACCACAGCCAACCTGGCCCCGGGCTCCTGCTGGCTTCAGGTGTGTGTGTAAATAAATGCACTTGATAAAAAAAGGCTGTGGAGTATGAGTTTCCTCCCGAAGACGTTGTTGGCTGCTACACGTAGATGTGCGTACGCGGCGAGTCGTTGTGCTGAGGAATCCACATGCCTACTCGTGGAAGCATACCTACTCCAAATGAATGCAAAATCCCGATAAAAGAAAAGAAGTTCGGTCCTCGTAACATACTTGTATCTATATATAGCTACCGAGATCCTCGTTTAAGAGTCTCATACATACATGTGTTCTGTGGATTTGCCGGTTTTAGTACGGAACCAAGGCAGTAATTCGCCCGCCGTTTTTACCGAAGGATGCCTTATGTAAAAATGGATACGAGCTGTGATTTTATCGACAGGCGAAACATTCGGGTTTCGAAGCGTTACGCCATGTTCAAAGGTCTGCGGGATTGTTCTTCATGGAAATAAATGTGAAAACCCTGATGAGCGGTCATGTAATGTGTTCATCTGTATATTTTTCGTTCTTAAGGCGCTTTTTCACGACATTTCAGGAAGTTTCGGCAACGTCACGCATGAAAACGAGGTCCGTTTTCTGTCATATTCCCTCGAAGAACAATCACGCTAAATTTTGTTATCCACCTGCTATAAACCGTGGTCCAAAAAAAAACAAAGTAAATACTTACGTACGATGCGTAGGAAAAACGGCAATTTTGGTTAAAAATGGGCCCAAAATGAACCGTTTTCAGGCCTAAGCCAAGTCTAATTTGGCGATTGAAATGTGTTTTTTCTGAACCACATCGAACGGTGACCGAGATCATTATCAAGCGTGTGGATGCGGTCAGCATGATGAGTCAAGCAATAAATGTCGTCGTATGGTCAACCCACACGCACAAAATAGCCAACATAAATACCGTGATTAATCTAAAATCCTGGTATTTGATATTTCTTCGTTGTTTTTTCCCCGCTTGGTCAAGTAGTCCTAATGTTCAAACAATTGATCGTATCAGCTACTACAGCAGCTCCGGTGTACAACGCCTCGTCGCCGATTTCTTCCCTCGGTTGGTGCGGTCATGTGTATGTGGACAGTGGATATTGGCAAGCATATATATGTCGAGTCATCCAAAGTGTTTTCATTGTTGCGTTTGACGGCCTGATTCAAACGTGAACGATTATCATGCATCGTTAGCTGGGACCAGTTCGTATTTATTATCACTATCAATATTAGGCTTGCCATCCGACGATGTGCAGCATGAGCTTCCACGTTGATCAATCAAAACATTCCTAAAATATGTATTATTAGGCTTGCCATCCGGCAATGTGCAGCATGAGCTTTCACGTTGATCCATCAAAACATTCCTGAAAGACGAAATCTCCGAATACAAAGGAAACCTATACACCAAGTCTATCTACCTTCTATGTCTAATTCCTGTTACCTGGTATGTTTTATGTTCGATACCCTATGTCCCTCCTACATATTTCATGTGTACTCGTTACTTCGAATTTAATCCAAAGCCGCATCCAAGTCCCATCCCCACGCCATCGGTGTGGGTCTGTCATGTCTTCCCCCCCTGCTCCTTCTCGATTCCTGACGACCCGTAAGCTGGAGTCTAAATCGCGATACCCTCCCCGAAAAAACGACATGTTGTGTAGTCACCGAGACGATTTGGAGTAGGCGGCCCTTCACCAAATATTTCCTCCCCGTCGACCCACCATCCCTCCCCCCCACTACACTAGCTGCCAGCTGGTCGATGACCATACTGCCCTCTACCCCGATTCGCCCAAAGCTTTCAACTGCTAAAGTGGCAAGTTTGTGACTCCGTTCGTAAAAAGGACACAAGTCCCGGACGAGCGTAGGGTTGGCTCTTACGCGCCTCGGAGATACAGGCAGCTGATCTGTCTTGATCGACAATGCCTCCTCGCAGGTGTATCTGCGCTTGAGGGTCCGCATGGGTGACGTCCAGCAGGATGGGCTTCTCCCTATACTCCCTATTATGGGCATCCCGTTGACGTCTTCTCCTGACGACAATGACCACCCGCCGATTTCGGTCTGCGGTGAACGGTTCGCCGCTTTCCGCTTGGTGTGGAATTCCCAGCCGCTTCAACGTTCGGGTGGGGCATCGCGAAACGAGCGGCTGGTCTTGGTTTACCTGCGCTCCTGCTCTGGGACAGATAAGCGCGTGGCGAGTGTCCACGTTCACAGGGGCACCTCACAGTCACGTGTTCCTCCATCCCAATGAACCACCTTCCCATGCACACAAACTCTTCTTCTGCGGGTATGACCCGGAGTGAGTCCGCTGGTCTCTCCCGAAGGCATGGCGTAGCTCCTGCCCCCTGTAGGCTGCCTCAGCGAGCCTTGGCGGGGGCTTTGGTTTCGGTTCCACCCATCAATTTACTGCTTTTTATGTTATTGCTTGCTCCATCCCATTGATTATTTTGGTCCTACTCCCACACGCTCTCGCAGCAGGAAGACGAATCCGTGGCCACATAATAGATATTCCGCACTCTTCCCCCATCCTCACCACGGTACGTCTCGTGATTTTCATCGCGGACGGATTCAGCATTTTCCTCCCTCAAACCGGCGTCCCCGGTGGCTTAGTAGGGGGTTCGCGTGCCTACTAAAATCAATTTCGTGGGTTCAAGTCTCACCGAGGGCATACATACTCGCAAGAGTTTGTTCTTGCATAATTACTGTGTCAGCGGAAAGTAAGTGTGAGTTAGCTACATTGGATGGAAATCAACGAGCACTGGGAATGCTGAACCCTATCTGCGACAAAAAATGAAGCCACGTACCGGGGGGGAGAAGGGACGATACCTGTGACCACGGCTTAGTCTAGAAAAGAAGACCGCTGAGGGCAAAACTTCCCACCAGGCACGAGTTAATAGGCCGAAAAGTGAAAGTAAGTGATGTTTTTTTTTTTTCGAACGACTCGCTTGGAATTTTGCAAACTCACACGCTGGCGCTTTCTGTTCTTCACAAGAATAAAACATCCGCCTTCGTCGGACTCGAAATGATGGCCTTGGCTTTATGGTACCAGGTATATATAGTCACGAGGTCTAACCACTATTATTATAATATCCCACAGGGGACGCCGGTATTTGCTTTCATCTCTCTTATCCACTATTTATTTACCATTCTTTATTGGCATCCTTGTACAAGGCAATGAAATGGCCTTTTCGGTTAAGAAGGTGCAAATAAATACCAGCCATTCTCAGATATGATAGCAAAATTCCACGCACTCAAAAACCATCATTACATTATTACGGCAAGGTTCGATAGGTATTTCCCGGGCAAAGAGGCCCTCGATGTGGTTTGGTACGCACCCTATTACCGAAAATACCCCTGACTTTTTGTTATTACATCTTACAGTCAAGTATTTGGTCCATCTCACTATTTCCACGGGGTGAGTTTGCTGTGGAAATAGAAATCAAGATTCCAGCAGCAGCAGAGCTTACGGTATGACGTAAGATTCCATATTTCTCTGAGATACCGCCCGAAAGCAGAAAACCACCCTCGACAAAACAAAAAGCAAAACAATGAAATAAAGGGCATCATCCAAAAATAGGTATACCTACCACGCCTTAATAGGTACAGTGCGCATTGTTGCCAGGAAAAGTCATTCATTCTAAGCCTATCTCTTATCGGAGAGTTTTTTTCCCATGTTTTCGACATTTTTTTCGCGCAATTTTTCAATCTTCCAAATTTTCCTGATTTTCCCCCATAAATGCGTGAAATTTAACTATCTTGATTTTTTTGTTTTTTGGAGAATTTCACAAATAAATAGTGACAGAAGGCCTCCGTATATTGATACATATCTCCAATTATTTCCAAACTTTGGAAATTATGGGGAAGACGCTCTCCGATAAGAATGAAAGTGTGTAATTCGCCCTATTATTATTGATTGATGCCTTATACTTCCTTCCGCGACCACGCCTCATCATGCAGCAGCTCACGACAGCCCTGACCCATCACTACGCGCACTCACTCGTCGAATACCCATATCATCATATCTGGGGCCGTGGTGGTGGCGGCACCGCCGCCACGCTAGACGTGCTCATTACAAGTGTTGCCCGTTAATATTATTATGCTCCTGGTGGCATGCCGTCTTGTTACTATTAATACTATAAATTATAGTTGTTTGGGTTACTTCGCCCAGCCCATACAGCGGTATAGACACAAACAATGCAAATATTCTCACCATGACAAAGCTAGGAGGCCTTGCAACGTCCGGCTCCCTATGTGGGTTGGTTGTTCGCTGTCTCCCGCCCCGGGCCAGCTAGCTAACACCATCACCACGAAGCCACTCTTTCCGCCAATCAATGCAGAGAAGAAGCGGCCAACCACAATTTGCCCGGCCCCAATCTAGCCCGGATTTGTAATCGCGTACCAGGTATTCACTAACCCACGTTTTTTATGGAATGTTGGTTGGACCACGCCAACGGTTGTGTAATACTCTGTACACGTATATACAGAAAATTATCATGCTCTGCGCGCACATATTAATCCATGCATAGCAAAGATGTCAGGAGACGGCCCTTCAATCCCTTGACGGACGGCATTTTCCCGATGGAAGTCAAGCTAATACATTTTAGTGTAGAACACTCGGATTTCCACCCTTTTGACCGATGCACGTTTTCCTTTGACTGCCCGTCTCCTGACAGCTTGATGGGCAGATTGGAGTATGTGTATTGTAATTCTTCAGTACGTACAACGCCCGTGTATACTATTTTGTCGTTACTGCCTGTGTTTCTCAGCACCGCGATCATGAAATTGTTGTCCCCCGTCACACGTTATATATACAGCCATGGAACGCATGTATGTGGCCCAAACAAATAAGATCAGAAGTGTGACCGCGGGCCTCCATCTGTAGGCTGTGTGCTCTGAATACACTCGCGTCCTATCGGCGACTGGACAGCACGCCGCACCGAGCTTACCGTGCGGGCTCGCGCGCGAGACACAGGCCGAAAAAAACAGACAAAACGGAAAAATGGGAACGAAACAAAAAATGGGAACGGACGGTTTTGTTTAGAAAGCAAACCAATTGTGTACAACTCCAAGAAAAAAAGTTGGCAGTCCTGTGGGGCTGTACAGCAGCCTTCGAATGAGCTGTCGCTCAGGCTGGAAGTCCTCGGCATCGCCGCGGTAGCCAGCATCTAGAGAAATCACAATAGAGCCAGCGTATATCGCTTTTTGCGCCCACCCGAAGGCACGAGATGGAGCATGACCGTTCTGACGAGCTCCTCTCACAGGGCTGGCCAAGGGGTTTCGCAGGATCATTTGGGTTCTCTGATACACCACATGGTTCTGGAGATACGGCTTGGTTCTCATTTTAGGCTTCGTTTCCATTTTTCAGATTTGTCTGTTAAAACCAGAACTGAAACACATGAAGAAAACACAAGTACCATCTATTATATAGCCGAGAAAAAGAGAGGAAACATACGTGGCTATATATATATATGTATATAGTTGGCACGACGAGTCGAAAACAGGGTTCTACACTACTATTTGAATTTAGCGTGGCATGGGCATGGTAAGACCCATGGCATACCATGGCCTCCCCACGGCATCTCATGGTTTGGCATAGGATTTCTTGGCACGCCATGGGGGGTGCCGTGGGATGCCACGGGTGGTACCATGGCAACCCCGGCGTCAACCGCCACAGCACTCCATGGTACCCCACAGTATGTCATGGGAACCCCCACGGCACCCCAATGTTCACGGCACCTATATATATAGGTCAGGGTTACCTAGGTTAGAGTCAGGGTTAGGGCTAGGGCTAGGGTTAGGGTTAGGGTTCCATGGTTTGCCGTGGAGGTCCGTGGAGGGTTCTACGGTATGCCGTGGGAAATGCCTTGGAAGGTGTTTCTGCATGTATGTATGTAGTGTCACGGCATGCCACGGCATTTATTTCGTGATAAAGGACAATAAATACTGTATGTAATCCAGTCACTATAATAAGCCACGCATACATGTGTGTGTATGCCGTCCGCGACGCAACATCGTATTCGAAAGAGTTTTCTGGATCGAAAGGGCAGTCGGATCCCCACCGGTGCACCCGACGTCACACGCTTCAAGATGACAGATAACCCTACCATTCATTGTACCACCGAGTGGTCACGCAACACCTACGTGCGAGACACCGTACGCTAAATGCGGATATATATGTCGTGGAGACTAATATTTCGCATTGTGCCTATGCCGCTGTAGGCCGTAGTAACCCTAACCACAGCATACCACCAGTCGTGTGCATAATAAACGTTAACGGGCATCATTGGTAAGGGGCACGTCTAGCGTGGCGGCGGTGCCGCCACCACCACTGCCGGGCAGCCCTAGATATAGTATGGTGGTATGGGTAAACGAGGAGTGCACGTAGTGATGGTGTGAAGGTGTTACCTACTGAGCTTTTATAGGGGTAAAAGATCGATCGATTACCCAGCCCAGGGTAATCCTTATAACACTCTCCCCCCCTCTAAACGGCGGTATTTTTGGGGCGTCGTAACCGTATACATACGTCCGTACGCTGACCTACCCGCTTCGTTTCATTACCTGGGGAATCAGGGAGATGTATTTTTTAGGTGTGCACGCGCAAGCGTTTCTGTAAAAGAAACGTTTGAAGTGAGGTTCGAACCCGTGACCTGGACGGCGTCAAATGTGAAGGTGTTACCTACTGAGCTATAGGGGTAAAAGACCGATCGATTACCCAGCCCAGGGTAATCCTTATAACAATGGGTCAGGGTTATCGTGAGCTGCTGCAAGATGGGGCGTGGCGGCGGAAGGAGGTAAAAGGCGTCAATCAATAATAATAGGGCAAATCACACACTAACTATCAGTACTCTTCTTCTAGTAATATACCTCGTACTACTACAGAAGCATGCCGAGACTACAATAGCTCTGTTGATAACTAGGCACCATAAGATCACGCTGAGCTTCTCGAATAAATACCAGAAATTCGGATACTTGGATTGGTATGAAGTTCAGAAGAATGGGTGACCTGTGTTGTCTCCGTCCTCGTCTGCCTTCGTGCTGTTTCCGCAGTCGTTTCGGGCGTTTGTGTTGACGGGCAAGGTCAGCTGGTTGACAGTCCCGGCATCTCTCGTGTGGCCGCCTGTCTATATTTGGGTAGCAAAAAGGTGATCGTTCGAGCCATTTATAGGTGCAATTGAGGGCAAACGTAGGTGAGACGGAAGTCAAGTAGCTGATAATAGGTGTACCTTGGCCTTTTGAGCCATTCGTAGGTACGATGGAACGTAGGCCAAATGTCAGGCGGCGCCGGAAAGCTTTTTCCAGAGCACAATGCGCGGTTTACCCAAAATGCGTAGTAGGTGTACGTATTATAGGCTAATTAATGCCAAAACTGTAAGGGCAAGTTTATCACCGGGGTATGCTAAATACCACTCCATCCTCTACTGGGCCGATACGCCTTCCAGATAACATTCGAAAATATCAACCCCAGGACGGGCCCACACACAAAAATACTACCAGACCTGATATTGAAGTACATCATGAGTACTGCATGATATATTTCGGCAAAATTTTAAAGCACATCATGGAGAACGACGGCATCATCGAACAGACGCAGAGCCCTTCGCGCTGGCGGCCCAGCACTCTGGGCAGAACGCATCTGTGGCCCCGGAGAAGCCGGCTGACCGTCTGCTGCTGGCGCGTCTCTGGCCACGAGCAGGACAACGATCGGTTCGTGCTTCGTCCGCCTGCAGACCACCCCCGCTGCACTTGCACCTCGAGCTCCAGCTGCAGCGCTAGACAAGCCAGCCACAGCAACGCGTGCCACGCAGGCCACGGCAGCAGCAAGCCCTGCGCTAACCACAGCAGTGCCTGCAGTCCCGGCACAGCTCATTCGGCCTCTACCCCCGGCATTAGCAGCGCCAGCCCCCTCGGCAGCAGCACCACCACCACAAGACCCCGCTTCGGCAGCAGCAGCACAGCAGCAGCAGCAGCAGCAGCAGCAGCAGCAGCAGCAGTAACGCCAGGCGCCCTGAACGCAGCAGCCCCAGCCCTTTCCTTGCTATGTATACTACCTCCCTGCGGCCGGGATAGGTGTGTGCCACGTGTGCCAAAAATACTACCCGCTGTACCCTATCACCCCGCGCCGTTATCCTCCCCCCTCTAGAAATTGCCGTCCGGGGGGGAATGCTCTAGTTTCTCACAGCTCGAATAACAACGTTAGGATTATAAGTTATAAGTGTTATAACTTATAACCCTAACCCGTACATACATCTCCCCACCACAGTAAACCACCCCGGGTCGAAAAAAAGCAAAACACGTTTAGCTACCACCAGGGTGGGGTGATTTTGTACGTCATAACTGGTACCCTGGTATACGATACCTTGCAAGTATACGGTATACAGACTGTAGTATTACGGGGGACCCTAGTTAACAGGAGCTATGGTGTACATAAAAACCTATATGTTTAACCATTTTGACTAACAATATTTGGTCCTGTTAACTATGGCCCCCCGTAATAGTAGAAAGTCTTCGAGAAAACGGTTTTAGCGCACACACTTTTTTTTTAGTATAAATCAAGGGGACTATAGTTAGGCTGACCAAAACGCTCGATCGGGTATGATCTAGGCTCAGGGCTATAACTAATATCAATCTCGAAGACAGCTATTAATAGCTGTTGTTGTGACCCTTTATTTTCTCGTATAAAGTGGTAATCTCCCCTCGATCCTAGGTTTGAGATTCAGGTACCACTCCTGCGTACCAGGTTTTGTGTTGTATTGTACCACCTCAGGGGTATGTAAGCCCGAATGAATCTATAATTTAGACGAGATTCAAAAATCATGGTTGCTATGGATCCGTGGAGGGATCCGGGCGACTCTTCGTATTTCTTACAGCAGTAGTAGTAGGAGTTTCGACATACAGCAAACAACAGTACATATATATGCATAGTATGCCTGGTATATATATACCAGGTATGTTTGCTTGAGTCCCCCCTATTTTACTGTAGGAAATACCGAAATTTCGGGAAAATACTGAAAAAAACTGATAAACACTCCTCGTTACCATCCGCGGCATGCCTTCCGTCGTCGGTACCAACTCCCCAAACTGGATTATAATAATTCCAAAGTACAAAGCGGAAGAAGGTTGTGCTTGTAATAATAGTGACAGTACTTAGTGGTAGTAGTTCATAACATAATAACCACATGATATCTAAGGATATCAAATCTGGGTGATATTCGATAATATGTCACTAAGTCTTGCTGCATGGTGTTGGAGGTTCCACCAGTCAGTCCTGACGCCCTTACTTACCAGAATTTAAATTCCAATACCCGGTTGAAGATATGATGGGATGATATTGAAAACCATCGAAATATCACACACCACTCACTGTCGTACATGTATGTAGGGATCCCGCAAGGCGGCTGGGGATCCCGCAAGGTGGTTGGGGATCCCGCAACTAATAATGGCGGAATCCCGCAAGCCGAGAAGGTATCCCCAAAGGATGTTGGAAATCCCTTATTAAGGCGAGAGGGGATCCCCTGAGAGCCTTTCTGGGGTCCCGTAAGGCAAAATTATACTTTTAAAGGGATTCCCCGGCTCGATGTATCCCCCAGCCCGTGAGGCGAAAGGGATCCCCTAACTCGAAGTATCCCCTAATCCTCTACAAGGTCCGAGAACCTTCCTGCTTTTTTGCCCAATCTCACCTACCTGCTGAATTCAAGATCCTACCCTTCCTTTGGTGGTGGCATGTGTATTTGACCACACCAATTAAATGCAAATTATATTTTACATACATACATACATTGTACGTATTTCCCTATTATTTTGGATCGAATATGATTTTTCCGTTAATCTAGGCCTACAGCAGTTTCGCGTAACAAACACTTCGTACCAAATTATTGATTCCAGCCTCTCTTTCGGTGCTCGCGATTGGTCGTACAGCCAGTCGGTGTAGGCCCACGATCAGGAAAGAGCCTAATGAGAACAAAATGCTCACTTACTTCTTGGAGAACGTTAAGAAACTGGGTTAAGTAAAACGGTTCAATGGTGAACGCTACCCTAAATAAATCCTACGTAATAGCCTATCTATCTATTCTATGCTCGAGGTTTTATGAAGATGGCGCCCCAATAAGAATCTCAGGCTTGCCCGAAATAGATAGGTGGTTTTCGTTAGCGGGCCCATAGTGTAGTCGTACTACACAGTATATACTGACTGTAGTACAGCACCAACAGCATATTTTTTGCCTGCTTCGGCTCGACGAAGCATTGGATCTAACAGTTAAATCGGAAAAATGGGAACGAAGCCTAAAATGAGAACCAAGCCGTATCTCCAGAACCATGTGGTGTATCAGATAATCAAAATGATCCAGCGAAACCCCTTGGCCAGCCCTGTGAGAGGAGCTCGTCAGAACGGTCATGCTCCATCTCGTGCCTTCGGGTGGGCGCAAAAAGCTATATACGCTGGCTCTATTGTGATTTCTCTAGATGCTGGCTACCGCGGCGATGCCGAGGACTTCCAGCCTGAGCGACAGCTCATTCGAAGGCTGCTGTACAGCCCCACAGGACTGCCAACTTTTTTTCTTGGAGTTGTACACAATTGGTTTGCTTTCAAAAAAAAAACGTCCGTTCTCATTTTTTGTTTCGTTCCCATTTTTCCGATTAAATTTTGTCTGTTGTTATCTCCCTGGTATGAATTCCCTGGTAGGTAGGTAGGTATAGGGCTGCCTTTCCCTCCATTTATTTCGTACCTATCTGTGTCTGTCTCGTTTCACTCTGATGCGCCGCCCGTGATTCGTGATCGTGTGGTGTGTTGATGTATGATGTATGATGTGTTTGTTTTTCAACAACAACGTGACGCACTCAGGTTTTTTTTTATTGTGAAGAGAATGTACAAATAATATCAAATAAATAAAATGTTGTCGTACATCATGCATACGACAGAATCAACGCGAAACACAAGCCCCAGCTGCTGCAGCGCATCAACATTATTAACGTCAACATTGACAGCAGAGCCACCACCACCACCACCACCACCACCTCACCACATCCACCATCGACGCAGGCAGGAGCTGCAGCAGCTGCGTCAACGTCGACAACAGCGGCGGCCTAGGAAGGCATACTACGCTAATAATGTCGTTACCCAGTGCGAGAGTTTCGTGGCGGGCCGACTGGTCGTTCGCATCTTGCGCAGCGTGCCTCTGGATCACAGCCACCGTCGCAGCCGCCACCGCAGCACCAGCACCAGCGCCAGCACCAACTACAACACCAGCAGCGATGGCTTCGATGGTAGTGGGAGCTGGAGGGACCACGGCCAAGTTCAACCTCGTCGCGGTCAGCGGTGGCTTGCAGGTCGGTAATCCCCCCCCCCCCCCCGGCAGGAGTAGCGAGCATCGAACAGCTCATATATCACCGGCTGGCGCGACCCCTTTATTTTTAGATTCTACATCTGTACATAACACAGTCATCAGTATGACCGGGGGCGGTTTCCATGAACCCACGATATATACTCCCAAATAAAAGCCTTCTCGTTCTACACTGCTTTGTGTCCCAAAATAAAATGCAGTTTTTACTAAATTAAACCGTATAATACCTGGTGGTGTGTTCCTTGAATTTTGTATTTACACGTTTAGGGACAGGGTGGCGTACATATCATCTCGCTAACCACCTTTGGCTCCTAATACAGCGGGGGTACCTATCTGAACCCTCTTTGGCAGTACAGCAGTAGTACATAGATAGGCCTGCACCGTACAGAAACTAAAATCTGACTCTGTTTTGAGTATTGGTTTCCCCACATACATGACATTGTGGGAGTGAGTGAAGTCCTACAATCCGATAAACTTGACTTCGTATGGTATATATATACATTAGGGGGGGGGTGAAACAAGGTGTAACGAATACAGAAATCGCGCCGACGCGAAGCAGCCCGAGAAACTGCGGAGGAGGTAGTCACAGGGAGTGCATTATACACGTGTGTACCAGAAATCGCGACCTTGCGGTAGTCCTCGACACGTACGTGCGCATCATGAAATATTGGATGCCGGCACTTAAATCGGCGAATAATTGTGGTAGCTTTTTTTACATTCTGAATGAGCAATGCCTTGCACATTAAAATTATCGGACAGCAAATAAATGAAATAATAATCAACTACCGGTACCAAGGATTAGTACGTCGTAGTCGAAATGATGTGCACTCCCACTCTTCTTGATGGTCGGGTCTCGTAAGACCATGTCAGAGTTAGTTGTTTGAGGAGAGGGTGTGGCCATCTTGCTACACACAGTTCCCAATAGAATAGTATGAGGCACACAACCAGGATACCGCTGTTTGTTTGTTTTTTGGCATTCGCTCACAGCTGGTTGCCGAGAAAGATCATCTGTGCGAGGTGAACAACCTTTGTACTCCGCACAACTGGGAATGATCGTAGTGCTCATGTGACATGGCAAGGCACCCAAAGAGGCAGTTACATAGTGCCCAATGCTGTCTCTAGAAGTAAGTGGCTACACCTACCTGGAATCTAATTAACTCATTAAAGCTGTCATCCATTGCAAGTCCGACTCACAAGCGGTTCTTGCTAATTTATTAGTAGGATGCAGCTCATCTTTCATGCGACTCGCTGGACACCTCACGGCGCTTCGCGCTTCGTGCAAGCAACGTCTGCCTGGTCGATGAAAATCCGACATGTTCCGTCCCAGCATTGATTGTAGGGATGCGAGGGTCTATGGTCATACGACTACCGCTATGCATGAGAGATCGGGTATATCTCTAATATCGAGTACACCCTCCCCCATCGGATGCAAGCAATGTCTGCCTGGTCGGTGAAGACCCGACATGCTCCGTCCCGGCATTGCAGGGATGCGAGGGTCTATGGGCATACGACTACGGCCATGCATGAGATCGAGTACATCTTTCCTATCGAGTACACCCCCCCTGGGATAAATTTCCGAGCCCGTTATCTCCCATAGACAAGGGAAGGCACACAGAACAGAACGAAAAATCGAACGAAGAAAGTCGGCGGCGTCGGAAAAGTCGAGTTAATGTTTGAAAAAAGACGACACACTTTTAACAGCTCGGGTGTTTTTGTATAGAGAAGTCCGACAAGTTTTCGTGCTGCGTAGAGGTGGGCCAATAGCTTTGTGGGGTTCCTCGCTCGAGGAGCCCCATATTATATCCCAGTGGTGCCCTTAATGAAAGCGGTTGTTCGTACGCGTATTATTTTTGCATCCCGAGGATCAATCCCACGCCTTTTTTTCTAGGTGTATAAACAAAAAACGATCGATCCTGCTCAAAAATACAGAGAGACATCCCGGCAATTTTGTGGGTTGTACTATCCTGTCGGAACTTCATAGATAGGGGAAAATTGAAATTGCCGACAAAGCAAAAGTGTGTCGATTGTAGCGACGGCTATGTTGCGTAATTGGAGGAGGATACAAATCGATGTGCGACCTGCAACGCAAGGAGTCCTACGGCACGGGCGCAACGTGCTCCTATCACAGCCGTGCTGCTGTAATGCCCACACGCCGCTCGTAGACGGTCGTCGATATCACCACAGACAGACATCTTTATTTTGTTTGGTCGCTATAATATCGGTTTCACAAGGGGGTTTATATAAGCCTTTTGTTAATAATGAGACTTCAGTCCTGATTGGGGATAAAGCACTCAAATTATCAGCAGTTTATTCCCAAAACGGGATTCCAGCTGGCCCTAAAAGGGTTCTAGGGACCCCCCCCCCCCCCCCCCCCCGTCTTTCGAAAAACAACAGCCAAGAAGTGCGACCTCTACTACTGTAATACGCGTCAGGCGCATCGATCGCCCTGCGCTCGCATTATCTCCTCCCGTTGTCGTTCCAGGGTGTGTGCCCTACCTTGCGTGTTCTGCGGTAACAAGCCTTTGTGGCCCCGTTATTATAGCGACTGAAACAATGACTCGGTGCATGGGTTTCTTTTTGTTTCCGAGGTTTTCTTCTTTCGGGAAAGTTATGAGTGATCCATGTTGAAGATCATGTTGCACATTGTCGGATGGCAAAAAAAATCATAATAATGGCAGTTCAACTTGCTTGGTGTTTTCAACCGCCGGTCAGTACTCCGAGCAGTACGGAGGCGGAGGCTAAGGCTCGCGACTTATTATGGTGATGTCAACGTTAAAACATAGGCTCGCCTCCCTTATAGGACTGCAGTCCCGTTTTTGGGGGCAACCCACTCAAATTCTACGTAGTTTGTCCCCCAAGCGGGGCTGGGGTACTTACTGATGTTGACTGTTGTTGTATACTGCTGCTGTTGTTGTATACATTACATGGTAGGATTTAGGTTCATTCTTATCGGAGAGCGTTTTTTTCATAATTAATTATGTAAATGATTTCCAAACTTTGGAAATAATTGGAGATATGCATCAATATACGGAGGGAGGCGTTCTGTCACTATTCGTGAAATTCTCCAGAACAAGAAGTATCAAGTAAGTTCGTTAATATTCCAATATTTGGAAAAAAAAAAAAACAGGAAAATAAATAAATGTCGAAAAGGTGGAAAAAAAGCTCTCCGATCAGAATGTTAGAGTGGCGTCCTTGCTGAGAACGAATGTTCACTATTAGTAGTAGTAGTAGTAGTAGTAGTAGTAGTAGTAGTAGTAGTAGTAGTAGTAGTAGTAGTAGTAGTAGTAGTAGTAGTAGTAGTAGTAGTAGTAGTAGTAGTAGTAGTAGTAGTAGTAGTAGTAGTAGTAGTAGTAGTAGTAGTAGTAGTAGTAGTAGTAGTAGTAGTAGTAGTAGTAGTAGTAGTAGTAGTAGTAGTAGTAGTAGTAGTAGTAGTAGCTGCAAATTCTTGAATTTATATGAAAACACAGCCTGAACATTTTTAATGTCAAATTCTCAACACACGTGTCGCGTACTACTACTACTACTGTAGGGGGCCCTGTTGCGCCCCGAGCCCCACGGTGTGCGGCTCCTCCCTGCATTTATTTGCAACGCGGCGGGGACTGACAGCAGTATGTATGTACGTATCATCCCCCAATGATCACGTGAAGAATAGTAGCCCTAGCCAGCACGAGTCACTTTTATCGGCAACTGTACACCTTGAAGTTAAAAAGAAAGGGTCGATCGAGCGACTACGGCAGTAGTAGGCAGGCAGTAAGTAAGTACCACATGTGACAGCGACAGTTTGGTGGAGGGCAATTCGTCTGATAGAGGAGCTGGTTGGCCCAAAATAGGTTTGGTCGAGGGCAATTCGTCTGATAGAGCTGGTTGATCAAAAACAGTACATACACCAATCAACCGTAGTTGTGCGACCTTTACTATTTATACGTAATAAATAAATGCGAAGCAGTGCACGGTGCATCACAGAATAATAGTATTGCAACGCTGCAAAGGTTGTACTAAGTCTAAGTCCAATTACAAGTCAAATAGTCAAATTGTCAACTCAAATATAATATATCCTGTTTCGTTTATTATTTTTCTTTTTTTCTATTTTTCTTCGCCGTTCTTAGGCTCATTCTTATCGGAGAGCTTTTTTTCCAAAAATTCCAATGTTGGGAAATAATTGGAGATATG
Source organism: Nereocystis luetkeana (assembly GCA_031213475.1). Classification (NCBI taxonomy): domain Eukaryota; class Phaeophyceae; order Laminariales; family Laminariaceae; genus Nereocystis; species Nereocystis luetkeana. Next base: position 3,069,146 of record JARUPZ010000028.1, read on the forward strand.
TATCGATATACAGAGGCGTTCTGTCACTCTTCGTGAAATTCTCCTGAAGAAGCAAAAATAGCAAGGTCGTTAACATTCCAATATTTGGAAGAAAAAAAACTGGAAAATATGGAAGATTGAAAAATTGCGCGAACTAAAATGTCAAAAAATTGGAAAAAAAGCTCTCCGATAAGAATGCCCCTTAGATATTTTCTTTTTATTTAAGATCCGAGGTCACATATGATAGCAATCTATCCTCTTTCTCCCCACGGCCAAGTTACGTGGATGTGTCAACACGTCGACGGGAAGTACACCCAGTGTCCGGGCCGATTCTTCGTCCCAGAGAGATAGATGCAAGCTCTGTCGCCCAAAACATCACGACATAGAGATACATATATACATAATAAGGCGAAAACATCTTGTGAAAGAGGGAAGAACGAAAAAACGGACCAAAAAGGAAAAAGAAGAGTGCCGTGCACCCCCGGGGGGTGATGCGACAACAAAAAACAAAAAATAATACCAGGAAGCACGACCAACGGCAGGTAGGTGCGCCACCGAACCAAAAAGGAAAAAGCACCGAGACACGTTTTAGAATAATAGGCAACAACAGCGTACTGGTTCGTAACAACAACAAAAAAAGGAAAGAAGGGCGGGTGAACCAAAGCACAACAAAAAAAACCCGGAGGCATCAGTGGGCGTGCGTGTTTCGAGTATATATATATAGCATAGCCAGCTTCTACCTATCTATACTATCAATAGATGGTCTGGCACCTTACTACCCTGTCTACGGTCCCCTCCCTGCGTTTCGTCAACCGCAGTTTTTCCCTCCGGCCGTTGCCCCCTCACTCCCTTCCCATTCCCTCGGAATCCACCCATGTACCGGCGTGTGGGGCTCTGTAGTACCTGATTCCACCTCATGTTCGTGCCGAACACGAGCGGCACGAAAACGAAAGAAATAAGAAGGCGGGATACAAACGTATGCAAGATAACTAAATATGTAACTAAACATAATAAACACATGAACAAAATCAATGAAGGACAGGAAGCAAAGACAAGAAGCCAAAAAATCAAACAGCGACAAACTAACCAAACGAGAGTGGTTGAAGTCGTGGTCTCCCGGCCGTGCCCCCCTGACAGTGCGACGGACGACACAACAACAGCCAAAAAAAGCTACAAGAAGAAGAGCAAAATAAAAAACGTCAACAACCACAGACTCGACACCCACCAAGACAGACAAAACTTCCCGCTTGACAAGAAGAACGGGAACGAAAAGGAAAAAAGGAGAAAAAAAAAACGCAACACAACGAAACAGGATCACATTCGAAGCAGCCACAGAAGTTTGCGGTAGTCGCCCTGGTACCTTGCTGCCCAGGCTGCCGTCTCCTTGGTACCTTGCTACCCAGGAGGCTCCTGCTCACGCTCGCGCCGGCACGCGCCGACGGTTAGACTTATCATTACTGCAACATGTTGTTGCTACTGACTGTAGTGTTGCCGTTTGGGTATCTTGGGTACACAACATGTGTTTCCGTTGATGGTGTTAAACCTAAAGCAAAATGTCCGTTTATTTACTGGATTTCAGGAAACCCGCTCGCAGATAGGGACACCTAAACAATATCGTCGGTGGGGGAGGATAATATAACATCCCCGATAAAAAAAACACCTCCATATTATAAATCCCAAAACAGGTGGCAGTTTGAAGGGATCCCTGAAAACACGCGTTCTACGATAGAGGTCGCACATTTCCGCTTTTTTTTCTGAATGGCGGGGCTTCTTATCCTAAAACCATCGGAATGCCAATATTGTTTCGAAAAAAAGTTAAAACGTGTTAGGGTCATTCTTATTATCGGAGAGCCTTTTTCCAAATATTCGACATTTTTTTCGCGCAATTTTTCAATCTTCCATATTTTCCAGGGTATTTTTTCCAAATATTGGAATGTTAACGAACTTGATATTTTTGGTTCAGAATTTCTGGAGAATTTCACGGATAGGGACAGAACGCCTCCGTATATTGATACATATCTATCTCCGATTATTTCCAAACTTTGGAAAATTTATAAAAACGCTCTCCGATAAGAATGAACCTTTGTATACTGTGGTCATGGGACATTATTCATCGGAAGGCAATTTCATTTTTGCTGAGTCAGTTTTCGGGGGAGGTATGGAGCTCCTCAAGAGAGGAGCCTCATAAAATTTAGGGTGAACCTCTATCGTAGAACGCCTAAAAAAACACGCCATTAGTTTTAAGTGGCCCCACCAAAATGTTATCAATCTGTAACGCCAACACGTTTTGCGTCCAAACTCTATTTGCAGTTATTCTACTTCCTCGCACGTGCGATTCAACACTGCAGCAGTAACGTATTGTTGATGTTAGATTGGGAACGCACGCAATGTGCTAACTTCTGCTACTACATATTTTGTTTACGAGCTAGCACATTAACTTTATGTTGGTGCGTGTGTTAGGATGCAATACCATTTCGATTAGCATCTTAACTCTATGTTACTCGCAATGAGCCACTGACTAAAACAGAGTAGCACTGTACTGCTGTCATCACGGAGTTTAGCAAAGACGATAATATTAGGTTGCGCAATCCCCCGCCAATATCGCAACGTACTATCACTCAGTTACCACAATATCTAGACATGAGGTAAGGAAGTAGTAATGTAGTAGTGTTGAAAACTTTCCGCCCAACCGTAATATTGATGTGGAACGTCAAGTGTTACCTGGTACGTCATGATCCGAGGTGTGGAAAGGTCACAGGGCTCACACACTCGGCTACAATCACAAAAAAAGGAAGGCGTCCCCACAATCTCCTAGTTCTCTGTCTGAAAACGCACATGTTTCTCCGCGCACCACCTACTAGCTTTATAGTTTTTCCTTAATGGAATGCGATTCTTAATCGTAGTATTTTATAGTATAGTTATTCTGCCACTTGTTAAAGTGCAATGCCACGGTAGGGGGGACGCCTTTTCTTCGGAGCTTCTCGCACACGATGATCATGACTTCGATTCATTTGTTCGCGCGACGAGGCTCACAACCTGTTGATATTGATTGGCTTGTGGCTGGTTTAGGATGCCTGCGAGGGCGGCAAAGTGCCTGAACCGCGGCTAATCTGGTTCGGTGATATGATGTGACCTTAGTTCCGGATAATACAGTATCCTGGGGACCCTCGCCCAGTAGTAGTGTTGTTGTTCGACAGTGTTGCTCGCGAAGAGGAGCAGGTGGAGATCGTGATCGATAGGGCTTGGTGCCCGAAAAATGAATCTCGTTGAGCTACTTTAATAGTCAAGACTCAGTTCGATACGACGTCGTGCTCGTAGGGTAGTGCGACCCCCGGTGTCAGTGGTCGGTGATGAGACTTTCCTGAGAGTGTGAAAACGTCACCTCCCAACAAGGAAACCGTCGCTTTCAACAAACCAACATCATACTCGTACGACCAATGTGCCACGGCTACAGTGGGTGAGGTTGTTGAACCTTTCATACTACTGCACAGTGCTGCTGCCACAGCTTTACTACAGATTCCTACCTGGTACGGCACGCGACGGTACGTTACACGGTCGGCAGGAATGACTCAATTGGCTCTGGTGCTCTACTGTGTGTTGCAGTATCCTACTGATAGAGGTACAGCACACGACCTGCCACTTATTGGTCGGGTGTATCACTTCCGTGCAAGCCGTTTTACTCCAGCAGCGACTTGTGACTCTACTGCAGTGGAGAATAATCAATCACTGACACGCATGTATGCGCTCAGTTCTAAACAAAATACACTATTAATACGAAGGTAAAAGTATATAACCGGTAGTTGCTCGCTTGGGGAGCATACCGATCAGGAAGTATTGAGCCTATAAGGAGCAATTCTTACCGGGGGATGAGTCTAAAAATGGATAGTTCCAGGGCTCTTCACGGATCATGAGCCCAGCCCACGGGTCGGGCCAGGTCAGGTCGGGTCGGATCGGTAGTTTTTTTAAACTCTCACGGGGCGCGTCGAGCCACCCTCATACCCGACGGGATCCGGCTCAATCTGACCCGCGAGGTTTGACCCGACCAGTGTCGCAATGGTAATGGTTACTTGTTAGCCCTTTTAGGACTGCAGTTCGGTTTCGGAGGAAAACCACTCAAATTCTAGCTAGTATTTCCTCAAAACGGGGCGGCAGTCTTAAAAGGGATCCATGTGTAGCCTACACTGCAACCACCGCAATTCGCGCTGTTAGAACACATATATCGGGACAATTCGTCAATGTTTTTGGCATAGAGTAATAGCGAGAAAGCATGACGAGGGAACCCAGGTAAACCGAGAATGTCCACAGCTCAGATCTCTGTATCCCCCTATATTCGTATTTCCGACGACCAACGGGCCGATGTTCCCTGAGCCGATCTCCGGTCGCCCCGCTTAGTGTTGGCTCCTCCACAAGCACCCACATGATGTACACTACTACAGCAGTAGGGTTGGAAGGTGACACATATATATATGCGATGAAAAACGAATGAAATACGAAATCACAAAGCCCCTCAGCTCACAGTGTCCGCGCTGGCCCATTGTCAAGAATAGCAAACAAACGGCGACTGATTGATTGAGTGGGAATGTAGCCAAGGCGATTCCACCACCGCCGCTTGCCGTTCGGTGTGTGTTCTCGGTCGCCTTCTTGAGGGATCATGTCTTGCCGAGACATGTATGTGCATGCTGTGTGTACGGCAAGCATTACGAATTAACGACCAATTTGTCAAATAACCAACCAACCAACGAACCAACCGACCGACCGACCGACTGACCAACAAATATTGCCCCCAGCCAGCCAACCTACCAACGAGGCGTTCTACGATAGAGGTTTCACTCTAAATTTTCTGAGGCCCCTAACTTAACGAGCTCCATACCTCATCCGAACTGACTCCAGCAAAAAACAAGTTGCATCTCGATGAATGATCCTATGACCCAAGTATACAAAAAAATATTATTCCGAAACAAGATTGACATTCCGACGTTTCTGGGTTAAGGGATCTCGTCAGTTAGAAAACGTTTAGCGGAAATGTGCTACCTCTATCGTAGAACGCATCCAACGACCTAGGAACGAACTATCCATCCAAGCGATCGATTGACCGACCGACCACCCAATCAGGTGTCAGCCTATTATATCACGAGCGATCAACCAACTACCCATCCATCCGAACAACGGACGAACTAAAGTTCCAACAGATGGACGTGAAAATCATATAGTCGTGGCTCTTGCTATTATTAATAGTTCGCCCGAACGTCCAGTTCGTCGATGATGTCCATTTAGCGATGAAGCGCAGTGGGCCTCCTTCCTGAAATGGGAGTTTACCCTGTAGAATCCCATGTCAATTCATGGGTTCCACAAGCACGCAATACACGATACGTACCGGGTTCCGATGCTACCCATGACTGACATATTGGATGATTGTTTGTTGACCTGTTGGCTGGATGGTCAGCTGGCTGGTTGGTCATTGGCAATAATAGCCGTTTCAACATTGGGCCAGATATTCCCGGGACAACGCGGGCTGCACGAGTGATCGGACACATCGATTGGTCAGGACGGTGACCGAACGAGGACCCCCAAGTGACCAATCAGCCAACTACTACTGTAGCCGACCGACCAATTAGGTTCTTACCTCTTGAAATCCCCTCTAGTAGGCTGCTTCTACTGTAGGTTAGTCGCGTTGACTTCACACATTGGTCGTGTGCATCGGATTGTCCAGGTGTATACGTGTTATCCGACCAAAATAGTGCGTTCAGCAAGGCGATGGGCGTTTGGTTGGTCACAAAAAGTACGAATCAGATAGATGTATAGAGATGTTGTATAGACCAATGCTTACGGTCGCTACGGTTACGTTCTACTCGAGTACGGTTCCGTTCGCAACGATAACCTTAACCTAACAAGTTGGTTCTACTATTTCTAATCGTATCAAGGCTGCGGAAGAGGGGGTTGGTCATTTTCAGGCCCTTTGTTTTTCAGCCGCTCGGAGCCGCTCAATCGAATGACTGCCTACCCTCATTGTTCGCAGTCGAGAGCTTTCAACCCGTTTAGTCTTCTTCGCGATATTCCACCACCATGGTCTTGTTTTGCTACGCTGCGCCAACACAATACATTCGCGCCTAGCTTTTGAGTGAGGGCACTGAGGCCGGTAGCTAGAACAGGCTACACAAGGTAATGAAAGTCGAGGTCACCCCCCTACCGTAGCCCCAGTCAATGGTACTGCTGTAATTTGCTATACCACAGTACAAGGGTAACGCCACAGTAGGGGTGGTGCCTTACAGAGATTAAGCATCATATAGGGGTGATGCAATGCTTTCTGGGGCTCCTGAGGAGCTCAAACTCTATAGCGAAACATGGTCTTGAAGAATTTAGTTGGCGAGAACCCGAACAATTATTTTATGCGCTAATCCTCAACAAACATACCGGTATATACTAGAAACCAATGCTGCACTGGCCGGTGGTTGTTTACGTCTAAGGAGCTCAACACCGGCCAGACAAGTTGGGGTCCAAACGTGCGCCCCCAATCGTGGGATGAATCGCTCCTGCTAGTGCTCGTCAATGAAGTTTAGTCAGCGGTGACGATTGGACCACACACGTGTCAACCCCTCGCGCCGCCCTCCTCCTCCTCCTCCTCCTGTCCATGACGTGCTCGCGGTTGTGGAAGAGTCGGCGGGGTCAGCCTTATAGCGGCGGCACCCGGTACAGCGAGAAGCGATGAGAAACAATTGCCGCCATCTACCCACTTCTACTACTACTGTGTCACCCTCCGGCGCATGCATGTGACCGGCGAATCTGCACGCCCTCGTTTTGCGTGTCCTTTTTATTCGGGTTGATGTTTTCTGTCTGGCGGGGTTTTGATGTCGGCAGGAAGGCTTTCCGGCCCGTCACTGGCTTGATTACCACTCCGGTGAGGCGGACGAGAACAAGGCCGTGTTTTTGGGGCATGCGCTCGTCAGGGGCTACAAGGCCTACCTGGACGTGAAGCAGAAAGTACGCATGTCATGTTTTATGCTGTACCTGTGGTGTATTCGTAACTACAACAAGCCGTTCCTGAGCGGCCCTGTCTGTGTGCCACCTGTGTTATGGGCATGTATGCGTGTGTTCCCTGGTGGTATTTAGCTCGAAACGTCAGCTGTGAGCTCTGGATCGATATATTGGTCGGTGCTCAAATTAGCCAGTGTTTCCTTCGCGCTTCCGCTGGAAGCTTTCGCTTGTGGGTGGCATTTTGTTTTGTGACTGCTGTGCGTGTTTGTATCGGGGCTTGTTTTGATTTGGGTTGCAATTGTGTTTGTGTCGTTGCGAGTGTTTGGTGAATTCGTTTTGGTGCGTGTTGCGTGCTATGTGTGTGTGTTTGTTGAGTGCTTGCTGCTGCTTGTTCTTCATGCTTGATCGCTTGTTTTCTCCCTTCCTTGCTTGCTCGTACCTTTGACGCCCTTGCCTACTTGCGCGCTGGCTTGCTGGACTGGTTGATTTGGACGTATCGGGTGTTTCATTCGTTCGGCTTTTTTTTGTTCTCATGTTCTAGTTCTACCGCTTTGTCTGACAGGGCTGGCGCGAATACGTGGAAGAGCCGGGGCAGCCGCTCGTCAACCCCGTTGTCGTTCCCAGCGGCTGCGCCGAGCACGCCAACATCTACGCGGTCTACGCGGTTGACTCCCGGCAGGCAAGCATTCTCACGCTCTCGCGGGCGTTTATCGTGACCACATATCAGGGGGGAAGGGTGTATTCATGTCATGCATGACCGTGGTCGCATACCCCTAGACCTTCGCATCCCTGCAATGCCGGGGCAGAGCACGTCGGATTGTCACCGACCAGGTAGACAGTGCTACCCCCAAGCCCGAATCGCTGTGGGGTGTTGGGCGAGTCGCATGAAAAGTGAGTTAGATTCTACTCTGAACCGCTTCTGACGTGGAGTGAGGACACATTACGGGAGGGCTGGAATGAGGGTAGGGGGCGGGGGGGGGGGAGGGGGGAAATCGATAAAAGAGATGTACTCGATGTCGTTCATTGCCGCAGTCGTATGATCAGAGACCCTCGGATCCCTACAATGCCGGGACGGACCAAATCGGGTTTTCACCGACCAGGCAGGCATTGCTTGGACCAAGCGCGAAGCACCGTGAGGTTTTCGGGGAGTCGCATGAAGGCTTTAGTTGCATCCTGCTAAGAACATTTTGTGAGGCGGACTTGCATATGGATGACAGCTTCAATATTTTCTTTTACTTTCCGGAGTAGGCACTTCCAGAGACGGCAATGGGAGCACTTTGTAGTTGTCTCTTGGGTGGCTTGCCATAAACACTACGTGATACGACTATTCTCCTAGCGCGAAGTATAGGTTCTTCACCTCGCTCGCATAAATGCTCTAACTCGACCACCAGCTGTCACCGACCGCTCACTAAAACACTCCGGTACCCTGATTGTCTAGCTCAAGTATTAATAGTGATCGGCCTGTTTTACAGTGTCGTTGCCTACCGACACCAACCCAACCTGGCGGGGGGGGGGGGGGGGGGGGCTACCTATTTGTTTCTTGTCTTAGTAACTTGACAATTGGCCACGCATCCCTTCCGAGACGGGTGGTAGGAGGGGGGGGGGGGGGGGTCATGAGGACGGTAATGTTGGATGGAGGAGGGCGGAGGTCGACAGCTTCAGAAGTGGCGGAGGGGATGGAGGTTGGGAGGAAAAAATCTGCTTCGGCCGGGAATTGGAAGGGCCCCCAACCGTTCATTTTTCTCCAACAGCGGCAAGTCCAGCATATAACCATACCAGGTGCAAACACAGCATCGCAGACATAGTGGCAACCCTGCTTCCCCCACCCCCACCCCTACCTTCCTTCACTCCAACCCCCCCCCCACCCTCTTCCTCTTATGCCGTGCGCCCTACCCGCCCGCCCGTCCTCCGTCCACCGCATCCATGGCGTCCCTTCCTACGCCCCCCCCCCCCCGCCCACACAACCACCTGCCTCCGCCGGCTTCTGCTCCTGGGGGTGATATGCGGGTGATATGCGGTACGGTGCGGTGCGATGCGATCCGATGTCCTACGGTACGGTGTGGTGCGTTGGGTACGGTGCTCTACGGTACGGTACCGTACGTGGTTGTGCGGTGCGGTGCCACACGGTGGTATGCGGTGCGGTGTGGTGCGGCACAATCCGGTGCCGTACGGTGCGGTGCGATCCGATGCCGTACGATGCGGTGCGGTGCAATCCGATGCCGTACGATGCGGTGTGATACGATCCGACACATTTTGGTCTGGTTCGGTACGGCGCTGTACGATGCGGTACCGTACGGTGTTGTGCGGTGCGGTGTTATATTATGCTGTGCGGTGGGATGTGGTGCGATGCGGTACAATCCGATGTCCTACGGTGCGGCGTTTTGCGGTGGGGTGCGGTGCGGTTTATCCGCTGTCTGACACGGTGCGGGTCGGTTCCGGTGTGTCAGGCGTTGGCGACCCTACTGTTGGAGCCTCGTTACCTCAGCATGGCACCTGACACGGGTCTGGTCGATCTAGCGGCTGAAGAGACGGACCAGTTCGTCCGAGATATCGTCAGGTCAGATGCGGAGAAAGAACGGAAAACTGTTGTCCATCTGACGAATGAGTCGTCCTATTTTCAGGGTCATATCGTCGCCCAAAATTGCACGCCTAAATGTACAACATTGAACACCGCTCATAGCCCAGGTATCGCGAACAACCACTTCATCCCCTGGTATAGGTCTTGGGTTCAAGAATAGTCTACGACGAGGGGCGTGAGCTTGCGGCAGTACGATTAGGATAATATGCTGCCCCGATATCGTACGGTCCCTTGCATCCATCCGCCAGCCTAGCAGCGGCCGTATGCGACAATAAAACTACCATATTTTCCTCCCTCCCAAATCCCCTGAGGATAACGGGTATCCTCGTCTGCCAACAAAATCAACGGTACGTCCTTCCCGAGGAGATAGCCTTAGGAAGACCTTCATCCCCTCTTCACCCCACTCCCCCCGTTCTCTCGCCCCCCCCCCCCGCTATATGGTATACCTGGTATATTTATATATATATATACATATGGGTTGGGTTGGCGTCGGTTGGCGCCGACGCTGTATAAAACGCCTCTTACTGCGTGAGCTAGACAGGTACCTCTTTTTGTTCGTTTGTTATTTTATGCGGTTATAGCATGCCTCTTACTGCGTGAGCTAGACAGGTACCTCTTTTTGTTCGTTTGTTATTTTGTGCGGTTACCACGGCTGGCGGTCGAGTTAGATCCTTTTTGTGCGAGGCGAACAACCTTTACTGCGCAAGGGGGGGGGGGGGGTCGTATCACATAGTGTGTATATATGGTGAGGCACCCACGAGGCAGCTTCATGGTAAAACCCATTGCTGTCTCTGAAAAGGGCCACACCAGAAATTAAATCACTTGATTGATGCTGTCATCAATACGCAAGAAAATTCGCCTCTAAAGCGGTTCTTAGTAGGATCATCCTTCATGCGACTCGCGGGACACCTCACGGCGCTTCGCGCTTGGTGCAGGCGATGTCTGCCTGGTCGGTGAAAACCCGACGTGCTCAGTCCCAGCATTGTAGGGATGCGAGGGTCTATGGTCATACGACTACTGCCGTGCATGATTACGAGTACACCCCCCACGCTCCCTCATCGAGCCCACGATCCACCCGAATCTTCCACCCCCAGATCTCAGGCCACTCTGGAGGGCAAGAGTAACCTGGACCATGCGGCGTTCCTTGTGGTGACCGGCGTGTGGTCGCCAGGGAGTCTGATCGAAAGCCCCGTGCTGTACACCAAGGAGGATGGCACACAGGTTCGTTGATTGTTCGTTGCTTGGTTGGTTGATTGGTTTGTTGGTTGCTTGGTCTGTTGGTTGGCTAGTTGGTTGGTTCGTGGGCTTGCTGGTCAATAATAGGCGTTTTCGCAAACAGTTATGTTGGATTGGGTTCCCTGATGTATGTTCCCAAGGTGACAGCAATCCCGACCTATCAAAAATGAAACCGCCGTGGGACCAATTACCCGAACAACTGGCGTTCCTAACGTATTTGCTCTTGGGCGCTGGGTAGACTCGGTGGGTTGATTAGCGCCTTCGGATTCGCTTGTTTGACCAATCAGCCCCTAGAGCTTGTCGATTTGGAATATTCGTATAACCCAATGAAATGGGATTATCGAAAACACCTTGATTGGGCGGTTGGTGGTGTGTTTATTGGCTGGTTTGTAGTTTGGTTGGTTGGTCTGTCGGTCGGTCGATCATTGGATGGGCTGGTTGGCTGGTTGGCTGCAATAGTTTTCATAGTTTTGCTTGGCTTGAGGCATCGACTCACAAAGCTTTATCTTCGTCTGGTTGACTGCAATTTTTTTCATAGTTTGGCTTGGCTTGAGGTATTGACTCACAAAGCAATAGCTTAATTCGAGGTGAAATTGAGGTTTCCGTTGAGGCTTCGTCAGAATATCTATGGTTGAGTTTGAAGCTGAAGTTGAAATGGAAGCTTGACTTCAAGCTGGAGCTAACGCTGAAATTGAAGCTGATTTTTTGTTGGGAGGCGTAGATTGCGTTACATGGCAACAGCATTGGTGCTTTGCCGACACACAGTCGTAAGACTCTTCGTTCTGTACCACCTGTCGTGTCACGCTGTAGGGCAGTTAACGTTGCTTGCATGTGTTCCGTGTGTATGTGTGCCGTAGTGTATTCGATCATCAAGATGAGGTGGTGCTGAATTCCATGGCCATTAATTCCACAGCAGGGAGGGGGGGAAAGGAGGGGTCAATCTGGGTCGCATATTGTTTTGTTGCCCGGATTCCTCGTCTCAAAAACTATCGAAATATATTTGCGTAATAGGAGCACTTGGAAGTATGTTACATTTCTTATATGGCTACTAACATGGGGGAGCGCAGGCAACACTATGCACCATTGTTTTTCGGCAATACAACGCATATGGCTGATTCCGGTCGCTCCTCCGCTGAACAGCTACCCACTAACGTACCACTCTGTGTGGAGATATAATGACCGTTCAGTCTTAAATACGAGGAATGAACGGTCATTACATTCCGCCTACTCGTGGATTAGCATGCCTTATCGTTTCATTTCTGAAAGAAAGGTGTTTGGTGATAGAACGATGCACCACGGGAGGGGCTACCTCGTCGGGGGGGGGGGGGGGGCGTACTCTTTGGTTTTTACTTCATCCTTTTAGAACTGCAGCCCCATTTTAGGGGCAAACCAATCAAAGTTCAAGTAGTTTGTCACCAAACGGGACTGCTGTCCTTAAAAGGGTTCAAAGCTGTTGTTGCGTGTGCTCCCTCTACACTGCTTGTAGGTGACAGACTACCCCGGCTCCCTGGCCGCCTGGGCTAACACCACGGACGCGGCCCGACTTTCTGAAGACGAAGCGGAGAGCGCCGGCTACTGGGAGGCGATACGCCAGGCGGCGCGGCAGGCAGAACGCCTGTCTGACCCTGACCCAGACGACGCCACCCCCCGGGCGCCCCTCCTGGCCTGCAACGCCCCCGCGAGATACGGGACCGGCCCAGACATGGTGCGCATGGGGCGCGCCTACAGGGCTGAAGAGCTGGCGAGCACGGTGCCCTGCCTCTTTCCGACCCCTGCCCACGATACCACGTCCGCCACTGTTACAGCTGGTGGTGGTGGTGGTGGCGGCGGCGGCGGTGGTGGTGGAGGCGGGGGTGAAGTATAAGGCATGCGGCTTCGGCGACATTTCTTGCGAATGACACACAACATGCTGCAAATTGGCGGAGGACAACACGTGATTGTGCTGCTGTATTTAACAGGAGGTGGCGTATGTGTTTGCTTGGTATTGTTTTTGTCGTTAGACCGCTGACCACACATCCCTCTCGAGACGGAACAGGGGTGCGGGGGGGGGCTGTACTCGATAGGAGAGATGTACTTGATCTCATGATGACCGCAGTCGGATGAGCATAGACCCTCGCACCCCTACAATGCCGGGACGGAGCATGTCGGATTTTCACCCGACCAGGCAGACATTGCTTGCTCCGAGCGCGAAGCGCCGTGAGGTGTCCGGCGAGTCGCATGAAGGGTGAGCTGCATCCTACTAACAACCCCTTGTGAGGCGGACTTGCACATGGATGGATGACAGCTCCAATGAGTTGATTTAATTTCCGGTGTAGGCAATGCCAGAGACAGCAACGGGAGCCCTATGTAACTGTCTCTAGGGGTGCCTTACCTTGAACGTAACGCTACGTGATTCGATCATTTCCACTTGTGCGGAGTAAAGGTTCTTCCCCTCGCACACATGATCGAACTCGACAACCATCTGTGGGCAACCGCCAAAATTAAAAAAAATAAAAAATAAAAAATAAAAAACGGTACCCTGGTTGTCTAGCTCATGTAGTGAGCGGAGTGTTTTACAGTGTCGCCATCAACCGACGCCAACCCAACCTACCAGGTATATGAAATAGCCGGGGGGAACAGGGGGGGGGGGGGGGGGTAGATGGTTGCGCTGGTGTGTGTGGGAGGGTTGTATGTAGTCGATGGCCGGGTGCGTTTTGTGTGATGGGTAGTTGAGTAGGTAGGTGAGTGAGGGTGTAGGTGGGTGAGTAGGGCGAGAGCGTGGATGTGGGTGTGCCGGCGCTCGGTTTCAAGCCATTACAGGCGCTAGAGATAGGCCTATCGCGTCCTACTGGGTGTTCCTATGGCAGAACAACACTCCTGTGCGGATAAGGCGCATACCTACAGTGCCACTCTAGCATTACGTGTGTGGTGTTTGATTTTTCGTACCATTGACACCTCGCCGCTGCCGCCGCTAGTGCCGCTAGTGCCGCTAGTTCCACTGCTGCCGCTAGTGCCGCCAATGTCGCTAGTGCTGCTAGTGCCGCTAGTCTGATCGAACGGATTCATGGCCTATCCAGGCGGAGGGGGTTGGTGGCGGCAGACGGGGGAGGAGGCGGTGAAAAAGGGAAATATGGCGCATGTACATGCATACGCGTGCGCAATGCTGTATCGCGTTCGATGTTTCTAGCGTTCGATCGATCGTACGTTCGATGTGTTTTGTGTCTCGGTGTGTTTAATGTATTTTAGCGCATTTAGCGGCGTAGGTGGCGGCTTCGGGGCTCTGGATTTCCCCCCACGGTAGGGGGCGCACGTTTTTGCCTTCTGAGACAATACTTTCTTGTCGGCTGAGCTATTCCAGTGAGCAACTAATAGTATACCGGTTATTCATCGCGCAAGACTTCTATTTTCTGTAATTGTTTTACCGCAGCAGGACAATACGATAGCGCATGTATAGCATTGGTCCGGTTTCGCCAACTAGATTTCTTCGAAGTCAATGTTCAGGATGCGATGTTGAGCTACTCGTGTGAGTATCTCGGAAAACCATGAGGCACCACGCCCACTATACCCTGGGATTGTTCCGGGAGAGGGGGGGGGTCTGCACAGTAGTAGTGGCTCGAGGGAAGAATGTCTGGTGGTTGTTGGTGCGTATGGCGCATCTGGCTGCCGCCGCCGGGGCTACTAGATTCGTGCAAAGATTATCCTACGCAGTTTTTGTGTGGCATTCTTTTGCGGTGTGCGGACGCTCGCATCCAGTGCGCACACAGCAGTAGAGTTACGTTCCATGTTTTTTTGTACCATACGACATCGAGACAGATTGGTTGAGCGAAGAAACAACCTATCGGGGACAAGATGAGGAGTTAAGGAGTGATCACGCTTCCCGCTCCGAGAGGCGGCTAGCCTCGCTCTAGGGGCAAGTGCAGTAGTGTTCCACCAATCAACAGCGCCGATTGAGTGAGTAGCGCCTGATGCCCGCTATAGTGTCCGTGGCATCGCTTGGCACAGGTGAAATCAACCAGTGCGGCAACGTGCTGTTAATAGTGCCGGTCGCCGCTATATATAGTGGCGGTATCGTTGGTTGGCGCATATCATACCGGCACTATATGGAGGGACCGGTACTGTGCTGATATATACTACTGTAGGCCAGCCCGACAGCGTCATAGCGAACCCAAGGTCGCAATCCGTTTCTGAGTGCACTCTGACATTGTTGCTCTCTAGAAGGAGGGGCGTCAGATTTTTTTGTCGTCACAGCAGGGCGGGGGGGGGGGGGAGAGGCAGAGTGATCAAACACGACTCGCTGAGAAGGAGCACACTGCGTACTACCCGTATACGTACATTGTCGGGCTTTTTCGTAGACGCGCGCATACACTTACTTGATGATTGCTTTGGTCTTGGCGTCAACAAGAACTTTTGACGAGTGTTTCAAAGTTTAGCCTCTTCGTGCAGATGTACACTCCATTCCTGGTTACGCGTAGGGCATATTTTTCCTCGTACGTACATGCATTTGGAGCAGTAGTAGGAGCAGAAGGCCAAAACACGTCCCCTTGTGCGTAGCGCAAGGGCATGTATATGTGTGCTGCAGTAAATCTGCTGGCGTAGTCAAGAGATGGTTGAACAGGGCTCAGCCATGATTAGTTTATGCGGTGCAAGGTTGTTGTGTTCCAGGGTATGTAGTGGAGCGCACGGACATGATGGATCGGTTTATAGTCGGCACTCGATGTATCGTACTGTCGGTGCACCAAGAACATTACGCAGCGATTGCAGCTTATAGCAATCAGGCATACTCATACGGTGGACGTTCCCGCGCCGAAGGGATGAGGTCGAGCTGTACAAACATCACGTGGATTCCAGGCGTTACACCACAGTTTCATAGAACTTATGTATCACACATGTCAGCCTACAGTAGCTAGCTGTACGTCAACCAGCAGCAGCAGGTTAAGACCAACAACCCCCCAGGTGCGTGCCAAAGAGGATCAATCGCCGGTACACGCTAGACGTACGGACGACTACTGGCTGTGTTCGTATGTTGTGAAACGACCTCGAACTCGCGGACGCGCATACTACCGTATACACCTGAGGCACGGTTTTAGCTTGTCGCGGGATTTGGTTATTCTTTTTTCTAATTTGTCTAGCTTTCAACTGATTTCGGCCAACTTTCGACCAATCATAGATGCCACACGTACACTGTGTTTTCTTTTCGTATGCGTCTGATCTCCCTCATTTGAAATTCTTCTGCGTTAACGTATAACTTCGGTACTCGTACGTCGTACGAAAAAGTACATACTTATACATGCATGCATGCGTACATCTAGCGGACGGTTGGTTTGTCAGAATGTTTTATTCAGTTTCGGCATCACTTTTTGCATTGTTCTGCGTCACTCCACGTGCTGTTTTCTACAGTATTTTTTCATGGGCACTTGTCGTCGAGTCCGTGCGTGACTGCGACCGAGTGATCACTGCACACTGTAAGCAAGCATCGTACCAGCAGGTAGGTAGGTGTTCGCTGCAGAACGTACGACGGAAGAGGGTGACGTATTGTACGTACGTGAACGTATACCAGATACATGCTGTTTTTATCCGAGGGGGACGCATACGGCATCTCGGCAACAACTGCAACAGCGACAAAGCATCCGTTGTCTTTCGTGGATGCACTCTTTCCTAGACAGGAATTTCCAGGCTGTCGAAATTGGGATGTCGGGGCGAGCAGGTGTATAGGTATGTCCGCGCCGAGGCACACGAACAAAGACTACGGTTCTGATCGTAATTGTGAGGTACGTTTGGATGGCAAAACAATGTCGAAATGTATGTTATGTTTCTGGTCGGACTGGTACGTACTGTGTACGCAGACAGCAGGGGTGCCCCCGTCAATAAACGAAGCAGAAATGGCATCGGCAGGGGCTGCCCAGACGGGAAGAACAACGGCATATGCGCGGCGCTCGCAAGACGGAGACCAAGTATACATGTACTGCGATTTTCATCCCATTTACGTACGTACAGTAGTAGCTTTGCCCTAGTATGTATCTACAGCTTCCTTCATCCGTTTCATAAAAGCTCCAGGGTAACCTAGGGGCAGTCCTCCCAGCTCTCCCACGACGGCATCCGCCCGTGGCACGTTCTTCCTTCGTCTCGGCTAGCGTGGAGTTGTGCGTGCACAACGCTACGTAGTAGGCGCTTTATGCACCAAAACATCAAACACAAAATGATCATGGAAACTGCACGCTTGATCCGAAGAATAAACAACCCCAACATATGACGACAAAAAGCATCGTAAACCACGACCCACATTTGTGGTAGCTCTTTTTAGTTGAAAACCCCCCGTCCCAGGACGTGAACAAAATGGCCTATGGGTGCTACCCCGATCGTAGCATGCGTCACGCTCATACCGCGCATACCGCGCATACAAGACTGTCGGTGTGATGTATACACAGCATATGCATACAAGACCACAAGCATGACCGAGCTGAGACCAACGTCACACGGCGTATGTGCCAGGATGATAGATTGCTGAAGAGGCGGAACCTGAACTGTTTCATACGGCGCGTACAAGGTTTGGCCGTCGGACAGGAAACCCGAACAAACTAACATACCGGCGTACTTACGTGAGGCTGTCGGCGAGGCGAGACCCAAACCAGTTCGCGCTCGACGGGTAGAAAGGCGGTCGGTGAGACGGGAACAAAATCAATCAGTTCCCTCCTCTGTACGGCACAAACTGGACTACTATCAATAGCAGCGCGACGCAACCAAACAGCCGAGAACACCAAACAGACCCGTACAAAGAGCGCACAACCGTACACGCCCAGCAGTAGTAGCCTTGGTCGGGACAAGTCTTCTCCGCGGCGCGCCGTTGTTGTTTTGCGTGTGTTAATAGCGTAGGCGAGTGGAAATGGAAGTGGGTGGAATACCAGTACACAACAACCACCCCTTGGCCACACGGTGTCATCAGAGTTGTACTGGAGGATCAGCGCTCGCGGTGTTGGATATTGATGCCATGTAGACGCGCGGTACGATGGGGATGTGTGGTTGCACTCTTCGGCTGTTTTTTTTACATTCTGAATGAATGGCGGAATTCCTCAACCCGAAATCGTCAGGAAAAAAATATATATTCTGGTTTTTTGAAAATGATATTTGTGTATACAAACATGGGCATGCACGAGAGGGAGTAGACCTCCGCAAGGAAGGCGGTGCCTCACAAAAACAAAAATGGGACTGTACTCGTTTCGCTTCCTTCCTGTCGCGATGCTACGAGGAAAGTGCGTGATGGGGCCTGCAGATATAACTTCGACGGGACAGACACTAAGCGGACGGGAAAAAAGCACTACTACGAAGAACACAAAAATGGAGGCGTTCTCCCCCGTATGGGGCACCAGGTATCGTTTTTTAACGCGAGGAGGAAGCAGGGGGGGGTCGTTCGCAGTGTCCTTGTTGGTGTTTTTCGTTTTCGTCTCTCGCCCAGAGGCCTTCTACGATTAGAGGTATCGCTTTTGGGGGAGGAAAAAAAAAAAAAAAAACAAACAAACAAACAAACTGAGCCACCATGGCCTCCTTACCGGTCGGCAGTTGAAGGATGAACAGTGTACCACAGATCATGGGGATATCTGTAATTAATTGTTACATCCTCCATGAAATGCCTTCGAGCGCTGTTCTCAGTTTGCTTGTGTTTTTTTTATTTGTGGAAGTCTCAGTGAGTGTGGAGGGAGAGGGAGAGAGACCAGTCGGCACACCCGTACAGACGGCACCTTTTGGCTCTCAGACCGAACGTCTGTTTTGTTCTTCCTCGGAACCAAGAACAAAAGGAATTATTGAAGGTGCACGCCCCACACCTCCCAAGCATCAGCAGGCGTGTTCGTAGCTTTGTATATACCCGTTGAATCCCGCAGTATATACGTCGGGGGAGCTTTCAGAAAAAAATAGGGTGAACCTCTTTGCTGTAGAGCGCCTCGCCAAGGCCATCTCGGCAAAAGCTCGTTTCACCGTACGTGTCCGAAACGGAACACCACAAAAAAAAAAAAAAATGCGAACGAACGAACGAACGAACGAACGAACGAACGAACGAACGAACGAACGAACGAACGAACGAACGAACGAACGAACGAACGAACGAACCACAACCCCTTTTCCCCCCTCCCACACCCGAAACGTGTAGAGTCCCGCTTCCACAAAACATACCATGATACCTTGTGTGTCGGGTGCATGATCGATAAACCAACAACAACAATCGAAAGAAAGGGCAGCGTGTGTATACGCCAGCCTCGAGACAGTAGCCCTAGCCCCTTCGACCCCCCCCCCCCCCCCCGCCTCCGCCTATGGTCATACGACTACGGCCATGCATGAGATCGAGTACATCTCTCCCATTGAGTACACCCCCCCCGCCCCCCCCCCTGCGCGCGCGCCTCCACCACTGCAATAGACTTATCCGCGACGAAAATCCAGTGAAATCGGGAATCGAGCGGCCCCAAAGCACTCTCCCCCGCCATATTATCGACCTACAAAACCTGTTATACCATAATGTAAGCAGCAGCAGCGGCAGCGGTGCGAAAACAACTGCCAGGCCAAGAACGAACTAATAAAGTGGATAGTGCATTTCCCGGCACCACTAACAAAAAGTGTAACGGGGGGAGCGTCATCAAACCTCCCACTGCCACCGTCCAATGCGACGCATTCCTGCGTTTTGTCACGGCCTTAAGAAAAATATTTAAAAAAATACGTGAAATACGACGCACCCGGTAAAATACTCCATGCACACGAATTTGACCCCTGCCTACCCCCCGCCTCCCTCCCTCCCTCCCTCCCTCCCGTTCTCCCTCCTTCCCGCACTCCCTCCCTCCCTCCACCCCCTCCCTCCCTCCATTCCTCCCTCCCCCTCTCCCTCCCTCTTCCCCCTTCCCTCGCTCTCTTACCTGCACGCATGTCCCCTCATCATCTCTGTTAGGACTCGTGTTATCTCTACACATCTAAATCACCGGTAAGTCCAATTCGGAATGGTATATCTGTTTCGGAAACATGCGCTATATAGTCGCTTCGAAAAAGGGTCCATCCAGGCACAAAAACAGCCCAGAGGGCGGTCAGATCGGAACTGTGCCATTTGGGAGTTATGACACCCGGAGGTGTGTGCCAATTCGGAAGCAACGACAATTCCGAATATTTTTTTTGTCGAGAAACGCCGACTTAGAAAACAACGCCAATTCAGAATTGTGCCTATTTCGGACACCTTGCGTCAACAATTCGGATCCTGTGTTTTCGACACAACATCAATTCGGACAAAGACGTCCATTGGGACCCAACACCAATCGGAATGGTGCTATTTTTAGAAACAACGTCGATTCGGGGCAACATCAATATTCCGAAAACAACGTAAAATCGGAAAGAGTGTGTTTATGGACACAACGTCAATTCGGCCACAACGCCGAGTTAGAAACGATGCCAGTTCGGGATACATTCCCGAACAGGACGCACGCAAAGTTAGAATGACAAGATCTGGGAAATCGGAAATACACTAAAAGACACCAGATCCGAAAAAAGGAAGATGCAAACTCCCACTGTGGGGTTGTAACCCTTTTAGGACTGCAGTCCCGTTTAGGGAACAAACCACTCTGATTTCAAGTATGTTGTCCCCAAAACGGGACTGCGGTGCTGAATGGTTAAGCGCGTCCTC